>JAWMAR010001305.1:0-309579 GCA_036785375.1 Leucoraja ocellata | reverse complement strand
GGTGTGGGTAAATTGGATTAGTAAGTATGCAGATGATACCAAGTGTTGTGGATAATGAAGAGGATTTCCAAGTCTACAGAGTGATTTAGGCCATTTGGAAGAATGGGCTGAAAGATGGCAGATGGAGTTTAATGCTGATAAATGTGAGGTGCTACACCTTGGCAGGACAAATCAAAATAGGACGACATGGTAAATGGTAGGGAATTGAAGAATACAGTTGAACAGAGGGATCTGGGGAATAACCGTGCATAGTTCCTTGAAGGTGGAATCTCATATAGATAGGGTGGTAAAGAAAGCTTTTGGTGTGCTAGCCTTTATAAATCAGACCATTGAGTATAGAAGCTGGGATGTAATGTTAAAATTGTACAAGGCATTGGTGAGACCAAATCTGGAGTATGGTGTACAATTTTGGTCGCCCAATTATAGGAAGGATGTCAACAAAATAGAGAGAGTACAGAGGAGATTTACTAGAATGTTGCCTGGGTTCAACAACTAAGTTACAGAGAAAGGTTGAATAAGTTAAGTCTTTATTCTCTGGAGCGCAGAAGGTTAAGGGGGGACTTGATAGAGGTCTTTAAAATGATGAGAGGGATAGACAGAGTTGATGTGGAAGCTTTTCCCTTTGAGATAGGGAAGATTCAAACAAGAGGACATGACTTCAGAATTAAGGGACAGAAGTTTAGGGGTAACATGAGGGGGAACTTCTTTACTCAGAAAGTGGTAGCGGTGTGGAATGAGCTTCCAGTGGAAGTGGTGGAGGCAGGTTCGTTGGTATCATTTAAAAATAAATTGGATAGGCATATGGATGAGAAGGGAATGGAGCGTTATGGTATGAGTGCAGGCAGGTGGGACTAAGGGTAAAAAGTGTTCGGCACGGACTTGTAGGGCCGAGATGGCCTGTTTCCGTGCTGTAATTGTTATATGGTTAACGTAGGTCCACAAGGTAAATTCTCGGGATGGCGGGGCTGTCATATGCGGGTGAGCTTGTATACTCTGCAATTTAGAAGGATGAGAGGGCATCTTATGGAAACATATAAGATTATTATTAGTTTGGACATACTAGAGGCAGGAAACATGTTCCCGATGTGCGGGGAGTCGGGAACAGGGGACCAGGGGCCTCAGTTTAAGAATAAGGGCTAAGCCATTTAGAACAGAGATGAGGAAACACTTTTCACACAGAGAGTTGTGAGTCTGTGGAATTCTCTGCCTCATAGGCCAGTTCCCTGGATACTTTCAAGAGAGAGCTAGATAGGACTCTTGATGATAATGGAGTTAGAGAATATGGGAAGAAGGCTAGGGAACAGAGGCATAGGTGACAGGAGAGGGGCAACCTGAGGGGTAATCATTCCAACAGAGAGTGGAGAGGACATGGAACGACTGCCAGAGGAAGTGATTTCGGGATTCCATCGTGATGTCATTGACAGGCAGGGCAAGTGGAAGTGTGCTTTAATAGTAGTTTTTGTAAAGTTTCACATGTCAATAAATTGTAAATAATAACATCAATCTAAACGAAACTTGGCTAACGGATACCCTAGGACAATGGTGGGCCAAAAATTGTAGCGCTATCGTGTACCGCTTTGGCGGAGTTTTGGAATCGCACACGCACGCATTCAAACAAACAAAATTATTTTTTTAGTAATACTATAATAGATAGATAATAATACTTTTGGCAATTTCAGTCATTCTCCCTTTAACCCTATAACCATATAACAATTACAGCATGGAAACAGGCCATCTCGGCACTACAAGTCCGTGTCGAACAATTATTTTCTCCTAGTCCCATCTACCTGCACTCAGACCATAACCCTCCATTCTTTTCCCATCCATATACCTATCCAATTTATTTTTAAATTATAAAATCGAACCTGCCTCCACCACTTCCACTGGAAGCTCATTCCACACAGCTACCACTCTCTGAGTAAAGACGTTCCCCCTCATGTTACTCCTAAACTTCTGTCCCTTAATTCTCAAGTCATGTCCTCTTGTTTGAATCTTCCCTACTCTCAATGGGAAAAGCTTGTCCACATCAACTCTGTCTATCCCTCTCACCATTTTAAAGACCTCTATCAAGTCCCCCCTTAACCTTCTGCGCTCCAGAGAATAAAGACCTAACTTATTCAACCTTTCTCTGTAACTTAGTTGCTGAAACCCAGGCACCATTCTAGTAAATCTCCTCTGTACTCTCTCTATTTTGTTGACATCCTTCCTATAATTGGGCGACCAAAATTGTACACCATACTCCAGAATTGGCCTTACCAATGCCTTGTACAATTTCAGCATTACATCCCAACTTCTATACTCAATGCTCTGATTTAACATGCCATTTTATCACAGGTAGTTAACAGTTTCCCTATCATTAACCGTTCCAGTTGACTCCACGAGTCACCAGCTACCACCCCTGTATCAGAGATAACGAAGTTTGCAGCAAGACGCCGACCATAGCACAGGATTGATATGGTTTGAAAACCTCTACAGCTTCACAGCCTTCTCCCCATATCCCTTGACTGCGCTATTTTTATGAGCCATATCTAGCTCTCTCTTGAAAGCATCCAGAGAACATGCCTCCACCGCCCTCTGATAAGGGGAGGCAGTCAAGGGGGTGAGGCTGGGAGCCGTCCCCATCCGCAGGGCCCTCGGCACCGGGAAGAGAGGTCACCTTTGCGGAGCCAGGGACCGACATGACAGACATACACTCACCGAGTGATGGTCCCTGCGGGGTCCGAGCGGCAGAAGCTTCTCCGTGGCTCCAGGAACAAGGAGCGGGAGCGTGGCCACTTCAACTACTCCCCTTCTGGTCACCGCCTGTCCTTGCCGCACCTAGAGTATAGTATAGTAGATAATCGTAGATGATGGTAGATAATCGTAGATGAGGGTAGATGAGGGTAGGGTGGGGTAGGGTAGAGTATGGCTGAGCAGAGCTGAGCAGAGCAGAGCAGACACGACCTCCTCCAACATTGTCTGTCTGTGTCTGTGTCTGTTTCTATGTCCCGCCCCCGACGCCGCTGCCCATTGGCTGCATCGTTCAAAATGCTACATAGAAACATAGAAACATAGAAAGTAGGTGCGAGAGCAGACCCCAGGTCCATCGAGCCCGCACCGCCATTCGCTCATGGCTGAACACTAACAGACACACTTACCCACAAACAGTAGACACAAGACACAGAACACAAGACACTACCCTCCCCTTTATACCGCTATCACCCCTCTCCACCCCAAGAACCTCGTGATCTCTGGGGAGGCAAAAAACCGGATAAAAACCCAGGTCCAATTCGGGAAAAAAATCCGGAAATTTCCTCTCCGACCCCAATCTAGGCGATCGACACTTGTCCAGGAGATCACTCAGGTCTTACTATACTAACCATACCTAGGTCCATATCCCTGCCCTCTCCCCGTAGCCCCTTATCCCCTTGGCAGCTAAAAAAACATCTATTTTAGTCTTAAATATATTTAAAGTTTCTGCTTCCACTGCTCCCTGGGGCAGTGAATTCCATAAATTAACCACCCTCTGGGTGAAGAAGTTCTTCCTCATCTCAGTTTTAAAAGAGCCCCCCCTTATTCTGCAACTATGTCCCCTAGTTCTAGTTTCCCCGATCATTGGGAACAGCCTCGGTGCATCCACCCGATCAAGGCCCCTCACGATCTTATATGTTTCAATGAGATCGCCTCTCATTCTTCTAAACTCCAAAGAGTAGAGTTCCAGCCTACTTAACCTTTCCTCATATGTCAATCCCCTCATTGCAGGAATTAATCTTGTAAACCTTCGCTGCACTGCCTCCAGGGCTAGTACATCCTTTCTTAAGTATGGACCCCAGAACTGTACACAGTATTCCAAATGTGGTCTCACTAATACTGTGTACAGCTGCAGCAAGACCTCCGTGTTTTTATACTCAATCCCCCTAGCAATAAAGGCCAAAACTCCATTGGCCTTCCTGATTGCTTGCTGCACCTGCATACTAACTTTCAGTGATTCATGTACTAATACCCCTAGATCCCTTTGCGTTGCATTACAACGCAGCTCCTCCTCATTTAGAAAATAACTTGCCCTATCATTTTTTTTCCCAAAGTGAATGACTTCACATTTATTAGTATTAAATTTCATCTGCCAAGTTGTTGCCCACTCACCTAGCTTATCTATATCCTTTTGCAGACTCTTCCTATCCTCCTCATCCCCTACTTTTCCTCCCATTTTTGTATCGTCCGCAAATTTTGATATATTACACTTGGTTCCCTCCTCCAAATCATTTATATAAATTGTGAACAACTGGGGTCCCAGCACCGACCCTTGCGGAACCCCGCTAGTTACCGGTTGCCATCCCGAGTATGAACCATTCTAGAGTGTTAGTTTGTGTCACGGTTCCACCCCCCAACATTCCAACCGCCCTCACCCTCACCTCCCCTCCCTGATCCCCACCCCCACAATAGCTTCACTGACTATAAAAGATGAAATAGCGGCACATTTGGATAGCAGTATCAGGATCGGTCTGAGATCTTTGGGGATGTAACTAGGAAAATGGACAAGGGAGAGCCAGTGGATGTAGTGTACCTGGACTTTCAGAAAGCATTTGATAAGGTCCCACATAGGAGATTACTGGGCAAAATTAGAGCACATGTATTGGGGGTAATAATAATAATAATAACTTTTATTTATTGGGCGCCTTTCAGACATCTCAAGGACACCTTACATAGGTTAACAGGAAATATAAACATATAATCAGAATAAAATAAATAATAAAGACATCTCAGAAACACAAATTAAAAACAGAATTCAGTCCAAAAACAAAAATCAAAAACACAATGTGAAGAGAGCAGCGGCAGCTAAAGCGCGCCAGCGTCCACTCTCTCTTCACGGCAGCCATCTTGGACAAAGACTAACAGGATTAACTTACAGACAAAAAATCATCCCCCCCACAATGGACACCACTGTGGGGGAAGGCACAATGTCCAGTCCTCATTCATCCCAAGTTCACCCCAAAGCTAGGGTACTGACATGGATAGAAACTTGGTTGGCAGACAGGAAAAAGACTAGGGATAAACTTTCAGAATGGCAAGCAGTGACTAGTCGGGTATCGCAAGGCTGGGTGCTGGGACCGCAGCTATTTACAATATACATTAATGATTTAGATGAAGAGATTAAAAGTAACATGAGCAAATTTGCAGATGACACAAAGCTGGGCGGCAGTGTGAACTGCGAGGACGATGCTATGAGGATGCAGGGTAACTTGGACAGGTTGGGTGAGTGGGCAGATGCGTAGCAGATGCAGTTTAATAAATGTGAGGTTATCCACTGTCGTGGCAAAAACTGGAAGGCACATTATCATCTAAATGGTGTCAAGTTGGGAAAAGTGGAATTACCACGAGATCTGGGGGTCCTTGTTCATCAGTAACTGAAAGCAAGCATGCAGGTCCAGCAGGCAGTGAAGAAAGCGAATGGCATGTTGGCCTTCATAACAAGTAGAGTTGTGTATAGGAGCAAAGAGGTCGTTCTGCAGTGGTACAGGGCCCTAGTGAGACCACACCTGGACTATTGTGTGCAGTTTTAGTCTCTAAATTTAAGGAAGGACATTCTTGCTATTGAGGGAGTACAATGTAGGTTCACCAGGTTAATTCCAGGGATGGCGGGACTGTCATATGTTGATAGAATAGAGCGGATGGGCTTGTATACTCTGGAATTTAAAAGGATGAGAGGGGAGCTTATTGAAACATATAAAATTATTAATAGTTGGGACACCCTAGAGGCAGGAAACATGGTCCCGATTTTGGGAGAGTCCAGAACCAGGGTCCAGTTTAAGAATAAGCCATTTAGAACGGAGATGAGCAAAAACTTTTTCACACAGTTGTACGTCTGTGGAATTCTCTGCCTCAGAAGGCAGTGGAGGCCAATTCTCTGGAGGCTTTCAAGAGAGAGTTAGATTGAGCTCTTAAAGATAGCAGAGTCAAGGGATATGGGGAGAAGGCAGGAAAGGGGTTCTGATAGTGGATGATCAGCCATGATCACAGTGACCCTGATCCCCGCCCCCCTGACCGCCTCCCAAAACAGCACCAGCACCCCTACACCACCCCCCGATCCCCACCATCACACCAGCCCCACCCTGACCCTCACACCACCAGCACAGCAGCACCATTGCCTCTCCTACACTCTCACCACCTGGCCCCCACACCAGCACCAGCCATACCCCCATGCCCCCCACACTCCATCACCCACCCTCCAACCCTACAAAAGCTCCTCCCACCCCTACCCCAACCTCCTGACTCCCACCTACCCTCCCCCATCCCCACCATATCCACCCCCGCTCTCCAACCCCCACACGCCCACCTCTCGCCCACCCCCACCACTCCACACCCCCATCCCCTCCATCCTCGCTCCACACCCTGCCACTCCCCACCCACCATCCCCCACCAACCTGAACGCCCAGCAACCCCCATGAACCTCAATCTCTCCCAACACCTCCAGTGACCATCCATCACCACTCCCCTCACCCACACTCCCCTCCATCTACAACACCCACACTCCCCTCCATCTACAACACCCCCATCCCCACGCCACACCCTGATACTACCCCCACACACCACCACCAGCCACACCGCACAATCCCCATTACCACCCGTGACCCTTCAATCACTCCCACCACCACTCCCACATCCACTCCACATCACCTTCGCACAGTCCACCTGGACCTGCCTGATCTCCCGGTTGTTAAATACTTTCATTCACCTTCCCATTCTCACTCAGACCTTTCTATCCTCGGTCTCCTCCATTGTCAGAGTGAGGCTAAACGCAAATTGTAGGAACAGCATCTCATATTTCGCTTGGGCCCAGAAAATTGATTTCTCTAACTTCAAGTAACACCGGTATTCCCGCTCTCTCCATCCCTTCCCCACCCAAGTCGCACCAGCTTCTCGTTTTCACCCAGCAAACAGCTAACAATGACCTGTTTCCTTTATCATCGTTACTTTTTTGCATATCTTTCATTCGTTGTTCTATATCTCTCTACATCATCATCTATAATCTCTCCTTTCCCTTTACTGTGACTTTCAGTCTGAAGAACGGTCTTGACCCAAAACGTCCATTCCTTCTCTCCAGACATGCTGCCTGTCCCACTGAGTTACTCCAGCTTTATGTGTCTATCTTCGGTTTAAACAGGCATCTGCAGTTCCTTCCTACACATTTTGTCTGCTATTTCAAGTACTCGCATGTAAAATGTATTTCCATGTTTGTCTTCATTTCTTCATCCAACCACCTTAAATCAATACCTTCTGGTTATCGCAACCACACCCTTCATAGCTGGGACTGCTTCCCTGATGCGCCCAAAGGGAACTTATACATTTAGAGGGAGAGCGTGCAAACTCCACACAGACAGCACCCAAGGTCAGGATTGAACCAGGGTCAGAGGAGCTGCGAAAAGGTGGCTCCACAAGCTGCACCACAGTGCTGTTACTGCTCCTCTTGCCCCTCAGCTCTTGTAGTGGCCATTTGGCCTATTTTGCATGTCATTGTGGATGGCATGTTCCTTTAAATTTTAGCCAGCCCGTTATAATGTGGGTGGGATTTTATGACGTGTCTTGGGGCGTGTTTATGCAGCTTAACTGCTTGCGTGTTAGTTTAGTGGAGAATTCGTTTTGGACAGGAGAGGGAGAAGGTTTATCCTTCGACCATGTCATGTTACACAGGTCAAGCATGTCATGTCATGTTACACAGGTCAAGCATGTCAAGCCTCATGTGAAGAAGAAGACACGAGGAGTTTTCTAGTATCTGAAGCAATGCGCTGGAGTTCGAAGAAGATTGCTGGAACAAGTCGGAAAACCTTGGATGTATCTTACTGTTTTATATCTACAATAAAGAAAATATTCATTAAAAGACTGTGTGCTGAAGCTTTATGAAAGTAGAAGCTCTGAAAGTCTCTGAGGCAGCTTGCATGCGTACCGAAGATATTCCCTTATCCTCTCTCGTCTAATTAGTGGCTAGGGAGTTAATTTCCTGAAAGATCTGAAAAATCTGCCGCTATATTAAGTCGAAGGATACCTCCGGCAGGGGGTAATTGCCAGTCCCAGAGATTGGGACAGAAGAAGATAAGTAAAAGCGAACCTCCGGCGGGGGTAAATACCAGTCCCTGAGATAGGGACAGAAGATCGAAGTGCGAAGGCTAAGACCTAGGAGAGGTGCGGCCAGAGCAGGACGAAGGCTGAGACCTAGGAGAGGTGCAGCCAAAGAAGATTGGTTCCAATCGTGGAACTGAAGAAGATCTCGGCCAGGAAGAGCCTTGAGGTCTATCAACAGCATCGGAACGCATCGGAAGACGTATCACTGGATTGTGAGTACGAATTGATTATTACCTTTTGAATTAAAATTACGGTTTTAATTGAAAGAATTCTGTAACAGAGCTCAACAGACTGTTTTCTCCAGCGTGTCTGGGAAAGGCAGACCGACCTTGGATTGTTTTGAATCAAAGAGATAAAGGAGCATTCCATTGGAATTAGCATCATTTATTTTGCACCTGGAATTAGAGAGAGGTTCTCTACATTATCAGTATGTTTTAGTTTTGGAAGAAATTGTTGATATTAACAAAGTCACTCAGAAGCAGAGACTTTTTTCGACTAATTTAAAGACTTGGCAATCTGCCAAGACCTCTTTTAAATCATGAAGGAAGATGAGAGCAGAGCTATGCCAGAAGAGCCACATGGTGGTGAAATAGAACCGGGAGATAGTATCTCAAATGTATCTTCACAAAGATCAGGCCGTAAATCTGGTAGCTTAGCCAGTTCGGTTTCGAGGGCTTCTGCTCGTTTGGGAGCAAAGGCTGAGTTAGCAGCGCTCTCAATAGAAGCGGATGCTATGAAGAAAAAACATGAGATGGCCCGACAGCAAGATGAGATGGCCCGACAGCAAGATGAGATGGCCCGACAGCAAGAAGAGATGATGCAACAGATGGCCCGACAGCAAGAGGAGACAAAGCGACAGCAAGAAGAAATGGCGCGATGTCAGGAACAACTGGAATTAGATACAAAGTTGAAGGTGGCTAAAGCCAGAAGGGACATACTGGAAAGTGAAGGGTCTAGATGCAGCTCTGGATCATCAAAGGCGATAAGCTCTAGACAGAGAGCCAAAACTGCTCAGAGTGAATTGGCAGTTGAATCGATTCCACGGTCAAAGTCCACAGGATACCTTGGATTGGAAAACCTAAATAGGTTGAGTGAACCTTCAGCTCAGCAAATGGGTGCTAGACGGAAACTAGCTACTATAAGAACATCCGTACAAACTCGAGAAGGACCAGTGGACCAAGGAGAAGGGAGCCAGGTTGGTATATTGGCACTGCTGAATAAGCAATCTGAATTCAACGAGATTATAGCTCGACGAAATAAATCTCTCATTTTGCCACCAGTTGAAATTCCTACATATGCTGGAGATCCTTTAGAATATGAAACTTTCGTGAGGGCACTGGAAGAGGTATTAGAGAAGAAAGTTGAGGATGAAAAAGAGCGCTTACGGTTTCTGGTGAAGTACACACAAGGAAAGGTGAAGTGGCTTGTGGAAAGTTGTCAGATGGAGCCAGGCAACCAGGGCTATAAAAAGGCGAGAAGATTATTGAAGGAACGTTTTGGTGATGAACAGAGGATTGCGAATGCATACATTGAAAGGGCCCATGATTGGAGAGAAATCAAGCCAGAAGATGTGGATAAATTGAGTGAATATGCAATATTTCTGAGAAGATGTTGCAGCTCGATGAAAAATCTTGGCTATATGGAGGAAATTAATCTTTCAAGTAATATGAGAATCATCATTAGCAAGTTGCCCAGAAGAATGAGAGAAAAGTGGAGAGATAGGGCTGGTAAATTACGTGATAAGAGCAAACAAGTAGCCAAGCTACCAGACCTGGTGGAATATTTAGAAAGAGAAGTACGGTACATGTCAGATTCATGCAGCGGGATTATTGAAGAAGCCAAGTCACTTGCAATTTATAAGGGTTCTACCTATGTCAAAACTAAACAAAAGACAGGGCCTAAGAAAAGCAATTTTGCTACCAATATAATACCTGAGAAGGTGTTGGGTGGTGCCAAAGAGGATGCACCGACCAGAAAGAATGAATTCTGTCCATTTTGTGATGAAGTAGGTCACACCATAAGATGGTGTCGTAAATTTAAGGAAAAGAAATATGAAAAAAAGATGGACTTTTTAAAAAGGAATAGAATCTGCTATGGATGTTTAAAGAAGGGGCACATGGTAAAAGACTGTAAGTGTCCAATAGTTTGTGACAAATGTAAGCAGAATCATCCTGATGTGCTTCATACTGTAAAGAAAGAGCCAGATCATACTGAGCATAAAAAGGAGTCAGCGGATGTTAATGCTATCACCTCGCCTCAAGTTACTGCACATATTGGGGCCGGAGAGAAAGCATGCATTTTCTCTATTTTACCAGTACAAGTGAGAAATAGGGAAACTAATGTAGTGTTGCAAACATATGCATTTCTGGATCATATTCTGGGAGTTCAGCTACTTTTTGCACAGAGAATTTGATGAGAAGGTTGGACATTACTGGAGAGAAAGTTAAAATTCAAATGCGTACCATGAATAAAGAAAAGGATTACCAGAGTTATTATATAACAAATATGGAGATATCCAGTTTGGATGAAGATAATTTTATTCCAATTTCAGAGGTTTTCGCACATGAAACAATGCCTGTTGGTCGTCAAAATGTACCCAGATGTGAAGACTTACAACAATGGCCTTACCTGAAAGAAGTCAAAATAACAAAGATAAATTCTGATATTGACTTACTTATTGGAACGAATGCCCTGAGAGCATTAGAACCTGTACAGATAATTAGGAGCCAAGGGGATGGACCGTATGCTATGAAGACCCTACTTGGATGGGTTATTTATGGCTCCTTGGGTAAGAATAAGGAAAGCACCAGCAAAATGAATAGCCGTGCTGTTGCTGTTAACCAAATATCTACAGGTAAATTGGAAAAGCTGTTAATGAAGCAATATAATCATGACTTCAATGAAAGTACCAGCCAAGAACATGAAGAAATGTCTAGAGAAGAATTGAAATTCTTAGATATTATGAACCATTCAGTTAAGATGAAAAATGGACATTATTGTTTGGATTTACCTTTCAAGAAAGAAAGTGTCAATTTACCAAATAATCGCTATATGGCTGAACAGCGTATTCATGGTTTGAAACGTAAATTTGTTAAGAACACGAAATTCCAAGAGGAATATACATCCTTCTTACAGAATATGATTAATAACGATTATGCTGAAAGGATACCAATGAATCAACTATATCGAGATGATGGAGAGATCTGGTATATTCCGCACCATGGGGTGTACCACTCGAAGAAAGGGACATTGAGGGTGGTCTTTGACTGCGCGGCAGTCTTTAAAGGGACATCACTTAACAGTGAATTACTGCAAGGTCCAGACCTGACTAACTCGCTCTTTGGAGTTCTCATCAAATTTAGGCAAGAACCGATAGCTTTGATGGCTGATATCAGAGCAATGTTTTATCAAGTGAAAGTAACTGGTAAACATATTGATTATCTGCGATTCTTATGGTGGCCTGAAGGGGATGTGCAGCAAGACCTTGTTGATTACCGAATGAAAGTACATCTTTTCGGAGCAGTGTCATCTCCAAGTTGTGCGAATTTCGCTTTGAGGAAAACCGCAGAGGATAATAAAGATTATTTCCCAGAGGAGGTAATTTCCACTTTGAAAAATAATTTTTATGTGGACGATTGCCTAAAATCCGTATCTACCGAGTTAGAGGCAATTCAAATAGTGAAGCACCTAACCTCTCTCTGCAATAAGGGAGGATTTGTACTTACCAAGTGGGTTAGCAACAGTCGTGCTGTTTTGGAAAGCATTCCACCAGATGACAGAGCCGAAGAAACCAAGGTGATGGATTTAGACAAAGACAACTTGCCAATGGAAAGGGCACTGGGACTGCACTGGTGTGTGGAAACGGATGTGTTTAAGTTTAAATTGTCAATTCAGGAACGACCATGCACAAGAAGAGGTATCTTATCTGTGATTGGTTCAGTATATGATCCTTTGGGATTTTTGGCACCATTTACACTGCTAGCCAAGTTAATTTTACAGAATCTGTGTCGAGAAAAACTTGGTTGGGATGAGAGTATAACTCAAACATCCTCGCACAGTTGGACAGAATGGTTAAAAGACCTCCAAAAAATTTCAACGTTTAAGGTAGATTGGTGTATAAAGCCTAAAACTATTGGTAATATCGGAAATGCGCAACTGCATCACTTTTCGGATGCCAGCGAAAGTGGTTATGGGACTGTTTCATACTTAAGACTACAAGATGTAAACAAAAGAGTGCATGTTGCATTCGTAATGGGAAAAGCCAGAGTAGCACCATTGAAGCAAATGACGATTCCCAGAATGGAACTTACAGCAGCAGTCTTAGCTGTGAAAATTGACATAATGCTGAAAAAGGAACTGCAATTTCAACTGGAAGAATCGACCTTCTGGACCGATAGTACTACGGTTTTGAAATACATTAACAATGAAAGCAAACGTTTTATGACATTTGTTGCAAATAGAGTTTCCTTTGTACTAGGAGCTACTAATGTTTCTCAATGGAGATATGTTAATACAAAGGAAAATCCTGCGGATGAAGCCTCTAGGGGACAAACAGCAAATTGCTTTCTTAATAACAAGAGATGGATCAATGGGCCAAAGTTTCTTAGTAAGCCAAGTAGAGAATGGCCAAAGCTTGAACTCGGATTTGAAATCTCTACAACAGATCCGGAAATTAAACAAAACATTTCGGTGAATGTGATTGAAAAAAACTCATATGACACCGTGAATAGTTTAATAACCCACTTTTCATCATGGAATAAATTGAGAACATCGGTAGCCTGGTTTCTTAAAATAAAAGCAAGATTGTTGATGAAAATTCGAGAAAAGAAACAAATAACAGAAAGTATCTTGGAGAAGAATCCTGCGGAAAGGGAAAAGGAAATCAAATTCCAGACGCAAGTTTTTGAAGCTTCACCTAGCCAACAGTGCCTATGTCTTGATGATCTCCTCAAAGCAGAAAATGCGATCATTTCTTTCTGTCAAAGGCAGAAATACAAAGAAGAGATATTAACATTACAAGCTGGTGGAGAAGGGGTAAAAAGAAGTAGTCAATTGTATAAGCTCGACCCAATTTGGGAAGGAGATCTTCTGCGGATGGGTGGACGCCTAAACAGATTGGCAATGCCTGAAGAAAGGAAACGTCCTATCATTCTCGCTAAGGATTTTTACATAACAACATTATTATTACGGCATATTCATGAACAAATTGGGCATGGAGGAAGAAATTACATGCTATCCCAACTTCGTAAAAAATATTGGGTTACCAAGGCTAATTCAGCAGCAAGAAAGATAATAAAAAGTTGCATCATATGCACGCGAGAGCGTGGGAAACTTGGTATACAGAAGATGGCAGACTTGCCTTTGGAGAGGATCACTCCAGACAAACCTCCATTCACAGATGTGGGGGTGGATTATTTTGGTCCTATGGAAGTTAAGAGAGGACGTAGCCTTGTGAAAAGATATGGTGTGATCTTCACTTGTATGGCGAGTAGAGCGGTACATCTTGAAGTTGCATCTACACTCGACACGGACTCATGTATTCAGGCATTAAGGAGATTTATTTGTCGACGGGGTCAAGTTACTTCGTTAAGATCGGATAATGGTTCGAATTTCGTTGGAGCGGATAGGGAACTAAAAAAAGCACTCAAAGACTTAAACCAGGATAAAATCCAACATACTATGCTTCAACAAGGCATAAAATGGAACTTTAATCCTCCAATGGGTTCCCATCATGGCGGTATTTGGGAAAGATTAATTCGTATGGTACGAAATGTGCTGCGCTCCGTTCTGAGACAACAAGTTTTGGATGATGAAGGGTTACAGACACTGTTTTGTGAAATTGAGGCGATTTTAAACGATCGACCAATTACGAAAGGTTCTGATGATCCTAATGACCTGGAAGTACTCACACCAAATCATATTCTTCTGCTGAAAACCATTCCAACACTTCCACCTGGGCTTTTTGTAAAAGAAGATTTGTATATGAGACGTAGATGGAAGCAAGTACAATATATGGCAAATATTTTTTGGAGGAGATGGATACAAGAGTATTTGCCTTTAATCCAAGAACGACAACGATGGCTAAGGATTAAAAGGAACTTTGTTCCAGGCGACATTGTGTTGGTGGCTGACTCTACAGCATCTAGAGGTTCTTGGTTAATGGGTAAAATACTGGAAATCATGCCTGATGTTCAGGGTTTGGTACGTATAGTGCGACTGAAAACAAAAAACAATGTTTTAATAAGACCAATAACTAAGTTGTGCTTGCTTCTAGAAGGCGAAAGCGAAGATGGAAGAGACGAGAAAGAATTGTGATTGCAGATATATAGTGCATGCTATTTTTTCCTCATTAGTATAGTGGTCAGTATCCACGCCTAGCATGCGGGCGATCGCGGTTTAATTCCCTGATATTTTGATTTTGATTTTGATGTATGTTAAGCCTTAATGGCCACTTTTTTGATGTTATTTGGTAATTGCCTCATTATGTATTCGGAACAATTAGGGGCCGGTATGTAGTGGCCATTTGGCCTATTTTGCATGTCATTGTGGATGGCATGTTCCTTTAAATTTTAGCCAGCCCGTTATAATGTGGGTGGGATTTTATGACGTGTCTTGGGGCGTGTTTATGCAGCTTAACTGCTTGCGTGTTAGTTTAGTGGAGAATTCGTTTTGGACAGGAGAGGGAGAAGGTTTATCCTTCGACCATGTCATGTTACACAGGTCAAGCATGTCATGTCATGTTACACAGGTCAAGCATGTCAAGCCTCATGTGAAGAAGAAGACACGAGGAGTTTTCTAGTATCTGAAGCAATGCGCTGGAGTTCGAAGAAGATTGCTGGAACAAGTCGGAAAACCTTGGATGTATCTTACTGTTTTATATCTACAATAAAGAAAATATTCATTAAAAGACTGTGTGCTGAAGCTTTATGAAAGTAGAAGCTCTGAAAGTCTCTGAGGCAGCTTGCATGCGTACCGAAGATATTCCCTTATCCTCTCTCGTCTAATTAGTGGCTAGGGAGTTAATTTCCTGAAAGATCTGAAAAATCTGCCGCTATAGCTCTAAGGAAACATCCTCGGCTTCCCGTGCCCACATACACACAAGAAGGGTCTCGACCCAAAACGTCACCCATTCGGGATGCTGCCTGTCTCACCGAGTTACTCCAGCATTTTGTGTCTGCCACACATAATTCCTCATCTCTCGAGAGCTACTGTGAATCCCTCTGAGCCCTCTCCAAACCTCACAATCCTTCTGTACCTGAATTTCTGGAACTGGACACAGTACTCAAAACCAGGCTTCATATCTATATAATTAAAAGTCTCATCTTGACCACTTCCTGTTTGCACTGTGCTTCATATAATGCCTTATAGATGTAACTTTCCGGCTGTGTGCGCTGTATGCTTCGAGAAATGCTTTGTTAGCCGCCCAGACCAATTTGAATAATTTTCTCCCATATTGCAGCTTTTTTGATGGTTAAATGGCAAGGATGTCATTATGACTTCCACGGCCATGCATCATTTCACAGACCAGCACTGCCCAGTGGTAACAGAGGCATTGAAACAGCAGATGGTAATTGTGAGGTGATGTTTTTGGATGGAATCATGTTAGTATTTACACAGAGGCAGCACCTAGACACAGCGCCAGAGCTGCTGCCACCCAGCACCAGAGAACCAAGTTCGTTCCTGACCTCGGATGCTGTATGCATGGAGTTTACACATTCTCCCTGTGACTGGGTTTCCTCCAGGTGCTCTGGTCTCCTCCCACATCCCAAAGACGTGCAGGTTTGTAGGTTGATTGGCCCTCTATAAATTACCCCTTGTGTGCAGAGATTGGATGAGAAAGTTTTTTTTTAATTTATTTTAAACAGGGCCATGCATATTGATGATCATGTAAATATGCAAGATTATAGCCAATAGCTAATTTCCATCTTTAGTTTTGGCAGCAAAAATAAACAACTATACAAGACACGCAACCAACTCAATTCACACAGACATCCATCACAGTGAGTCTCTTCCTCACTGTGATGGAAGGCAATGTCTTGTCTTTCCATCCTCTCCTGATGTTAAAGGCCCCGGCGGGCGATGGCAAGTCCCGCAGCCATTAAAGCCGCGTCGGGCGATGTCAGGCCCCGCTCCACGTCTTGATGTTGGAGCCCCCGGTGGGGGATGGCAAGTCCAGCAACTGTTAAAGCCGCGCCGGGCGATGTCAGGCCCCGCTCCGGGTCGTTTTCATCCCCGCAATTCAGGCGGGAGAAGTTGCCGCCGCGGGAGCTCGGAAAAGCGGTCTCCCTCCGGGGACCCGCAAGCTCCCGATGTCACCGTCCACAGGCCTGCAGCTGGAGCCTCCAAAGCCCCGAAGTCTGGTCACAGCCGCGCACCATCACAGCTCTCCACGCTCCGAGGCTGGCCAGTCCCACGATGGTAAGTCCGCAGGCTCTGTGACTGGAGCCCCTAGGTCATTCCAAATGGAGGCCGTTCCACGGTGTTAGGACCCAACGACAACGGATACCCAACAGGGAAAAGGTCGGGTTTCCCGTGCAAGGTAGAGATTTAAAAGTTTCCCCCAGCCCCCCCCCCCCCCCCCCCCCCACCTGCTCCCCAACATATACACAGTTAAAAACAATATAAAAACCGCAGCAAACGGGACAAAAATTAAAACAAAAAGACAGACGAGCTGCAGGGGTCGCGCCATTACAGCGCCACCATTTCCTTCTGCTATGTTTGATAACAAAGAAATAGTTTGAACTAGACTAAGTGGGACCTTTTGGTCTCATGTTCACACGGGAGGGCTGATCCACCAACGCAATATTCCACCTCTCCACCAATTCCAATATTGGTGGCCAGTGGAGGGGTGGGAGGGGGCGCACTTTCTGGAGCGCTAGTATTGGTGTTGTGGGCTGAAGGGACTGGTTTCCAGAGGGCTAGTATGGACATTGTGGGTCAAATGGATTCTTGCGGTGGCAGCTCAGTCATTCAAGCCTGATGTGTTGGCAGCTCACTCACGGCTGGTGGGCTGGCAGTTGACTCACGGTTATTCTTTGAAATTCCATTTCAAGCAGGGTGCAAGGCCACCAAATTCAAATGCAGTTTCCTACCATTTCAAGCAGGGTGCAAGGTCCCCAAATTCAAATGCAGTTCCTTACCACTTCAATCAGGGTGCAAAGCCACCAAACTCAACTACAGTTTCATGCCACTTCAAGCAGGGTGCAAAGCCACCAAACTCGTGCACTTTCATGCCATTTCAAGCAGGCTGCAAGGCCACCAAATTCAAGTGCAGTTTCATACCATTTCATGCAGGGTGCAAGGCCGCCACATTCAAATGCATTTTCATACCATTTCAAGCACCATAAAACCACACAAAACACCACACTCACAGTTCAGTAGACATTCAGTGTGTTCAGTTGATTCCAAGCTCAGACAGTCATGACCTCTCCCCCCCCCCCCATCTTGCAGAGAATGAGCCACACCCACACTTACGGGTTTTATAATCCCTCCCCCCCTCACATTGATCTACTTCACATTATCAAAAGTCATCACCTTAGTGTACAAATATCCTGCTATGCCGACTATCGTTGGAAATGTAATCTTAGCCCTTGACTGAAACGCATCGCCCCTTGATCATATAAAATCAACCAATTGCTGATGGTTAATGATTTGAGTCCTTGAGTCTTTTTACGGATCGAGACTGACAGGCAACGTAACTCTCATTCCAGAAGAAAATTCTGCTCACTGCCTCCGTTGCGATGGCTATGCAAAGAGTGCCCTGGGAGGAGGACAAGCGATTGACAACACTGCTCGAGTGATGGTGAAGGATCTCAGTGAGGGAAACCTTTCCTGACAGGTCCCATCGAAGGAGCAGGAAGCTGTGTTGAGATCGAGGTCCTGTGTGGAATCTGGATGAGCAAGCACCAGGTGATGGTCAGGCTGAGGGTTTGGAGATCAAGGAGCCATCACCCACCCCCTCAGTGTTTGCCCTCACAGAGACCCAAGCAGAGTGTGTCGCACCTGCAACACTCCGGGCTCGGCTGAAGCACAGATGCACAAAGTCACAAGAATCACAGCAAGTTGCTCACCTGGCCATGCCTTTCCCCTCCACCAGCCACTTGCTGCCTGTCCTCCTCAACCATAAACTTGGCTCGTGACAAATCCACCAAGGCGGGCGGCCTTGTCATTACCTCTGGCGCCATCCACCTACCCCCCGACCCCTCCAGGCACGATGGCGCAAGTCCACCCACCCTCCAGAGCCAGTCATCCCACCCCCGCAGACAGACAGGTGACTTACCAATACACAGCCAACAGTGCAATGCTGCGGACCCCCCCCCCCCCCCTCCCCCTCCCCCTCCCCCTCCAGGTCGTCTGATAACAGCGTCAACCGTAAAAGTCAGAGAATAGTACAAATTGAGTGCAAAGGGAATGAACTATCTGAGGCCCTGTGCAGACAGAGCCTGCATCTCACAAATACAGGTGTGAATGGCTGCACCTCATACTTCAGCTACAAAAGCTGGCAAGCACACCAATTGTTGCTTTTAGAGTACTTTGTGACTGGATTATTTTTTCTCTCTTTCGAAAGACTTTATTACACTTTCAGTTTACAGGGAAATGCAAGCCAAACAATTTATATCAACCTACAATGAATTATTGTGGATGTGTAAGGCTTTTCAGAGCAACTTGTAAACTGACCACTAGCCATCCTGTTTAGATTAGTTTAGAGATACAGCAAGGAAACAGACCCTTGGGCCTACCGAGTCTGCACTGACCAGCGATCCCAACACACTAATGCTATCCTGGCTTATATTCACTGGAATTTAAGGGGCTGTCCCACTTGGCCGTTATTTGCGCCTCATTTACGCATCATATGTAAAATAGGTCGATGCATCGTAACGAGTGGGGTGCGTGCGGATGACGCACGCATTGTGTGTGGTAAGGCGTGGAATCGCAAGCGGTGGTGAGCAGTATCGCACGCCGCTCCAGGATTGAGAGAATTATGCATATCTAAGATAGCGATCTCTTAGGTAGGCATAATTTTCCGTGCCTTTCATCCACAGTACTTGTAACACGCGAAGGTCTGTGCAGCCCACGTGCCGTCGGCGCCGCTTCAAGCCGTCTATGACAAGCGGGGCTGTAGGCAGCTGAAATTCTGCCTTTGCAGTACTACGCATGCGCAACAGCCTACTGCTTGGCGGGTTTCCAAATATGGATTGCCATTATCTTAAGAGTATCTTAGGAAACAAAGAGAGAAGAATGGAGTTTGTGTACCGATAATGTGGTAAGTACATTTCTTGGTGCTATATGTTTTTAAATACCGTATTTCCCGAGGTGGGGGGGGGGGGGGGGGGGGAAAGAGTTCCTTTCACAGCTTATAGGGGGGTCGGGCCAGGGGTAAAGTTGCGGGTAGGGCAGGAGTGTAGAGAAGGAGGGCGTCGTGGATCATGCCAGCAACCCACTTGCGCCCTTCCGGGCACGGAGCCATTGAATTGTGGCCGGGGTGAGGAGTAGCTCGGGTGGCTGCGAGCGGCTGCCGGGAGCAGACAGCAGAACCGTCCGCCACCTCAGTGCCTTCTGCCGGCCCCCGCTCACCTCTGGCAGTGCTCTCCATCTGAAATCCTCTCTCCTGCCACTCCTGGCCTCACTCATGTTAGCCGCTTCCCGCAAATCCTTAAATCCAACCATGCATCAAGGGATCAATTGAGGTTACTCGGCTGTCGGAATTAAAGAATTTGCGGGAAGCTGCTGACATGAGCAAAGTCGGCGAGTGGCAGGTGAGAGGCGGCCAGTTCTGCTGTCGGGTCCCGGCGGTCGCTCGCAGCCACCCGAGCTGCTTCCCTCCACGGCCACAATGCGGTGGCTCCTCGCCCAGAACGCTGCGGCAGCAGTGAGTGAGTGAGTGAGTTACTGGCATGATCCCCGACCCCCTCCTTCTTAACACTCCTGCCCTCCTCGCAACTTTACCCCTGGCCAGACTCTTCCCCCCAATTAGTCCCTTGAACAAGTATTGTCATTCAATAAGATGACAACTGACACAACTTGTCCCGGTGTGCTCCTGTTTTTCCCACCATCTCTCCATCTGCCGTCAACATTCACCCCTCACCTATTCAGTATTTCAGAATGATGGAGACTTGGAAGCCTGGGGCAAATTGAATTGTTACTGACCTTATATTTATTTTTACGAAGAGGAGAACAATCTGCGCATGCACGGTTTAAGATTTTTTTTTAAAAAGCCGACTGACTGCCTACCCTGAGTAATCACTCACGGTACGTGCCTGGTCCACACAGACCCCTCCCTGGGTTTCTTGCTGGCCTTTCTTGTTGTACACCTGCCTGACTGATCTGTAAGTATGAGGGCTGCTGCTAACAAATGTCTCTGTTGTTGCTGTAGCAATAAAATCTGTAGTTCTTCTATGATGGCTATGATGGTCATGATGCAGAATAGGGAAGCAGGGTATTCTAATGTCACGCGCACCAGACGGATGCGCTGACGAATGATTACTCGTGATGACGCGCCATTTACGCGTCGACCTATTTTACATATGACGCGTAATTAGGCGCAAATAACAGCCAAGTGGGACAGGCCCTTGAGAAGGATGAGAGGATATCTTATAGAAACATATAAAATTCTTACGGATTGGACAGGCTGGATGCAGGAAAAATGTTCCCGATGTTGCGGGAGTCCAGTTCCAGGGGTCACAGTTTAAGAATAAGGGGGTATGCCATTTAAGACTGAGATGAGGATAAACCTTTTCACCCAGATGTGAATCTGAGGAATTCCCCGTCACAGAAGGCAGTGGAGGCCAATTCATTGGATGTATTCAAGAGTTAGATATAGCACTTAGCGCTAATGGAATCAAGGGATATGGGGAGAAAGCAGGATGTGGTACTGATTTTGGATGATCAGCATTGATCATATTGAATGACAGTGCTGGCTTGAAGGGCCAAATGGCCAATTCCTGCACCTATTTTCTATGTTTAGAGATGCAGCGCGGAAACAGGCCCTTCGTTCCACAGAGTCAGCGCCGACCAGTGATCACCCCCACATTAACGCGATCATACACACACTAGGGACAATTTGGACATACACCAAGGCAATTGACCTACATACCTGTACATCTTTGAAGTGTGGGAGGAAACCGAAGATCTTGGAGTGAACCGGTTACGGAGAGAACGTACAGACTCCGTACAGATAAGCACCAGTAGTCAGGATTGAACCCGGATCTCCGGTGCTGCAAGCGCTGTAAGGCAGCAGATTTACCGTTGTGCCATATTGCCACCGTGTTTCTATGTTTCCTAAATACATTAGGGACAATTTAGTTTTATACAAACCAATTAATCTACAACCTGTACATCTTTGGAGTGTGGGAAGAAACCCGAGATCTTGGAGAAAACCCACGCAGGTCATGGGGAGAACGTACAAACTCAGTACAGACAAGCACCCGCAGTCAGGATCAAACCCGGGTCTCTCGCTCTGTGAGGCAGCAACTACCGCTGCACCAGTGTGCTGCTCCTATTAAGCAACTTTCATAAAACTTTGCTCACCTGGCCTTGTCTTTTCCCTCCATCAGCCAGATGTAGGCTCTCCTCCTCAGCTGTAAACTTGGTTTGCAATACCCAAATCCTAAGAGAGGTGAAAGACAACAGAGAAATTATTATCTTACCAGCAGATAAGGGGAAGAACAGAGTTGTCATGGACAAACAACAATACTTATTCAAGACACACAGACTATGAAGTAAAACAGAGCACTAAGTTGACAAAGCCCATCCATAAGGAAACACTAATGGAAATTGAAGACATTTTACAATGCCTCAAAAAATCATGACGCATTTATATGTTTAGTTTAGAGATAGACAATAGGTGCAGGAGTAGGCCATTCAGCCCTTCAAGCTAGCACCGCCATTCAATAGGTTCATGGCCACCCAGCTTTGTGGCATCTGCAAATTTTTTGTGTTACTTTTAAACCCTTCATCTAAATCATTAACCTATATTGTAAATAGCTGTGGTCCCAGCACCGAGCATTGCGGTCCCCCACTCGTCACTGCCTGCCATTCTGAAAGGGAACCGTTTATCCTGTCTTTGATTCCTGTCTGCCAACCAATTTTCTATCCATGTCAGTACCCCACCCCCAATACCATGTGCTCTAATTTTGCCCAGTATTCTCCTATGTGGGACCATATCAAATGCTTTCTGAAAGACCAGGTACACCACTTCCACTGGCTCTCCCTTGTCCATTTTCAGAGCTACATCCTCAAAAAATTCCAGTAGATTAGTTAAGCATGATTTCCTTCATAAGGAAATCATGCTTAACTAATTTCCTTCATAAATCCTTCATAAATCCATGCTGACTCGGACCGATCCTGTTACTGCTATCCAAATGTGCCGCAATTTCATCTTTTTAAATTGACTCCAGCATCTTCCCCACCACCGATGTCACGCTAACTGTGCTATAATTCAGTTTTCTCTCTCCCGCCTTTCTTAAAAAAATGGGATAATAATAGCTACCCTCCAATCCACAGGAACTGATCCTGAATCTATAGAACATTGGAAAACGATCACCAATGTATACACAATTTCTAGAGCCACTTCCTTAAGTACCCTGGGATGCAGACCATCAGGCCCTGGAGATTTATCAGCCTCGCAGTTTATTCAACACCATTTCCTGCCTGATGTGAATTTCCTTCAGTTCCTCGATTACCCTAGATCCTCTGGCCACTAGTACATCAGGAGATTGTTTGTGTCTTCCTCAAACCCCTGTCTCACGGTGCAAATCGATCCTCGAGGTACCCCGAGATTAAAACAAATTTAACTTGTGCTAACTACGTACAATTAACGTAGTGGGAACGTCAGAACTCGTGGACGCAACTTAGCGACTCGTGGCGCTAAAGGCAGGTTCCCGTGAAACTTGGTAACTCTTGGAAAAATTCAAACATGTTTAATGTTTTCCACAAATAAAATGTACTGCTGAAGTTAAAAATTGAGACATTTAAACTTGTTTTAAGAACATAGTGGCCCGTGCGTTTACCTTAGTGTCTCGTGAGTCTACCGTGGGAACTCTTTAACTCAGCGGGCAGGCAGCATCCCTGGAGAGAAGGAATGGGTGACGGGATGACATTTCCCTCTTTCTGCCGTGTCTTTGTGTAACTCCACCACCGTGTGTTCACTTTTTGTCAATCAGTATCTGCCCTTTCTTGTGTATGACATCATTTGTATCCGTGGCAGTTGATTGTTGCTCCCTTCAGTTTCCCAGGGGATCGGGACGGGACTGGAGTTGTTTCACCGGGATCGCCAGCAGATGTGGTAATAAAAAATAAACGGCAATGACCAATGTCCGGTAATTATCTTGTGGTAGTCTAGCTGATCAATCAAATGGAGATTGGCCGGTGGGGGCAAGTTATAAGCCTTTTCTGTCCTACTTATCTCAGAAAAAATGGTTTTGGCGAGATGGGAGCACAATTAGTATTTGCAAAGGTAGAATTATCAGTGATAGTTGGAGTGCTGAATATGTTAAAATGGATGAAAATAATAAGGAAATAGGCGGGGATGGGGAAAATCCCCTAGGGGAGGAGAAACGTGTTAAGCAGAAAGAGGGAAATGATGGAACTGTGCCTATAATAACAAAGCAAGTGAAAGCAAAATATCCCCGACACCCTGTAGAGAAGGCACCTGTAGAGGATGATTTTAATGATCTGTTCATGATGGCGGCCGCATTACGCCAGCGCCAACCTCCCTATAACCTGGCGTATATAGAGGAAGAACAGGCTGCAGCCCCATCAGTTGCTGAGGCTCTGGTGGCTCGGATGGATCGGTTTACAGTTAAAGGAGTCACAGCTCCTCCGGCTAGTCCAGAAGAAGCGGATGTTACCAATGGGAGGGGGCCAGATTCATGATTGAGAAGAAATAAAATAGATATCAAGAAGGATGAGCAAACAAAGCTCCAGGTGTTGAATGTTAAGGAAGAGTCTAAGCCCGAGTCTCTGATAAAGTCCCCCGTATTTTGATAGGAGAAGTCCCTGTGTTGAAACCCAGGGCCCCAGCTGAAGCTAGAGCCATGGTTGCAGAAGCTCCAGATCCCTTGAAGAAAACAAGTGCATTTCTTAATTGGTTGTGCAGCAATCAGATGTGCAGCATTTAAATCCCTCTGCCGAGGGATGTGCAGATGCTGCAGAAATGTGCATATGGAAACTCATGGGCTACCCTGAAAGATGGGTTTGCAGTTCCTCATGGAGAAAATAGAGATTGGAGAGCAAATGATGATCAGCAGGCTCTGGGAAATGAGTGCCTCACTCACTGGTTGGCCCACTGAGGAAAGTAGCCTATAAAGGGGAGCGAGAACAGGCTCAAGCTTATAAAGTGGACACTATGTAATCTGTGCTCCCCTCCATGGGCATCTCTGTATGTCAGTCAAACATTAATACTATTGATGTTGCCGGCGTCCCCATGATAGAACCTTCATCAGGAGCCGCTCATATATATGGCGTCACTTACTGTACTTTTATAATCTCTAGAACAGCTCCAGTCTCGTTACTGGGAAGGCGAGCTCTGCGCAAACTGGGAGCAACCTCTGCAGTTCCTTCCAACAGTAGTTTCCCAATTTGACGAGGAAGCAGAAGAGCCGATACCCTGACTGTTCCTCTTTCCCCATACGCTGCCTGACCTACTGAATTCACCCCGTATGTCCTATTTCGTAATACAATTATTAATACTTGTTTTACAACTCCACTAATACGGGAGGAAGGCCGTATGAAACGATGAGTTTGGGTCCGAAGTGGGAACTTATGTGAAACAAGAGTAACTCGGGAGAGGAACTTGGTAACTCGGGGGTGGAACTTAACACATCGCGGAAATGAGAAGTAAACGGCAAACTTATACACACATGTGGGAACTCGGTTAAAATCTTGATCATACACTTGGAATCTCGTACACAACCACGAGTCTTTCACTCGGGGTACCTCGTGGGTCAGCTCGCACCGTGAGACAGGGCTATTAGTGAAGATAGATCCAAAGTACCTATTCAACTCGCCTGACATTTCCTTATTCCCCATATAAATTCACCTGTTTCAGTCCTCAAGAGTCCAACTTTGGTCTTAACTAATGTTTTCCTCTTCACATACCCAAAGAAACATTTACTATCCTCCTTTATATTCTTGGCTAGCTTATCTTCATACCTTATTTTTTCTCTATGTATTGCCTTTTTAGTTATCTTCTGTTGCTCTTTAAAAGTTTCCCAATCCTCTGGCTTCCCACTCATCATTGCTATGTTATATTTCTATTTTATTGTTAAACTGTCCCTGACATCCCTTGTCAGTTATGGTCGCCCCTTACTCCCTTGGAATCATTCTTCCTCTTTGGAATTAACTGATCCTGCACCTTCTGTATTAGTCCCAAAAATACCTGCCATTCTTGTTCCACTATCATCCCTGCTAGGGTATCTTTCCAGTCAACTTTGGCTAGCTCCTCCCCCACAACTCCATAGTTCCCTTTGGTCAATTGTAATCCTGACATTTTCGATATTCCCTTCTCCCTCTCAAATTGTAGATTAAAACTTATATTATGGTCACTACCTCCTAATGGCTCCTTTACCTCGAGTTTCCTTATCAAATCCAGTTCATTATACAGTGCGAAACAGGCCAGTGCCGACCTGCGATCCCCGCATACTAACACTATCCTACACACTCATGGAACAATTAACATTTATACCAAGCCAATTAGCATACTAACCTGTACGTCTTTATAGTGTGGGAGGAAACCGGAACCTCCCAGAGTAAACCCAAGCAGGTCACAGGGAGAACGTACAAACTCCACATTGTCAGAAACAATTAAGAGTACCCGAGAATACTTCACATATCACTGTACCTTAATTGGTACACGTGACAATAATAGACCTTTGAAACCTTTGAACGACGGGCGTGAAAATTCTACGTTCTCCCAAAATACACAAACACCCGGACAGGTGGGCAGAACCTGGGGAAATACGTCCAGGAAGGCCCATTGTGGCTTACTGTGGTAGTGAATCCTATCGGGTAGCAGAATACATCGACTCCTTTCTTAATCCACTGGCAGAGCAGCACCTCCACTTCAGACCACGTCACACTCCCATATAACCATATAACAATTACAACACAGAAACAGGCCATCTCGGCCCTTCTAGTCCATGCCGAACACTTATTCTCCCCTAGTCCCATCTACCTGCAATCAGACCATAACCCTCCATTCCTTTCCCGTCCATATAACTATCCAATTTATTTTTTAATGATAAAATCGAACCTACATTTTTTGCAAGCTTTAGAACCAATAGAGACACTTTTTGCAAGCTTTAGAACCAATAGATATATTTTTGCAAGCTTTAGAACCAATAGACATTTTCTTGCATGCTTTAGAACCAATAGACATCGTTTTGCAAGCTTTAGAACCAATCAGCATTTTTCTGCAAGCTTTAGAACCAATAGACTTTTTTGAAAGCTTTAGAACCAATAGACAGCTTTTTTTGCAAGCTTTAGAACCAATAGACGTGTTTTGCAAGCTTTAGAACCAATAGACATATTATTGCAAGCTTTAGAACCAATAGACATTTTTTGCAAGCTTTATAACCAATATACATTGTTTTGCAAGCTTTATAACCAATCAGCATTTTTCTGCAAGCTTTAGAACCAATAGACTTGTTTGAAAGCTTTAGAACCAATAGACACTTTTTTTGCAAGCTTTAGAACCAATAGACAACTTTTTTGCAAGCTTTAGAACCAATAGACATTTTTTGCAAGCTTTAGAACCAATAGACACTTTTTTTGCAAGCTTTAGAACCAATAGACATTTTTTGCAAGCTTTAGAACCAATAGACAACTTTGCAAGCTTTAGAACCATTAGAGAATCTTTTTGCAAGCATGAGAACCAATAGACATTTTTTTGCAAGCTTTGGAAACAATAGACATTTTTTGCAAGCTTTAGAATCAATAGATACACTTTTTGCAAGCTTTAGAACCAACAGACATTTTTTGCAAGCTTTAGAACCATTAGAGAATCTTTTTGCTAGCTTTAGAACCAATAAACATTTTTTTGCAAGCTTTGGAACCAATAGACATTTTTTTGCAAGCTTTAGAATCAATAGATACACTTTTTGCAAGCTTTAGAACCAATATACATTTTTTTGCAAGCTTTAGAAACAATAGACACATTTTTGCAAGCTTTAGAATCAATAGACACTTAGTTTGCAAGCTTTGGAACCAATAGACATTTTTGCAAGCTTTGGAACCAATAGACTTTTTTTTGCAAGCTTTAGAAGCAATAGACATTTTTCTGCAAGCTTTAGAAGCAATAGACATTTTTCTGCAAGCTTTAGAACCAATAAACATTGTTTTGCAAGCTTTAGAAACAATAAACATTGTTTTGCAAGCTTTAGAACCAAGAGATTTTTTTTTGCAAGCTGTAGAACCAATGGGCAATTTTTTTGCAAGCTTTTGAACCAATAGACATTTTTTGCAAGCTTTAGAACCAATAGAGACACTTTTTGCAAGCTTTAGAACCAATAGACATTTTTTGAAAGCTTTAGAACCAATAGACATTTGTTGCAAGCTTTAACACTAATATACATTTTTTGCAAGCTTAAGAACCAATAGACACTACTTTGCAAGCTTTAGAACCATTACGCATTTGTTGCAAGCTTTAGAACCAATAGACATTTTTTGCAAGCTTTAGAACCATTAGAGAAACTTTTTGCAAGCTTTAGAACCAATAGACATTTGTTTGCAAGCTTTGGAACCAATAGACATTTTTATCAAGCTTTAGAAGCAATAGACATTTTTCTGCAAGCTTTAAAACCAATAGACATGTTTTGCAAGATTTAGAACCAATAGACATTTTTTGCAAGCTTTAAAACCAATAGATAGACTTTTTGCAAGCTTTAGAACCAATAGACATTTTTTGCAAGCTTTAGAACCAATAAGCATTTTTCTGCAAGCTTTAGAACCAATAGACATGTATTTGCAAGCTTTAGAACCAATGGACACTTTTTTGCAAACTTTGGAAACAATAGACATTTTTTGCAAGCTTTAGAACCAATAGAGCCACTTTTTGCAAGCTTTAGAACCAATATACATTTTTTGAAAGCTTTAGAAACAATACACATTTTTTGCAAGCTTTAGAACTATTAGACATTTTTTGCAAGCTTTAGAACCAATAGACACTATTTTGCAAGCTTTAGAAACAATATATACATTTTTTGCAAGCTTTAGAACCATTAGAGAAACGTTTTGCAAGCTTTAGAAACAATAGACATTTTTTTGCAGGCTTTGGAACCAATGGACATTTTTTTGCAAGCTTTAGAAGCAACAGACATTTTTCTGCAAGCTTTAAAACCAATAGACATTGTTTGCATGCTTTAGAAAGAATAGAGACACTTTTTGCAAGCTTTAGAACCAATATACGTTTTTTTTGCAAGCTTTAGAATCAATAGACATTTTTTGAAAGCTTTAGAACCAATGGAGACGCTTTTTGCAAGCTTTAGAACCAAAAGACATTTTTTGCAAGCTTTAGAACCTATAGACACCTTTTTTGCAAGCTTTAGTACCAATAGACATTTTTTGCAAGCTTTAGAACTAATAGAGACACTTTTTGCAAGCTTTAGAACCAATAGATATATTTTTGCGAGCTTTAGAACCAACAGCCATTTTTTTGCAAGCGTTATAACCCATATACATTCTTTTGCAAGCTTTAGAACCAATAGACATGTTTTGCAAGCTTTAGCATCAATAGACACTTTTTTGCAAGATTTAGAATCAATAGACACTTTTTTTTGCAAGCTTTGGAACCAATAGACATTTTTTGCAAGCTTTAGAACCAATAGATACACTTTTTGCAAGCTTTAGAACCAATAGACATTTTTTGCAAGTTTTAGAACCAATGGACACTTTTTTGCAAGCTTTGGAACCAATAGACATTTTTTGCAAGCTTTAAAACCAATAGATAGACTTTTTGCAAGCTTTAGAACCAATAGACATATTTTGCAAGCTTTAGAACCAATAAGCATTTTTCTGCAAGCTTTAGAACGAATAGACATTTTTTTGCAAGCTTAGAACCAATGGACACTTTTTTGCAAACTTTGGAAACAATAGACATTTTTTGCAAGCTTTAGAACCAATAGAGCCACTTTTTGCAAGCTTTAGAACCAATATACATTTTTTGAAAGCTTTAGAATCAATACACATTTTTTGCAAGCTTTAGAACTATTAGACATTTTTTTGCAAGCTTTAGAACCAATAGACACTATTTTGCAAGCTTTAGAAACAATATATACATTTTTTGCAAGCTTTAGAACCATTAGAGAAACGTTTTGCAAGCTTTAGAAACAATAGACATTTTTTTGCAGGCTTTGGAACCAATGGACATTTTTTTGCAAGCTTTAGAAGCAACAGACATTTTTCTGCAAGCTTTAAAACCAATAGACATTTTTTGCATGCTTTAGAAAGAATAGAGACACTTTTTGCAAGCTTTAGAACCAATATACATTTTTTTGCAAGCTTTAGAACCAATAGACATTTTTTGCAAGCTTTAGAACCAATGGAGACGCTTTTTGCAAGCTTTAGAACCAAAATACATTTTTTGCAAGCTTTAGAACCTATAGACACCTTTTTTGCAAGCTTTAGAACCAATAGACATTTTTTGCAAGCTTTAGAACTAATAGAGACATTTTTTGCAAGCTTTAGAACCAATAGATATATTTTTGCAAGCTTTAGAACCAACAGCCATTTTTTTGCAAGCGTTATAACCAATATACATTGTTTTGCAAGCTTTAGAACCAATAGACATGTTTTGCAAGCTTTAGAATCAATAGACACATTTTTGCAAGATTTAGAATCAATAGACACTTTTTTTGCAAGCTTTGGAACCAATAGACATTTTTTGCAAGCTTTAGAACCAATAGAGACACTTTTTGCAAGCTTTAGAACCAATAGACATTTTTTGCAAGTTTTAGAACCAAGGGACACTTTTTTGCAAGCTTTGGAACCAATAGACATTTTTTGCAAGCTTTACAACCAATAGAGACACTTTTGCAAGCTTTAGAACCAATAGACATTTTTTGAAAGCGTTAGTACGAATAGACATTTTTTGCAAGCTTTAGAACTAATAGACATTTTCTGCAAGCTTTAGAACCAATAGACACTATTTGCAAGCTTTAGAAACAATAGACATTTGTGCAAGCTTTAGAACCAATAGACATTGTTTCCAAGCTTTAGAACCATTAGATAAACTTTTTTCAAGCTTTAGAACCAATAGACATTTTTTGAAAGCTTTAGAACCAATAGACATTTTTTTTGCAAGCTTTAGAACCAACATACTTTTTTTTGCATGCTTTAGAACCAATAGGCACATTTTTCGCAATCTTTAGAACCAATAGACACATTTTGTGCAAGCTTTAGAATCAATAGACATTTTTTTGCAAGCTTTAGAACCAATAGACATTTTTTGCAAGCTTTAGAACCAATAGACATTTTTGCAAGCTTTAGAACCAATAGAAACACCTTTTGCTAGCTTTTGAACCAATAGACATTTTTTTTGGAAGCTTTGGAACCAATAGACATTTTTTGCAAGCTTTAGAAGCAATAGAGAAACTTCTTGCAAGCTTTAGAACCAATAGACATTTTTTTGTAAGCTTTAGAACCAATAGACATTTTTGCAAGCTTTAGAACCTATGGAAACGATGTTTGCAAGCTTTAGAACCAATAGACATTTTTTGCAAGCTTTAGAACCAATAGACACTTTTCTGCAAGCTTTAGAACCAATAGACATTTTTTTGCAAGCTTTAGAACCAATAGACATTTTTTGCAAGCTTTAGAACCAATGGAGACGCTTTTTGCAAGCTTTAGAACCAAAATACATTTTTTGCAAGCTTTAGAACCAATAGACACCTTTTTTGCAAGCTTTAGAATCAATAGACATTTTTTGCAAGCTTTAGAACCAATAGAGACACTTTTTGCAAGCTTTAGAACCAATAGATATATTTTTGCAAGCTTTAGAACCAATAGACATTTTTTTGCATGCTTTAGAACCAATAGACATCGTTTTGCAAGCTTTAGAACCAATCAGCATTTTTCTGCAAGCTTTAGAACCAATAGACTTTTTTGAAAGCTTTAGAACCAATAGACAGCTTTTTTGCAAGCTTTAGAACCAATAGACGTGTTTTGCAAGCTTTAGAACCAATAGACATATTATTGCAAGCTTTAGAACCAATAGACATTTTTTGCAAGCTTTATAACCAATATACATTGTTTTGCAAGCTTTAGAACCAATAGACTTTTTTGAAAGCTTTAGAACCAATAGACACTTTTTTTGCAAGCTTTAGAACCAATAGACAACTTTTTTGCAAGCTTTAGAACCAATAGACATTTTTTGCAAGCTTTAGAACCAATAGACACTTTTTTTGCAAGCTTTAGAACCAATAGACACATTTTTGCAAGCTTTAGAACCAACAGACATTTTTTGCAAGCTTTAGAACCATTAGAGAATCTTTTTGCTAGCTTTAGAACCAATAAGCATTTTTTTGCAATCTTTGGAACCAATAGACATTTTTTTGCAAGCTTTAGAATCAATAGATACACTTTTTGCAAGCTTTAGAACCAATATACATTTTTTTGCAAGCTTTAGAACCAATAGACACATTTTTGCAAGCTTTACAATCAATAGACACTTAGTTTGCAAGCTTTGGAACCAATAGACATTTTGCAAGCTTTAGAACCAATAGATACACTTTTTGCAAGCTTTAGAACCAATAGACATTTTTTGCAAGCTTTAGAACCAATAGAGACACGTTTTGCTAGCGTTTGAACCATAGACATTTTTTTGCAAGCTTTGGAACCAATAGACTTTTTTTGCAAGCTTTAGAAGCAATAGACATTTTTCTGCAAGCTTTAGAAGCAATAGACATTTTTCTGCAAGCTTTAGAACCAATAAACATTGTTTTGCAAGCTTTAGAAACAATAAACATTGTTTTGCAAGCTTTAGAACCAAGAGATTTTTTTTGCAAGCTTTAGAACCAATGGGCAATTTTTTGCAAGCTTTTGAACCAATAGACATTTTTTGCAAGCTTTAGAACCAATAGAGACACTTTTTGCAAGCTTTAGAACCAATAGACATTTTTTGAAAGCTTTAGAACCAATAGACATTTTTTGCAAGCTTTAACACTAATATACATTTTTTGCAAGCTTAAGAACCAATAGACACTACTTTGCAAGCTTTAGAACCATTACACATTTGTTGCAAGCTTTAGAACCAATAGACATTTTTTGCAAGCTTTAGAACCATTAGAGAAACTTTTTGCAAGCTTTAGAACCAATAGACATTTTTTTTGCAAGCTTTAGAACCAATATACTTTTTTTTGCATGCTTTAGAACCAATAGGCCCCTTTTTCGCAATCTTTAGAACCAATAGACACTTTTTGTGCAAGCTTTAGAATCAATAGACATTTTTTTGCAAGCTTTAGAAACAATAGACATTTTTTGCAAGCTTTAGAACCAATAGACATTTTTTGCAAGCTTTAGAATCAATAGACATTTTTTGCAAGCTTTAGAACCAATAGACGTGCTTTGCAAGCTTTAGAACCAATAGACACTTTTTTGTGCAAGCTTTAGAATCAATAGACATTTGTTTGCAAGCTTTAGAACCAATAGACATTTTTTGCAAGCTTTAGAACCAACAGACATTTTTTGCAAGCTTTAGAACCAATAGACATTTTTTGCAAGCTTTAGTACCAATAAGCATTTTTCTGCAAGCTTTAGAACCAATAGACATTTTTTTGCAAGCTTTAAAACCAATGGACACTTTTTTGCAAACTTTGGAAACAATAGACATTTTTTGCAAGCTTTAGAACCAATAGAGCCACTTTTTGCAAGCTTTAGAACCAATATACATTTTTTGAAAGCTTTAGAAACAATACACATTTTTTGCAAGCTTTAGAACTATTAGACATGTTTTTCAAGCTTTAGAACCAATAGACACTATTTTGCAAGCTTTAGAAACAATATATACATTTTTTGCAAGCTTTAGAACCATTAGAGAAACGTTTTGCAAGCTTTAGAAACAATAGACATTTTTTTGCAAGCTTTGGAACCAATGGACATTTTTTTGCAAGCTTTAGAAGCAACAGACATTTTTCTGCAAGCTTTAAAACCAATAGACATTTTTTGCATGCTTTAGAAATAATAGAGACACTTTTTGCAAGCTTTAGAACCAATATACATTTTTTTTGCAAGCTTTAGAACCAATAGACATTTTTTGCAAGCTTTAGAACCAATGGAGACGCTTTTTGCAAGCTTTAGAACCAAAAGACATTTTTTGCAAGCTTTAGAACCTATAGACACCTTTTTTGCAAGCTTTAGAACCAATAGACATTTTCTGCAAGCTTTAGAACTAATAGAGACACTTTTTGCAAGCTTTAGAACCAATAGATATATTTTTGCAAGCTTTAGAACCAACAGCCATTTTTTTTGCAAGCGTTATAACCAATATACATTGTTTTGCAAGCTTTAGAACCAATAGACATGTTTTGCAAGCTTTAGAATCAATAGACACTTTTTTGCAAGATTTAAAATCAATAGACACTTTTTTTGCAAGCGTTGGAACCAATAGACATTTTTTGCAAGCTTTAGAACCAATAGAGACACTTTTTGCAAGCTTTAGAACCAATAGACATTTTTTGCAAGTTTTAGAACCAATGGACACTTTTTTGCAAGCTTTGGAACCAATAGACATTTTTTGCAAGCTTTAGAACCAATAGATACACTTTTGCAAGCTTTAGAACCAATAGACATTTTTTGAAAGCTTTAGAACGAATAGACATTTTTTGCAAGCTTTAGAACTAATAGACATTTTCTGCAAGCTTTAGAACCAATAGACACTATTTGCAAGCTTTAGAAACAATAGACATTTTTTGCAAGCTTTAGAACCAATAGACATTGTTTCCAAGCTTTAGAACAATTAGAGAAACTTTTTTCAAGCTTTAGAACCAATAGACATTTTTCGAAAGCTTTAGAACCAATAGACATTTTTTTTGCAAGCTTTAGAACCAACATACTTTTTTTTGCATGCTTTAGAACCAATAGGCACATTTTTCGCAATCTTTAGAACCAATAGACACATTTTGTGCAAGCTTTAGAATCAATAGACATTTTTGCAAGCTTTAGAACCAATGGAAACGATGTTTGCAAGCTTTAGAACCAATAGACATTTTTTTTGCAAGCTTTAGAACCAACATACATTTTTTTGCAAGCTTTAGAAGCAATAGAGAAACTTCTTGCAAGCTTTAGAACCAATAGACATTTTTTTGTAAGCTTTAGAACCAATAGACATTTTTGCAAGCTTTAGAACCAATGGAAACGATGTTTGCAAGCTTTAGAACCAATAGACATTTTTTGCAAGCTTTAGAACCAATAGACACTTTTTTGCAAGCTTTAGAACCAATAGACATTTTTTGCAAGCTTTAGAACCAATAGAGACACTTTTTGCAAGCTTTAGAACCAATAGACATTTGTTTGCAAGCTTTGGAACCAATAGACATTTTTATCAAGCTTTAGAAGCAATAGACATTTTTCTGCAAGCTTTAAAACCAATAGACATGTTTTGCAAGATTTAGAACCAATAGACACTTTTTGCAAGCTTTAAAACCAATAGATAGACTTTTTGCAAGCTTTAGAACCAATAGACATTTTTTGCAAGCTTTAGAACCAATAAGCATTTTTCTGCAAGCTTTAGAACCAATAGACATTTTTTTGCAAGCTTTAGAACCAATGGACACTTTTTTGCAAACTTTGGAAACAATAGACATTTTTTGCAAGCTTTAGAACCAATAGAGACACTTTTTGCAAGCTTTAGAACCAATAGACATTTTTTGAAAGCTTTAGAACCAATAGACATTTTTTGCAAGCTTTAACACTAATATACATTTTTTACAAGCTTTAGAACCAATAGACACTACTTTGCAAGCTTTAGAACCATTACACATTTGTTGCAAGCTTTAGAACCAATAGACATTTTTTGCAAGCTTTAGAACCATTAGAGAAACTTTTTGCAAGCTTTAGAACCAATAGACATTTGTTTGCAAGCTTTGGAACCAATAGACATTTTTATCAAGCTTTAGAAGCAATAGACATTTTTCTGCAAGCTTTAAAACCAATAGACATGTTTTGCAAGATTTAGAACCAATAGACATTTTTTGCAAGTTTTAAAACCAATAGATAGACTTTTTGCAAGCTTTAGAACCAATAGACATTTTTTGCAAGCTTTAGAACCAATAAGCATTTTTCTGCAAGCTTTAGAACCAATAGACATTTTTTTGCAAGCTTTAGAACCAATGGACACTTTTTTACAAACTTTGGAAACAATAGACATTTTTTGCAAGCTTTAGAACCAATAGAGACACTTTTTGCAAGCTTTAGAACCATTAGACATTTTTTGAAAGCTTTAGAACCAATATACATTTTTTACAAGCTTTAACACTAATATACATTTTTTGCAAGCTTTAGAACCAATAGACACTACTTTGCAAGCTTTAGAACCATTACACATTTGTTGCAAGCTTTAGAACCAATAGACATTTTTTGCAAGCTTTAGAACCATTAGAGAAACATTTTGCAAGCTTTAGAACCAATAGACATTTGTTTGCAAGCTTTGGAACCAATAGACATTTTTATCAAGCTTTAGAAGCAATAGACATTTTTCTGCAAGCTTTAAAACCAATAGACATGTTTTGCAAGATTTAGAACCAATAGACATTTTTTGCAAGCTTTAAAACCAATAGATAGACTTTTTGCAAGCTTTAGATCCAATAGACATTTTTTGCAAGCTTTAGAACTAATGGACACTTTTTTGCAAGCTTTGGAACCAATAGACATTTTTTGCAAGCTTTAGAACCAATAAGCATTTTTCTGCAAGCTTTAGAACCAATAGACATTTTTTTGCAAGCTTTAGAACCAATGGACACTTTTTTGCAAACTTTGGAAACATTAGACATTTTTTGCAAGCTTTAGAACCAATAGAGCCACTTTTTGCAAGCTTTAGAACCAATATACATTTTTTGAAAGCTTTAGAAACAATACACATTTTTTGCAAGCTTTAGAACTATTAGACATTTTTTGCAAGCTTTAGAACCAATACGCATTTTTCTGAAAGCTTTAGAACCAATAGACATTTGTTGCAAGCTTTAGAACCAATAGACATTTTTTGCAAGCTTTAGAACCATTAGAAAAACTTTTTGCAAGCTTTAGAACCAATAGACATTTGTTTGCAAGCTTTGGAACCAATAGACATTTTTTATCAAGCTTTAGAAGCAATAGACATTTTTCTGCAAGCTTTAAAACCAATAGACATGTTTTGCAAGATTTAGAATCAATAGACATTTTTTGCAAGCTTTAAAACCAATAGATAGACTTTTTGCAAACTTTAGAACCAATAGACATTTTTTGCAAGCTTTAGAACCAATAAGCATTTTTCTGCAAGTTTTAGAACCAATAGACATTTTTTTGCAAGCTTTAGAACCAATGGACACTTTTTTGCAAACTTTGGAAACAATAGACATTTTTTGCAAGCTTTAGAACCAATAGAGCCACTTTTTGCAAGCTTTAGAACCAATATACATTTTTTGAAAGCTTTAGAAACAATACACATTTTTTGCAAGCTTTAGAACTATTAGACATTTTTTGCAAGCTTTAGAACCAATAAGCATTTTTCTGCAAGCTTTAGAACCAATAGACATTTTTTTGCAAGCTTTAGAACCAATAGACATTTTTTTGCAAGCTTTAGAACCAATAGACATCGTTTTGCAAGCTTTAGAACCAATCAGCATTTTTCTGCAAGCTTTAGAACCAATAGATTTTTTGAAAGCTTTAGAACCAATAGACAGCTTTTTTGCAAGCTTTAGAACCAATATACGTGTTTTGCAAGCTTTAGAACCAATAGACATATTACTGCAAGCTTTAGAACCAATAGACATGTTTTTGCAAGCTTTAGAACGAATAGACATTGTTTTGCAAGCTTTAGAACCAATAAGCATTTTTATGCAAGCTTTAGAACCAATAGACATGTTTTTGCAAGCTTTAGAACGAATAGACATTGTTTTGCAAGCTTTAGAACCAATAAGCATTTTTATGCAAGCTTTAGGACCAAGAGACATTTTTTTGCATGCTTTAGAACCAATACACACTTTTTTGCAAGCTTTAGAACCATTAGATACACTTTTTGCAAGCTTTAGAACCAATATACATTTTTTGCAAGTTTTAGAACCAATAGACATTGTTTTGCAAGCTTTAGAACCAATAAGCATTTTTCTGCAAGCTTTAGAACCAATAGACATTTTTTTGCAAGCTTTAGAACCAATGGACACTTTTTTACAAGCTTTGGAACCAATAGACATTTCTTGCAAGCTTTAGAACCAATAGAGACATTTTTTGCAAGCTTTAGAACCAATAGACATTTTTTGAAAGCTTTTGAACCAATAGACATTTTTTCCAGGCTTTAGAACCATTAGAGAAACTTTTTGCAAGTTTTAGAACCAATAGACATTTTTTGAAAGCTTTTGAACCAATAGACATTTTGTATTGCAAGCTTTAGATCCAATATACTTTTTTTTGCATGCTTTAGAACCAATAGGCACCTTTTTCGCAATCTTTAGAACCAATAGACACTTTCTTGCAAGCTTTAGAACCAATAGATATATTTTTGCAAGCTTTAGAACCAATAGATATATTTTTGCAAGCTTTAGAACCAATAGCCTTTTTTTGCAAGCTTTAGAACCAATAGACATCGTTTTGCAAGCTTTAGAACCAATCAGCATTTTTCTGCAAGCTTGAGAACCAATAGACATTTTTTTGCAAGCTTTAGAACCAATACACACTTTTTTGCAAGCTTTAGAACCAATAGATACACTTTTTGCAAGCTTTAGAACCAATAGATATATTTTTGCAAGCTTTAGAACCAATAGACAATTTTTTTGCAAGCTTTAGAACCAATAGACATCGTTTTGCAAGCTTTAGAACCAATCAGCATTTTTCTGCAAGCTTTAGAACCAATAGACTTTTTTGAAAGCTTTAGAACCAATAGATACTTTTTTGCAAGCTTTAGAACCAATCGACAGCTTTTTTGCAAGCTTTAGAACCAATAGACGTGTTTTGCAAGCTTTAGAACCAATAGACATATTAGTGCCAGCTTTAGAACCAATAGACATTGTTTTGCAAGCTTTAGAACCAATACACACTTTTTTGCAAGCTTTAGAACCAATAGATACACTTTTTGCAAGCTTTAGAACCAATAGACATTTTTTGCAAGTTTTAGAACCAATAGACATTGTTTTGCAAGCTTTAGAACCAATAAGCATTTTTCTGCAAGCTTTAGAACCAATAGACATTTTTTTGCAAGCTTTAGAACCAATGGACACTTTTTTGCAAGCTTTGGAACCAATAGACATTTTTTGCAAGCTTTAGAACCAATAAGCATTTTTCTGCAAACTTTAGAACCAATAGACATTTTTTTGCAAGCTTTAGAACCAATGGACACTTTTTTTGCAAGCTTTGGAACCAATAGACATTTTTTGCAAGCTTTAGAACCAATAGAGACACTTTTTGCAAGCTTTAGAACCAATAGACATTTTTTTGAAAGCTTTAGAACCAATAGACATTTTTTGCAAGCTTTAGAACCAATAGACATTTTTTTGCAAGCTTTAGAACCAATGGACACTTTTTTACAAGCTTTGGAACCAATAGACATTTCTTGCAAGCTTTAGAACCAATAGAGACATTTTTTGCAAGCTTTAGATCCAATAGACATTTTTTGAAAGCTTTTGAACCAATAGACATTTTTTCCAGGCTTTAGAACCATTAGAGAAACTTTTTGCAAGCTTTAGAACCAATAGACATTTTTTGAAAGCTTTTGAACCAATAGACATTTTGTATTGCAAGCTTTAGATCCAATATACTTTTTTTTGCATGCTTTAGAACCAATAGGCACCTTTTTCGCAATCTTTAGAACCAATAGACACTTTCTTGCAAGCTTTAGAACCAATAGATATATTTTTGCAAGCTTTAGAACCAATAGATATATTTTTGCAAGCTTTAGAACCAATAGCCTTTTTTTGCAAGCTTTAGAACCAATAGACATCGTTTTGCAAGCTTTAGAACCAATCAGCATTTTTCTGCAAGCTTGAGAACCAATAGACATTTTTTTGCAAGCTTTAGAACCAATACACACTTTTTTGCAAGCTTTAGAACCAATAGATACACTTTTTGCAAGCTTTAGAACCAATAGATATATTTTTGCAAGCTTTAGAACCAATAGACAATTTTTTGCAAGCTTTAGAACCAATAGACATCGTTTTGCAAGCTTTAGAACCAATCAGCATTTTTCTGCAAGCTTTAGAACCAATAGACTTTTTTGAAAGCTTTAGAACCAATAGATACTTTTTTGCAAGCTTTAGAACCAATCGACAGCTTTTTTGCAAGCTTTAGAACCAATAGACGTGTTTTGCAAGCTTTAGAACCAATAGACATATTAGTGCAAGCTTTAGAACCAATAGACATTGTTTTGCAAGCTTTAGAACCAATACACACTTTTTTGCAAGCTTTAGAACCAATAGATACACTTTTTGCAAGCTTTAGAACCAATAGACATTTTTTGCAAGTTTTAGAACCAATAGACATTGTTTTGCAAGCTTTAGAACCAATACGCATTTTTCTGCAAGCTTTAGAACCAATAAGCATTTTTCTGCAAGCTTTAGAACCAATAGACATTTTTTTGCAAGCTTTAGAACCAATAGACATTTTTTTTGCAAGCTTTAGAACCAATAGACATCGTTTTGCAAGCTTTAGAACCAATCAGCATTTTTCTGCAAGCTTTAGAACCAATAGATTTTTTGAAAGCTTTAGAACCAATAGACAGCTTTTTTGCAGGCTTTAGAACCAATATACGTGTTTTGCAAGCTTTAGAACCAATAGACATATTACTGCAAGCTTTAGAATCAATAGACATGTTTTTGCAAGCTTTAGAACGAATAGACATTGTTTTGCAAGCTTTAGAACCAATAAGCATTTTTATGCAAGCTTTAGAACCAATAGACATGTTTTTGCAAGCTTTAGAACGAATAGACATTGTTTTGCAAGCTTTAGAACCAATAAGCATTTTTATGCAAGCTTTAGGACCAAGAGACATTTTTTGCATGCTTTAGAACCAATACACACTTTTTTGCAAGCTTTAGAACCATTAGATACACTTTTTGCAAGCTTTAGAACCAATATACATTTTTTGCAAGTTTTAGAACCAATAGACATTGTTTTGCAAGCTTTAGAACCAATAAGCATTTTTCTGCAAGCTTTAGAACCAATAGACATTTTTTTGCAAGCTTTAGAACCAATGGACACTTTTTTACAAGCTTTGGAACCAATAGACATTTCTTGCAAGCTTTAGAACCAATAGAGACATTTTTTGCAAGCTTTAGAACCAATAGACATTTTTTGAAAGCTTTTGAACCAATAGACATTTTTTCCAGGCTTTAGAACCATTAGAGAAACTTTTTGCAAGTTTTAGAACCAATAGACATTTTTTGAAAGCTTTTGAACCAATAGACATTTTGTATTGCAAGCTTTAGATCCAATATACTTTTTTTTGCATGCTTTAGAACCAATAGGCACCTTTTTCGCAATCTTTAGAACCAATAGACACTTTCTTGCAAGCTTTAGAACCAATAGATATATTTTTGCAAGCTTTAGAACCAATAGATATATTTTTGCAAGCTTTAGAACCAATAGCCTTTTTTTGCAAGCTTTAGAACCAATAGACATCGTTTTGCAAGCTTTAGAACCAATCAGCATTTTTCTGCAAGCTTGAGAACCAATAGACATTTTTTTGCAAGCTTTAGAACCAATACACACTTTTTTGCAAGCTTTAGAACCAATAGATATATTTTTGCAAGCTTTAGAACCAATAGACAATTTTTTGCAAGCTTTAGAACCAATATACATCGTTTTGCAAGCTTTAGAACCAATCAGCATTTTTCTGCAAGCTTTAGAACCAATAGACTTTTTTGAAAGCTTTAGAACCAATATATACTTTTTTGCAAGCTTTAGAACCAATCGACAGCTTTTTTGCAAGCTTTAGAACCAATAGACGTGTTTTGCAAGCTTTAGAACCAATAGACATATTAGTGCAAGCTTTAGAACCAATAGACATTGTTTTGCACGCTTTAGAACCAATACACACTTTTTTGCAAGCTTTAGAACCAATAGATACACTTTTTGCAAGCTTTAGAACCAATAGACATTTTTTGCAAGTTTTAGAACCAATAGACATTGTTTTGCAAGCTTTAGAACCAATAAGCATTTTTCTGCAAGCTTTAGAACCAATAGACATTTTTTTGCAAGCTTTAGAACCAATGGACACTTTTTTTGCAAGCTTTGGAACCAATAGACATTTTTTGCAAGCTTTAGAACCAATAAGCATTTTTCTGCAAGCTTTAGAACCAATAGACATTTTTTTTGCAAGCTTTAGAACCAAAGGACACTTTTTTTGCAAGCTTTGGAACCAATAGACATTTTTTGCAAGCTTTAGAACCAATAGAGACACTTTTTGCAAGCTTTAGAACCAATAGACATTTTTTGAAAGCTTTAGAACCAATAGACATTTTTTGCAAGCTTTAGAACCAATAGACATTTCTTTGCAAGCTTTACAACCAATGGACACTTTTTTACAAGCTTTGGAACCAATAGACATTTCTTGCAAGCTTTAGAACCAATAGAGACATTTTTTGCAAGCTTTAGAACCAATAGACATTTTTTGAAAGCTTTTGAACCAATAGACATTTTTTCCAGGCTTTAGAACCATTAGAGAAACTTTTTGCAAGCTTTAGAACCAATAGACATTTTTTGAAAGCTTTTGAACCAATAGACATTTTGTATTGCAAGCTTTAGATCCAATATACTTTTTTTGCATGCTTTAGAACCAATAGGCACCTTTTTCGCAATCTTTAGAACCAATAGACACTTTCTTGCAAGCTTTAGAACCAATAGATATATTTTTGCAAGCTTTAGAACCAATAGATATATTTTTGCAAGCTTTAGAACCAATAGCCTTTTTTTGCAAGCTTTAGAACCAATAGACATCGTTTTGCAAGCTTTAGAACCAATCAGCATTTTTCTGCAAGCTTGAGAACCAATAGACATTTTTTTGCAAGCTTTAGAACCAATACACACTTTTTTGCAAGCTTTAGAACCAATAGATACACTTTTTGCAAGCTTTAGAACCAATAGATATATTTTTGCAAGCTTTAGAACCAATAGACAATTTTTTGCAAGCTTTAGAACCAATAGACATCGTTTTGCAAGCTTTAGAACCAATCAGCATTTTTCTGCAAGCTTTAGAACCAATAGACTTTTTTGAAAACTTTAGAACCAATAGATACTTTTTTGCAAGCTTTAGAACCAATCGACAGCTTTTTTGCACGCTTTAGAACCAATAGACGTGTTTTGCAAGCTTTAGAACCAATAGACATATTAGTGCAAGCTTTAGAACCAATAGACATTGTTTTGCAAGCTTTAGAACCAATAAGCATTTTTCTGCAAGCTTTAGAACCAATAGAGACACTTTTTGCAAGCTTTAGAACCAATAGACATTTTTTGAAAGCTTTAGAACCAATAGACATTTTTTACAAGCTTTAGAACTAATAGACATTTTTTTGCAAGCTTTAGAACGAATAGACTCTATTTTGCAAGCTTTAGAACCGATGGACATTTTTTGAAAGCTTTAGAACCAATAGACATTTTTCCAAGCTTTAGAACCATTAGAGAAACCTTTTGCAAGGTTTAGAACCAATACACATTTTTTGAAAGCTTTAGAACCAATAGACATTTTTTTTGCAAGCTTTAGAACCAATAGACATCGTTTTGCAAGCTTTAGAACCAATCAGCATTTTTCTGCAAGCTTTAGAACCAATAGACTTTTTTGAAAGCTTTAGAACCAATAGACAGCTTTTTTGCAAGCTTTAGAACCAATATTCGTGTTTTGCAAGCTTTAGAACCAATAGACATATTATTGCAAGCTTTAGAACCAATAGACATGTTTTTGCAAGCTTTAGAACGAATATACATTGTTTTGCAAGCTTTAGAACCAATAAGCATTTTTATGCAAGCTTTAGGATCAAGAGACATTTTTTGCATGCTTTAGAACCAATACACACTTTTTTGAAAGCTTTTGAACCAATAGACATTTTGTATTGCAAGCTTTAGATCCAATATACTTTTTTTTGCATGCTTTAGAACCAATAGGCACCTTTTTCGCAATCTTTAGAACCAATAGACACTTTTTTGCAAGCTTTAGAACCAATAGACATCGTTTTGCAAGCTTTAGAACCAATCAGCATTTTTCTGCAAGCTTGAGAACCAATAGACATTTTTTTGCAAGCTTTAGAACCAATACACACTTTTTTGCAAGCTTTAGAACCAATAGATACACTTTTTGCAAGCTTTAGAACCAATAGACATTTTTTGCAAGTTTTAGAACCAATAGACATTGTTTTGCAAGCTTTAGAACCAATAAGCATTTTTCTACAAGCTTTAGAACCAATAGACATTTTTTTGCAAGCTTTAGAACCAATGGACACTTTTTTTGCAAGTTTTGGAACCAATAGACATTTATTGCAAGCTTTAGAACCAATAGAGACACTTTTTGCAAGCTTTAGAACCAATAGACATTTTTTGAAAGCTTTAGAACCAATAAGCATTTTTCTACAAGCTTTAGAACCAATAGACATTTTTTTGCAAGCTTTAGAACCAATGGACACTTTTTTGCAAGCTTTGGAACCAATAGACATTTTTTGCAAGCTTTAGAACCAATAGAGACACTTTTTGCAAGCTTTAGAACAAATAGACATTTTTTGAAAGCTTTAGAACCAATAGACATTTTTTCCAAGCTTTAGAACTAATACACATTTTTTTGCAAGCTTTAGAACGAATAGACACTATTTTGCAAGCTTTAGAACCAATAGACATTTTTTGAAAGCTTTAGAACCAATATACATTTTCCCAAGCTTTAGAACCATTAGAGAAACTTTTTGCAAGCTTTAGAACCAATAGACATTTTTTGAAAGCTTTAGAAACAATAGACATTTTTTTTGCAAGCTTTAGAACCAATATACTTTTTTTTGCATGCTTTAGAACCAATAGGCACCTTTTTCGCAATCTTTAGAACCAATAGACACTTTTTGTGGAAGCTTTAGAATCAATAGACATTTTTTTGCAAGCTTTAGAACCAATAGACATTTTTTGCAAGCTTTAGAACCAATAGACATTTTTTGCAAGCTTTAGAACCAATAGAGACACCTTTTGCTAGCTTTTGAACCAATAGACATTTTTTTGGAAGCTTTAGAACCAATAGACATTTTTTTGCAAGCTTTAGAACCAATAGACATCGTTTTGCAAGCTTTAGAACCAATCAGCATTTTTCTACAAGCTTTAGAACCAATATACTTTTTTGGAAGCTTTAGAACCAATAGACATTTTTTTGCAAGCTTTAGAACCAATAGACATCGTTTTGCAAGCTTTAGAACCATTAAGCATGTTTCTGCAAGCTTTAGAACCAATAGACATTTTTTGAAAGCTTTAGAACCAATAGACATTTTTCCAAGCTTTAGAACCATTAGAGAAACTTGTTGCAAGCTTTGGAACCAATAGACATTTTTTGCAAGCTTTAAAACCAATAGAGACAATTTTTGCAAGCTTTAGAACCAATAGACATTTTTTGAAAGCTTTAGAACCAATAGACATTTTTTTGCAAGCTTTAGAACTAATAGACATTTTTTTTGCAAGCTTTAGAACCAATAGACACTATTTTGCAAGCTTTAGAACCAATAGACATTTTTTGAAAGCTTTAGAACCATTAGACAATTTTTGAAAGCTTTAGAACCATTAGAAACACTTTTTGCAAGCTTTAGAACTAATAGACATTTTTGGAAAGCTTTAGAACCTCTAGACATTTTTTTGCAAGCTTTAGAACCAATATACTTTTTTTTGCATGCTTTAGAACCAATAGGCACCTTTTTCGAAATCTTTAGAACCAATAGACACTTTTTGTGCAAGCTTTAGAACCAATAGACATTTTTTGCAAGCTTTAGAACCAATAGACATTTTTTGCAAGCTTTAGAACCAATAGACGTTTTTTGCAAGCTTTAGAACCAATAGAGACACCTTTTGCTAGCTTTTGAACCAATAGACATTTTTTTGGAAGCTTTAGAACCAATAGACATTTTTTTGCAAGCTTTAGAACCAATAGACATTTTTTTGCAAGCTTTAGAACCAATAGACATTTTTTGCAAGCTTTAGAACCAATAAACACTTTTTTGCAAGCTTTAGAACCATTAGATACGCTTTTTGCAAGCTTTAGAACCAATAGACATGTTTTGAAAGCTTTAGCACCAATAGACATTTTTGAAAGCTTTAGAACCAATAGACATTTTTCCAAGCTTTAGAACCATTAGAGAAACTTTTTGCAAGCTTTAGAACCAATAGACATTTTTTGAAAGCTTTAGAACCAATAGACATTTTTTTGCAAGCTTTAGAACCAATATACTTTTTTTTGCATGCTTTAGAACAAGTAGGCACCTTTATCGCAATTTTTAGAACCAATAGACACTTTTTGTGCAAGCTTTAGAATCAATAGACATTTTTTTGCAAGCTTTAGAACCAATAGACATTTTTTGCAAGCTTTAGAAACAATAGACATTTTTTGCAAACTTTAGAACCAATAGACATTTTTTGCAAGCTTTAGAACCAATAGAGACACTTTTTGCAAGCTTTAGAATCAATAGACATTTTTTGAAAGCCTTAGAACCAATAGACATTTTTTGCAAGCTTTAGAACTAATAGACATTTTTTTGCAAGCTTTAGAACCAATAGACACTATTTTGCAAGCTTTAGAACCAATAGACATTTTTTGAAAGCTTTAGAACCAATAGACATTTTTTGAAAGCTTTAGAACCATTAGAAACACTTTTTTGCAAGCCTTAGAACCAATAGACATTTTTTGAAAGCTTTAGAACCAATAGATATTTTTTTGCATGCTTTAGAACCAATATACTTTTTTTTGAATGCTTTAGAACCAATAGGCACCGTTTTCGCAATCTTTTGAACGAATAGACACTTTTTGTGCAAGCTTTAGAACCAATAGACATTTTTTTGCAAGCTTTAGAACGAATAGAGATTGTTTTGCAAGCTTTAAAACCAATAAGCATGTTTCTGCAAGCTTTAGAACCAATAGACATTTTTTGCAAGCTTTAGAACTAATACACACTTTTTTGCAAGCTTTAGAACCAATAGACATTTTTTGAAAGGTTTAGAACCAATAGACATTTTTCCAAGCTTTAGAACCATTAGAGAAACTTTTTGCAAGCTTTAGAACCAATAGACATTTTTTGAAAGCTTTAGAACCAATAGACATTTTTTTTGCAAACTTTAGAACCAATATATTTTTTTTGCATGCTTTAGAACCAGTAGGCACCTTTTCCGCAATTTTTAGAACCAATAGACACTTTTTGTGCAAGCTTTAGAACCAATAGACATTTTTTGCAAGCTTTAGAACCAATAGACATTTTGTTGCAAGCTTTAGAACCAATAGACATTTTTTGCAAGCTTTAGAAACAATATACATTTTTTGCAAGCTTTAGAACCAATAGACATTTTTTGCAAGCTTTAGAACCAATAGAGAAACTTTTTGCAAGCTTTAGAATCAATAGACATTTTTTGAAAGCTTTAGAACCATTAGAAACACTTTTTGCAAGCTTTAGAACCAATAGACATTTTTTGAAAGCTTTAGAACCAATAGATATTTTTTTGCAAGCTTTAGAACCAATATACTTTTTTTTGCAAGCTTTAGAACCAATAGACACTATTTTGCAAGCTTTAGAACCAATAGACATTTTTTGAAAGCTTTAGAACCAATAGACATTTTTTGAAAGCTTTAGAACCATTAGAAACACTTTTTTGCAAGCCTTAGAACCAATAGACATTTTTTGAAAGCTTTAGAACCAATAGATAGTTTTTTGCAAGCTTTAGAACCAATATACTTTTTTTTGAATGCTTTAGAACCAATAGGCACCGTTTTCGCAATCTTTTGAACGAATAGACACTTTTTGTGCAAGCTTTAGAACCAATAGACATTTTTTTGCAAGCTTTAGAACGAATATAGATTGTTTTGCAAGCTTTAGAACCAATAAGCATGTTTCTGCAAGCTTTAGAACCAATAGACATTTTTTGCAAGCTTTAGAACTAATACACACTTTTTTGCAAGCTTTAGAACCAATAGACATTTTTTGAAAGCTTTAGAACCAATAGACATTTTTCCAAGCTTTAGAACCATTAGAGAAACTTTTTGCAAGCTTTAGAACCAATAGACATTTTTTGAAAGCTTTAGAACCAATAGACATTTTTTTTGCAAACTTTAGAACCAATATATTTTTTTTGCATGCTTTAGAACCAGTAGGCACCTTTTCCGCAATTTTTTGAACCAATAGACACTTTTTGTGCAAGCTTTAGAACCAATAGACATTTTTTGCAAGCTTTAGAACCAATAGACATTTTTTGCAAGCTTTAGAAACAATATACATTTTTTGCAAGCTTTAGAACCAATAGACATTTTTTGCAAGCTTTAGAACCAATAGAGAAACTTTTTGCAAGCTTTAGAATCAATAGACATTTTTTGAAAGCTTTAGAACCATTAGAAACACTTTTTGCAAGCTTTAGAACCAATAGACATTTTTTGAAAGCTTTAGAACCAATAGATATTTTTTTTGCAAGCTTTAGAACCAATATACTTTTTTTTGCATGCTTTAGAACCAATAGGCACCGTTTTCGCAATCTTTAGAACCAATAGACACTTTTTGTGCAATCTTTAGAACCAATAGACATTTTTTTGCAAGCTTTAGAACGAATAGACATTGTTTTACAAGCTTTAGAACCAATAAGCATGTTTCTGCAAGCTTTAGAACCAATAGACATTTTTTGCAAGCTTTAGAACTAATACACACTTTTTTGCAAGCTTTAGAACCAATAGACATTTTTTGAAAGCTTTAGAACCAATAGACATTTTTCCAAGCTTTAGAAACATTAGAGAAACGTTTTGCAAGCTTTAGAACCAATAGACCTTTTTTTGCAAGTTTTAGAACCAATAGACATTGATTTGCAAGCTTTAGAACCAATACGCATTTTTCTGCAAGCTTTAGAACCAATAGACATTTTTTTGTAAGCTTTAGAACCAATGGACACTTTTTTGCAAGCTTTGGAACCAATAGACATTTTTTGCAAGCTTTAAAACCAATAGAGACACTTTTTTGCAAGCTTTAGAACCAATAGACTTTTTTGAAAGCTTTAGAACCAATAGACATTTTTTGCAAGCTTTAGAACTAATAGACATTTTTTTGCAAGCTTTAGAACCAATAGACACTCTTTTGCAAGCTTTAGAACCAATAGACATTTTTTTGAAAGCTTTAGAACCAATAGACATTTTTTGAAAGCTTTAGAACCATTAGAAACACTTTTTGCAAGCTTTAGAACCAATAGACATTTTTTGAAAGCTTTAGAACCAATAGACATTTTTTTTTGCAAGCTTTAGAACCAATATACTTTTTTTTGCATGCTTTAGAACCAATAGGCACCTTTTTCGCAATCTGTAGAACCAATAGACACTTTTTGTGCAAGCTTTAGAACCAATAGACATTTTTTGCAAGCTTTAGAACCATTAGATACGCTTGTTGCAAGCTTTAGAACCAATAGACATGTTTTGAAAGCTTTAGAACCAATAGACATTTTTCCAAGCTTTAGAACCATTAGAGAAACTTTTTGCAAGCTTTAGAACCAATAGACATTTTTGCAAGCTTTAGAACCAATAGGGACACTTTTTGCAAGCTTTAGAACCAATAGACATTTTTTGAAAGCTTTAGAACCAATATACATTTTGTGCAAGCTTTAGAACTAATAGACATTTTTTTGCAAGCTTTAGAACCAATAGACACTATTTTACAAGCTTTAGAACCAATAGACATTTTTTGAAAGCTTTAGAACCAATAGACATTTTTTGAAAGCTTTAGAACCATTAGAAACACTTTTTGCAAGCTTTAGAACCAATAGATATTTTTTGAAAGCTTTAGAACCAATAGACATTTTTTTGCACGCTTTAGAACCAATATACCTTGTTTTGCATGCTTTAGAACCAATAGGCACCGTTTTCGCAATCTTTAGAACAAATAGACACTTTTTGTGCAAGCTTTAGAACCAATAGACATTTTTTGCATGCTTTAGAACCAATAGACATTTTTTGCAAGCTTTAGAACCAATAGACATTTTTTGCAAGCTTTAGAACCAATAGAGACACTTTTTGCAAGCTTTAGAACCAATAGACATTTTTTGAAAGCTTTAGAACGAATAGACATTTTTTGCAAGCTTTAGAGCTAATAGACATTTTTTTGCAAGCTTTAGAACCAATAGACACTATTTTGCAAGCTTTAGAACCAATAGACATTTTTTGAAAGCTTTAGAACCAATAGACATTTTGTGAAAACTTTAGAACCATTAGACACACTTTTTGCAAGCTTTAGAACCAGTAGACATTTTTTGAAAGCTTTAGAACCAATAGACATTTTTTTGCAAGCTTTAGAACAATATACTTTTTTTTGCATGCTTTAGAACCAATAGGCACCGTTTTCGCAATCTTTAGAACCAATAGACACTTTTTGTGCAATCTTTAGAACCAATAGACATTTTTTTGCAAGCTTTAGAACGAATAGACATTGTTTTACAAGCTTTAGAACCAATAAGCATGTTTCTGCAAGCTTTAGAACCAATAGACATTTTTTGCAAGCTTTAGAACTAATACACACTTTTTTGCAAGCTTTAGAACCAATAGACATTTTTTGAAAGCTTTAGAACCAATAGACATTTTTCCAAGCTTTAGAAACATTAGAGAAACGTTTTGCAAGCTTTAGAACCAATAGACCTTTTTTGCAAGTTTTAGAACCAATAGACATTGATTTGCAAGCTTTAGAACCAATACGCATTTTTCTGCAAGCTTTAGAACCAATAGACATTTTTTTGTAAGCTTTAGAACCAATGGACACTTTTTTGCAAGCTTTGGAACCAATAGACATTTTTTGCAAGCTTTAAAACCAATAGAGACACTTTTTTGCAAGCTTTAGAACCAATAGACTTTTTTGAAAGCTTTAGAACCAATAGACATTTTTTGCAAGCTTTAGAACTAATAGACATTTTTTTTGCAAGCTTTAGAACCAATAGACACTCTTTTGCAAGCTTTAGAACCAATAGACATTTTTTTGAAAGCTTTAGAACCAATAGACATTTTTTGAAAGCTTTAGAACCATTAGAAACACTTTTTGCAAGCTTTAGAACCAATAGACATTTTTTGAAAGCTTTAGAACCAATAGACATTTTTTTTTGCAAGCTTTAGAACCAATATACTTTTTTTTGCATGCTTTAGAACCAATAGGCACCTTTTTCGCAATCTGTAGAACCAATAGACACTTTTTGTGCAAGCTTTAGAACCAATAGACATTTTTTGCAAGCTTTAGAACCATTAGATACGCTTGTTGCAAGCTTTAGAACCAATAGACATGTTTTGAAAGCTTTAGAACCAATAGACATTTTTCCAAGCTTTAGAACCATTAGAGAAACTTTTTGCAAGCTTTAGAACCAATAGACATTTTTGCAAGCTTTAGAACCAATAGGGACACTTTTTGCAAGCTTTAGAACCAATAGACATTTTTTGAAAGCTTTAGAACCAATATACATTTTGTGCAAGCTTTAGAACTAATAGACATTTTTTTGCAAGCTTTAGAACCAATAGACACTATTTTACAAGCTTTAGAACCAATAGACATTTTTTGAAAGCTTTAGAACCAATAGACATTTTTTGAAAGCTTTAGAACCATTAGAAACACTTTTTGCAAGCTTTAGAACAAATAGATATTTTTTGAAAGCTTTAGAACCAATAGACATTTTTTTGCACGCTTTAGAACCAATATACCTTGTTTTGCATGCTTTAGAACCAATAGGCACCGTTTTCGCAATCTTTAGAACAAATAGACACTTTTTGTGCAAGCTTTAGAACCAATAGACATTTTTTGCATGCTTTAGAACCAATAGACATTTTTTGCAAGCTTTAGAACCAATAGACAATTTTTGCAAGCTTTAGAACCAATAGAGACACTTTTTGCAAGCTTTAGAACCAATAGACATTTTTTGAAAGCTTTAGAACGAATAGACATTTTTTGCAAGCTTTAGAGCTAATAGACATTTTTTTGCAAGCTTTAGAACCAATAGACACTATTTTGCAAGCTTTAGAACCAATAGACATTTTTTGAAAGCTTTAGAACCAATAGACATTTTGTGAAAACTTTAGAACCATTAGACACACTTTTTGCAAGCTTTAGAACCAGTAGACATTTTTTGAAAGCTTTAGAACCAATAGACATTTTTTTGCAAGCTTTAGAACAATATACTTTTTTTTGCATGCTTTAGAACCAATAGGCACCGTTTTCGCAATCTTTAGAACCAATAGACACTTTTTGTGCAAGCTTTAGAACCAATAGACATTTTTTTGCAAGCTTTAGAACGAATAGACATTGTTTTGCAAGCTTTAGAACCAATAAGCATGTTTCTGCAAGCTTTAGAACCAATAGACATTTTTTGCAAGCTTTAGAACCAATACACACTTTTTTGCAAGCTTTAGAACCAATAGACATTTTTTGAACGCTTTTGAACCAATAGACATTTTTCCAAGCTTTAGAACCATTAGAGAAACGTTTTGCAAGCTTTAGAACCAATAGACATTTTTTGCAAGTTTTAGAACCAATAGACATTGATTTGCAAGCTTTAGAACCAATAAGCATTTTTCTGTAAGCTTTAGAACCAATAGACATTTTTTTGCAAGCTTTAGAACCAATGGACACTTTTTTGCAAGCTTTGGAACCAATAGACATTTTTTGCAAGCTTTAAATCCAATAGAGACACTTTTTGCAAGCTTTAGAACCAATAGACATTTTTTGAAAGCTTTAGAACCAATAGACATTTTTTGCAAGCTTTAGAACTAATAGACATTTTTTTGCAAGCTTTAGAACCAATAGACACTCTTTTGCAAGCTTTAGAACCAATAGACATATTTTGAAAGCTTTAGAACCAATAGACATTTTTTGAAAGCTTTAGAACCATTAGAAACACTTTTTGCAAGCTTTAGAACCAATAGACATTTTTTGAAAGCTTTAGAACCAATAGACATTTTTTTGCAAGCTTTAGAACCAATATACCTTTTATTGCATGCTTTAGAACCAATAGGCACCTTTTTCGCAATCTTTAGAACCAATAGACACTTTTTGTGCAAGCTTTAGAACCAATAGACATTTTTTGCAAGCTTTGGAACCAATAAACATTTTTTGCAAGCTTTGGAACCAATAGACATTTTATGCAAGCTTTAGAACCAATAGAGACACCTTTTGCTAGCTTTTGAACCAATAGACATTTTTTTGGAAGCTTTAGAACCAATAGACATTTTTGTGCAAGCTTTAGAACCAATAGACATTTTTTGCAAGCATTAGAACCAATACACACTTTTTTGCAAGCTTTAGAACCATTAGATACGATTTTTGCAAGCTTTAGAACCAATAGACATGTTTTGAAAGCTTTAGAACCAATAGACATTTTTCGAAAGCTTTAGAACCAATAGACATTTTCCCAAGCTTTAGAACCATTAGAGAAACTTTTTGCAAGATTTAGAACCAATAGACATTTTTTGAAAGCTTTAGAACCAATATACATTTTTTTTGCAAGCTTTAGAACCAATATACTTTTTTTGCATGCTTTAGAACCAATAGGCACCTTTTTTTGCAATTTTTCGAACCAATAGACACTTTTTGTGCAAGCTTTAGAATCAATAGACATTTTTTTTGCAAGCTTTAGAACCAATAGACATTTTTTGCAAGCTTTAGAACCAATAGACATGTTTTGCAAGCTGTAGAACCAATAGAGACACTTTTTGCAAGCTTTAGAACCAATAGACATTTTTTGAAAGCTTTAGAACCAATAGACATTTTTTGCAAGCTTTAGAACCAATAGACATTTCTTTGCAAGCTTTAGAACCAATAGACACTATTTTGCAAGGTTTAGAACCAATAGACATTTTTTGAAAGCTTTAGAACCAATAGACATTTTGTGAAAACTTTAGAACCATTAGACACACTTTTTGCAAGCTTTAGAACCAGTAGACATTTTTTGAAAGCTTTAGAACCAATAGACATTTTTTTGCAAGCTTTAGAACAATATACTTTTTTTTGCATGCTTTAGAACCAATAGGCACCGTTTTCGCAATCTTTAGAACCAATAGACACTTTTTGTGCAAGCTTTAGAACCAATAGACATTTTTTTGCAAGCTTTAGAACGAATAGACATTGTTTTGCAAGCTTTAGAACCAATAAGCATGTTTCTGCAAGCTTTAGAACCAATAGACATTTTTTGCAAGCTTTAGAACCAATACACACTTTTTTGCAAGCTTTAGAACCAATAGACATTTTTTGAACGCTTTTGAACCAATAGACATTTTTCCAAGCTTTAGAACCATTAGAGAAACGTTTTGCAAGCTTTAGAACCAATAGACATTTTTTGCAAGTTTTAGAACCAATAGACATTGATTTGCAAGCTTTAGAACCAATAAGCATTTTTCTGTAAGCTTTAGAACCAATAGACATTTTTTTGCAAGCTTTAGAACCAATGGACACTTTTTTGCAAGCTTTGGAACCAATAGACATTTTTTGCAAGCTTTAAATCCAATAGAGACACTTTTTGCAAGCTTTAGAACCAATAGACATTTTTTGAAAGCTTTAGAACCAATAGACATTTTTTGCAAGCTTTAGAACTAATAGACATTTTTTTGCAAGCTTTAGAACCAATAGACACTCTTTTGCAAGCTTTAGAACCAATAGACATATTTTGAAAGCTTTAGAACCAATAGACATTTTTTGAAAGCTTTAGAACCATTAGAAACACTTTTTGCAAGCTTTAGAACCAATAGACATTTTTTGAAAGCTTTAGAACCAATAGACATTTTTTTGCAAGCTTTAGAACCAATATACCTTTTTTTGCATGCTTTAGAACCAATAGGCACCTTTTTCGCAATCTTTAGAACCAATAGACACTTTTTGTGCAAGCTTTAGAACCAATAGACATTTTTTGCAAGCTTTGGAACCAATAAACATTTTTTGCAAGCTTTGGAACCAATAGACATTTTATGCAAGCTTTAGAACCAATAGAGACACCTTTTGCTAGCTTTTGAACCAATAGACATTTTTTTGGAAGCTTTAGAACCAATAGACATTTTTGTGCAAGCTTTAGAACCAATAGACATTTTTTGCAAGCATTAGAACCAATACACACTTTTTTGCAAGCTTTAGAACCATTAGATACGATTTTTGCAAGCTTTAGAACCAATAGACATGTTTTGAAAGCTTTAGAACCAATAGACATTTTTCGAAAGCTTTAGAACCAATAGACATTTTCCCAAACTTTAGAACCATTAGAGAAACTTTTTGCAAGCTTTAGAACCAATAGACATTTTTTGAAAGCTTTAGAACCAATATACATTTTTTTTGCAAGCTTTAGAACCAATATACTTTTTTTGCATGCTTTAGAACCAATAGGCACCTTTTTTTGCAATTTTTCGAACCAATAGACACTTTTTGTGCAAGCTTTAGAATCAATAGACATTTTTTTGCAAGCATTAGATCCAATAGACATTTTTTGCAAGCTTTAGAACCAATAGACATGTTTTGCAAGCTGTAGAACCAATAGAGACACTTTTTGCAAGCTTTAGAACCAATAGACATTTTTTGAAAGCTTTAGAACCAATAGACATTTTTTGCAAGCTTTAGAACTAATAGACATTTCTTTGCAAGCTTTAGAACCAATAGACACTATTTTGCAAGGTTTAGAACCAATAGACATTTTTTGAAAGCTTTAGAACCAATAGACATTTTCTGAAAGCTTTAGAACCATTAGAAACACTTTTTTGCAAGCTTTAGAACCAATAGACATTTTTTGAAAGCTTTAGAACCAATAGACATTTTTTTGCAAGCTTTAGAACCAATATACCTTTTTTTTGCATGCTTTAGAACCAATAGGCACCATTTTCGCAATCTTTAGAACCAATAGACACTTTTTGTGCAAGCTTTAGAACCAATAGACATTTTTTGCAAGCTTTAGAACCAATAGACATTTTTGCAAGCTTTAGAACCAATAGACATTTTTTGCAAGCTTTAGAACCGATAGAGACACCTTTTGCCAGCTTTTGAACCAATAGACATGTCTTTGGAAGCATTAGAACCAATAGACATTGTTTAGCAAGCTTTAGAACCAATAGACATTTTTTGCAAGCTTTAGAACCAATACACACTTTTTTGCAAGCTTTAGAACCATTAGATACGCTTTTTGCAAGCTTTAGAACCAATAGACATGTTTTGAAAGCTTTAGAACCAATAGACATTTTTTGAAAGCTTTAGAACCAATAGACATTTTTTTGCAAGCTTTAGAACCAATATACTTTTTTTTGCATGCTTTAGAACCAATAGGCACCTTTTTCGCAATATTTAGAACCAATAAACACTTTTTTGTGCAAGCTTTAGAATCAATAGACATTTGTTTGCAAGCTTTAGAACCAATAGACATTTTTTGCAAGCTTTAGAACCAACAGACATTTTTTGCAAGCTTTAGAACGAATAGACATTGTTTTGCAAGCTTTAGAACCAATAAGCATGTTTCTGCAAGCTTTAGAACCAATAGACATTTTTTGCAAGCTTTAGAACCAATATACTTTTTTTGCATGCTTTAGAACCAATAGGCACCTTTTTTGCAATGTTTAGAACCAATAGACACTTTTTGTGCAAGCTTTAGTATCAATAGACATTTTTTTGCAAGCTTTAGGACCAATAGACATTTTTTGCAAGCTTTAGAACCAATAGACATTTTTTGCAAGCTTTAGAACCAATAGACATTTTTTGCAAGCTTTAGAACCAATAGACATGTTTTGCAAGCTGTAAAACCAATAGAGACACTTTTTGCAAGCTTTAGAACCAATAGACATTTTTTGAAAGCTTTAGAACCAATAGACATTTTTTGCAAGCTTTAGAACTAATAGACATTTTTTTGCAAGCTTTAGAACCAATAGACACTATTTTGCAAGGTTTAGAACCAATAGACATTTTTTGAAAGCTTCAGAACCAATAGACATTTTTTGAAAGCTTTAGAACCATTAGAAACACTTTTTGCAAGCTTTAGAACCAATAGACATTTTTTGAAAGCTTTAGAACCAATAGACATTTTTTTGCAAGCTTTAGAACCAATATACCTTTTTTTGCATGCTTTAGTACCGATAGAGACATTTTTTGCAAGCTTTAGAACCAATAGACATGTTTTTGGAAGCATTAGAACCAACAGACATTGTTTAGCAAGCTTTAGAACCAATAGACCTTTTTTGCAAGCTTTAGAACCAATACACACTTTTTTTGCAAGCTTTAGAACCATTAGATACGCTTTTTGCAAGCTTTAGAACCAATAGACACTTTTTGTGCAAGCTTTAGAACCAATAGACATTTTTTGCAACCTTTAGAACCAATAGACATTTTTTGCAAGCTTTAGAACCAATAGACATTTTTGCAAGCTTTAGAACCAATAGAGACACCTTTTGCTAGCTTTTGAACAAATAGACATTTTTTTGGAAGCATTAGAACCAATAGACATTTTTTTGCAAGCTTTAGAACCAATAGACATTTTCCAAGCTTTAGAACCATTAGAGAAACGTTTTGCAAGCTTTAGAACCAATAGACATTTTTTGAAAGCTTTAGAACCAATAGACATTTTTTTTGCAAGCTTTAGAACCAATATACTTTTTTTTGCATGCTTTAGAACCATTAGAGACACATTTTGGTAGCTTTTGAAACAATAGACATTTTTTTGGAAGCTTTAGAACCAATAGACATTTTTTTGCAAGCTTTAGAACCAATAGACATCGTTTTGCAAGCTTTAGAACCAATAGACGTGTTTTGCAAGCTTTAGAAACAATAGACATTTTTTTGCAAGCTTTAGAACGAATAGACATTGTTTTGAAAGCTTTAGAACCAACAAGCATGTTTCTGCAAGCTTTAGAACCAATAGACATGTTTTGCAAGCTTTAGAACCAATACACACTTTTTTGCAAGCTTTAGAACCAATATAAATTTTTTGAAAGCTTTAGAACCAATAGACATTTTTCCAAGCTTTAGAACCATTAGAGAAACTTTTTGCAAGCTTTAGAACCAATTGACATTTTTTGCAAGTTTTAGAACAAATATACATTGATTTGCAAGCTTTAGAACCAATAAGCATTTTTCTGCAAACTTTAGAACCAATAGACATTTTTTTGCAAGCTGTAGAACCAATGGACACTTTTTTGCAAGCTTTGGAACCAATAGACATTTTTTGCAAGCTTTAAAACCAATAGAGACACTTTTTGCAAGCTTTAGAACCAATAGACATTTTTTGAAAGCTTTAGAACCAATAGACATTTTTTGCAAGCTTTAGAACTAATAGACATTTTTTGCAAGCTTTAGAACCAATAGACACTATTTTGCATGCTTTAGAACCAATAGGCACCTTTTTCGCAATCTTTAGAGCCAATAGACACTTTTTGTGCAAGCTTTAGAACCAATAGACATTTTATGCAAGCTTTAGAACCAATAGACATTTTTTGCAAGTTTTAGAACCAATAGAGACACCTTTTGCTAGCTTTTGAACCAATAGACATTTTTTGGAAGCTTTAGAACCAATAGACATTTTTTTGCAAGCTTTAGAACCAATAGACATTTTTTGCAAGCTTTAGAACCAATACACACTTTTTTGCAAGCTTTAGAACCATTAGATACGCTTTTTGCAAGCTTTAGAACCAATAGACATGTTTTGAAAGCTTTAGAACCAATAGACATTTTTTGAAAGCTTTAGGACCAATAGACATTTTTCCAAGCTTTAGAACCATTAGATAAACTTTTTGCAAGCTTTAGAACCAATAGACATTTTTTGAAAGCTTTAGAACCAATAGACATTTTTTTTGCAAGCTTTAAAACCAATATACTTTTTTTGCATGCTTTAGAACCAATAGGCATCTTTTTCGCAATCTTTAGAACCAATAGACACTTTTTGTGCAAGCTTTAGAATCAATAGACTTTTTTTGCAAGCTTTAGAACCAATAGACATTTTTTGCAAGCTTTAGATCCAATAGACATTTTTTGCAAGCTTTAGAACCAATAGACATTTTTTGCAAGCTTTAGAACCAATAGAGGCACTTTTTGCAAGCTTTAGAACCAATAGACATTTTTTGAAATCTTTAGAACCAATAGACATTTTTTGCAAGCTTTAGAACTAATAGACATTTTTTTTGCAAGCTTTAGAACCAATAGACACTATTCTGCAAGCTTTAGAACCAATAGACATTTTTTGAAAGCTTTAGAACCATTAGAAACACTTTTTGCAAGCTTTAGAACCAATAGACATTTTTTGCAAGCTTTAGAACCAATAGACATTTTTTGCAAGCTTTAGAACCAATAGACATTTTTTTGCAAGCTTTAGAACCAATAGACATTTTTTGCAAGCTTTAGAACCAATAGATATTTTTTGAAAGCTTTAGAACCAATAGACGTGCTTTGCAAGCTTTAGAACCAATAGACATTTTTTGAAAGCTTTAGAACCAATTGACATTTTTTTGCAAGCTTTAGAACCAATATACTTTTTTGTGCATGCTTTAGAACCAATAGGCACATTTTTCGCAATCTTTAGAACCAATAGACACTTTTTTGTGCAAGCTTTAGAATCAATAGACATTTTTTTGCAAGCTTTAGAACCAATATACATTTTTTGCAAGCTTTAGATCCAACAGACATTTTTTGCAAGCTTTAGAACCAATAGACATTTTTTGCAAGCTTTAGAACCAACGAGACACCTTTTGCTAGCTTTTGAACCAATAGACATTTTTTTGGAAGCTTTAGAACCAATAGACATCGTTTTGCAAGCTTTAGAACCAATAGACATGTTTTGCAAGCTTTAGAACCAATAGACATGTTTTTGCAAGCTTTAGAACGAATAGACATTGTTTTGCAAGCTTTAGAACCAATAAGCATGTTTCTGCAAGCTTTAGAACCAATAGACATTTTTTGCAAGCTTTAGAGCCAATACACACTTTTTTGCAAGCTTTAGAACCAATAGACATTTTTGGAAAGCTTTAGAACCAATAGACATGTTTCCAAGCTTTAGAACCATTAGAGAAACCTTTTGCAAGCTTTAGAACCAATAGACATTTTTGCAAGTTTTAGAACCAATAGACATTGATTTGCAAGCTTTAGAACCAATAAGCATTTTTCTGCAAGCTTTAGAACCAATAGACATTTTATTGCAAGCTTTAGAATCAATATACTTTTTTTTGCATGCTTTAGAACCAATAGGCACCTTTTTCGCAATCTTTAGAACCAATAGACACTTTTTGTGCAAGCTTTAGAACCAATAGACATTTTTTGCAAGCTTTAGAACCAATAGACATTTTTTGCAAGCTTTAGAACCAATAGACATTTTTTGCAAGCTTTAGAACCAATACACACTTTTTTGCAAGCTTTAGAACCATTAGGTACGCTTTTTGCAAGCTGTAGAACCAATAGACATGTTTTGAAAGCTTTTGAACCAATAGACATTTTTTGAAAGCTTTAGAACCAATAGACATTTTTCCAAGCTTTAGAACCATTAGAGAAACTTTTTGCAAGCTTTAGAACCAATAGACATTTTTTGAAAGCTTTAGAACCAATAGACATTTTTTGCAAGCTTTAGAACCAATATACTTTTTTTTGCATGCTTTAGAACCAATAGGCACCTTTTTCGCAATCTTTAGAACCAATAGACACTTTTTGTGCAAGCTTTAGAATCAATAGACATTTTTTGGCAAGCTTTAGAACCAATAGACATTTTTTGCAAGCTTTAGAACTAATAGACATTTTGTGCAAGCTTTAGAACCAATAGACATTTTTTGCAAGCTTTAGAACCAATAGAGACACTTTTTGCAAGCTTTAGAACCAATAGACATTTTTTGAAAGCTTTAGAACCATTAGAAACACTTTTTACAAGCTTTAGAACCAATAGATATTTTTTGAAAGCTTTAGAACCAATAGACATTTTTTTGCAAGCTTTAGAACCAATATACTTTTTTTTGCATGCTTTAGAACCAATAGGCACCGTTTTCGCAATCTTTAGAACCAATAGACACTTTTTGTGCAAGCTTTAGAACCAATAGACATTTTTTGCAAGCTTTAGAACCAATAGACATTTTTTGCAAGCTTTAGAACCAATAGACATTTTTTGCAAGCTTTAGAACCAATAGAGACACCTTTTGCTAGCTTTTGAAACAATAGACATTTTTTTGGAAGCTTTAGAACCAATAGACATTTTTTTGCAAGCTTTAGAACCAATACACATTTTATGCAAGCTTTAGAACCAATACACACTTTTTTGCAAGCTTTAGAACCATTAGATACGTTTTTGCAAGCTTTAGAAACAATAGACATGTTTTGAAAGCTTTAGAACCAATAGACATTTTTTGAAAGCCTTAGAACCAATAGACATTTTTCCAAGCTTTAGAACCATTAGAGAAACCTTTTGCAAGCTTTAGAACCAATAGACATTTTTTGAAAGCTTTAGAACCAATAGACATTTTTTTGCAAGCTTTAGAACCAATATACTTTTTTTGCATGCTTTAGAACCAATAGGCACCTTTTTCGCAATCTTTAGAACCAATAGACACTTTTTGTGCAAGCTTTAGAACCAATAGACATTGATTTGCAAGCTTTAGAACCAATAAGCATTTTTCTGCAAGCTTTAGAACCAATAGACATTTTATTGCAAGCTTTAGAATCAATATACTTTTTTTTGCATGCTTTAGAACCAATAGGCACCTTTTTCGCAATCTTTAGAACCAATAGACACTTTTTGTGCAAGCTTTAGAACCAATAGACATTTTTTGCAAGCTTTAGAACCAATAGACATTTTTTGCAATCTTTAGAACCAATAGACATTTTTTGCAAGCTTTAGAACCAATACACACTTTTTTGCAAGCTTTAGAACCATTAGGTACGCTTTTTGCAAGCTTTAGAACCAATAGACATGTTTTGAAAGCTTTTGAACCAATAGACATTTTTTGAAAGCTTTAGAACCAATAGACATTTTTTGCAAGCTTTAGAACCAACAGACATTTTTTGCAAGCTTTAGAACCAATCGAGACACCTTTTGCTAGCTTTTGAACCAATAGACATTTTTCTGGAAGCTTTAGAACCAATAGACTTTTTTTTGCAAGCTTTAGAACCAATAGACATCGTTTTGCAAGCTTTAGAACCAATAAGCATTTTTCTGCAAGCTTTAGAACCAATAGATATTATTTTGCAAGCTTTAGAACCAATGGACACTTTTTTTGCAAGCTTTGGAACCAATAGACATTTTTTGCAAGCTTTAAAACCAATAGAGACACTTTTTGCAAGCTTTAGAACCAATAGAGAATTTTTGAAAGCTTTAGAGCCTATAGACATTTTTTGCAAGCTTTAGAACTAATAGACATTTTTTTGCAAGCTTTAGAACCAATAGACGCTATTTTGCAAGCTTTAGAACCAATAGACATTTTTTGAAAGCTTTAGAACCAATAGACATTTTTTGAAAGCTTTAGAACCATTAGAAACACTTTTTGCAAGCTTTAGAACCAATAGACATTTTTTGAAAACTTTAGAACCAATAGACATTTTTTGCAAGCTTTAGAACCAATATACTTTTTTTTGCATGCTTTAGAACCAATAGGCACCTTTCTCGCAATCTTTAGAACCAATAGACACTTTTTGTGCAAGCTTTAGAACCAATAGACATTTTTTGCAAGCTTCAGAACCAATAGACATTTTTTGCAAGCTTTAGAACCAATACACACTTTTTTTGCAAGCTTTAGAACCATTAGGTACGCTTTTTGCAAGCTTTAGAACCAATAGACATGTTTTGAAAGCTTTTGAACCAACATACATTTTTTGAAAGCTTTAGAACCAATAGACATTTTTCCAAGCTTTAGAACCATTAGAGAAACTTTTTGCAAGCTTTAGAACCAATAGACATTTTTTGAAAGCTTTAGAACCAATAGACATTTTTTGCAAGCTTTAGAACCAATATACTTTTTTTGCATGCTTTAGAACCAATAGGCACCTTTTTCGCAATCTTTAGAACCAATAGACACTTTTTGTGCAAGCTTTAGAATCAATAGACATTTTTTTTGCAAGCTTTAGAACCAATAGACATTTTTTGCAAGCTTTAGAACTAATAGACATTTTTTGCAAGCTTTAGAACCAATAGACATTTTTTGCAAGCTTTAGAACCAATAGACATTTTTTGCAAGCTTTAGAACCAATAGAGACACTTTTTGCAAGCTTTAGAACCAATAGACATTTTTTGCAAGCTTTAGAACCAATAGAGACACCTTTTGCTAGCTTTTGAACCAATAGACATTTTTTGGAAGCTTTAGAACCAATAGACATTTTTTTGCAAGCTTTAGAAACAATAGACATTTTTTGCAAGCTTTAGAACCAATACACACTTTTTTGCAAGCTTTAGAACCATTAGATACGCTTTTTGCAAGCTTTAGAAACAATAGACATGTTTTGAAAGCTTTAGAACCAATAGACATTTTTTTGCAAGCTTTAGAACCAATATACTTTTTTTTGCATGCTTTAGAACCAATAGGCACCTTTTTCGCAATCTTTAGAACCAATAGACACTTTTTGTGCAAGCTTTAGAACCAATAGACATTTTTTGCAAGCTTCAGAACCAATAGACATTTTTTGCAAGCTTTAGAACCAATACACACTTTTTTTGCAAGCTTTAGAACCATTAGGTACGCTTTTTGCAAGCTTTAGAACCAATAGACATGTTTTGAAAGCTTTTGAACCAACATACATTTTTTGAAAGCTTTAGAACCAATAGACATTTTTCCAAGCTTTAGAACCATTAGAGAAACTTTTTGCAAGCTTTAGAACCAATAGACATTTTTTGAAAGCTTTAGAACCAATAGACATTTTTTGCAAGCTTTAGAACCAATATACTTTTTTTGCATGCTTTAGAACCAATAGGCACCTTTTTCGCAATCTTTAGAACCAATAGACACTTTTTGTGCAAGCTTTAGAATCAATAGACATTTTTTTTGCAAGCTTTAGAACCAATAGACATTTTTTGCAAGCTTTAGAACTAATAGACATTTTTTGCAAGCTTTAGAACCAATAGACATTTTTTGCAAGCTTTAGAACCAATAGACATTTTTTGCAAGCTTTAGAACCAATAGAGACACTTTTTGCAAGCTTTAGAACCAATAGACATTTTTGGCAAGCTTAAGAACCAATAGAGACACCTATTGCTAGCTTTTGAACCAATAGACATTTTTTTGGAAGCTTTAGAACCAATAGACATTTTTTTGCAAGCTTTAGAAACAATAGACATTTTTTGCAAGCTTTAGAACCAATACACACTTTTTTGCAAGCTTTAGAACCATTAGATACGCTTTTTGCAAGCTTTAGAAACATTAGACATGTTTTGAAAGCTTTAGAACCAATAGACATTTTTTGAAAGCTTTAGAACCAATAGACATTTTTCCAAGCTTTAGAACCATTAGAGAAGCTTTTTGCAAGCTTTAGAACCAATAGACATTTTTTGAAAGCTTTAGAACCAATAGACATTTTTTTTGCAAGCTTTAGAACCAATATACTTTTATTGCATGCTTTAGAACCAATAGGCACCTTTTTCGCAATCTTTAGAACCAATAGACACTTTTTGTGCAAGCTTTAGAATCAATAGACATTTTTTTGCAAGCTTTAGAACCAATAGACATTTTTTGCAAGCTTTAGAACCAACAGACATTTTTTGCAAGCTTTAGAACCAATCGAGACACCTTTTGCTAGCTTTTGAACCAATAGACATTTTTCTGGAAGCTTTAGAACCAATAGACTTTTTTTTGCAAGCTTTAGAACCAATAGACATCGTTTTCCAAGCTTTAGAACCAATCAGCATTTTTCTGCAAGCTTTAGAACCAATAGACTTTTTTGAAAGCTTTAGAACCAATTGATACTTTTTTGCAAGCTTTAAAACCAATAGACATTTTTTGCAAGCTTTAGAACCAATAGAGACACTTTTTGCAAGCTTTAGAACCAATAGACATTTTTTGAAAGCTTTAGAAACAATAGACATTTTTTGCAAGCTTTAGAACTAATAGACTTTATTTTGCAAGCTTTAGAACCAATAGACATTTTTGCAAGCTTTAGAACCAATAGACATTGTTTGCAAGCTTTAGAACCAATACACACTTTTTTGCAAGCTTTAGAACCATTAGGTACGCTTTTTGCAAGCTTTAGAACCAATAGACATGTTTTGAAAGCTTTAGAACCAATAGACATTTTTTGAAAGCTTTAGAACCAATTTACTTTTTTTGCATGCTTTAGAACCAATAGGCACCTTTTTCGCAATCTTTAGAACCAATAGACACTTTTTGTGCAAGCTTTAGAATCAATAGACATTTTTTTTGCAAGCTTTAGAACCAATAGACATTTTTTGCAAGCTTTAGAACCAATAGACATTTTTTGCAAGCTTTAGAACCAACAGACATTTTTGCAAGCTTTAGAACCAATAGATACACCTTTTGCTAGCTTTTGAACCAATAGACATTTTTTTGGAAGCTTTAGAACCAATAGACATTTTTATTGCAATCTTTAGAACCATTAGACATCGTTTTGCAAGCTTTAGAACCAATCAGCATTTTTCTGCAAGCTTTAGAACCAATAGAATTTTTTGAAAGCTTTAGAACCAATTGATACTTTTTTGCAAGCTTTAAAACCAATAGATAGCTTTTTTGCAAGCTTTAGAACCAATAGACGTGTTTTGCAAGCTTTAGAACCAATAGACATTTTTTCTGCAAGCTTTAGAACGAATAGACATTGTTTTGCAAGCTTTAGAACCAATAAGCATGTTTATGCAAGCTTTAGAACCAATAGACATTTTTGCAAGCTTTAGAACCAATAGATACACTTTTTGCAAGCTTTAGAAACAATAGACATTTTTTGCAAGCTTTAGAACTAATAGACATTTTTTGCAAGCATTAGAACGAATAGACACTATTTTGCAAGCTTTAGAACCAATAGACATTTTTTGAAAGCTTTAGAACCAATAGACATTTTTTGCAAGCTTTAGAACTAATAGACATGATTTTGCAAGCTTTAGAACCAATAGACACTCTTTTGCAAGCTTTAGAACCAATAGACATTTTTTGAAAGCTTTAGAACCAATAGACATTTTTTGAAAGCTTTAGAACCATTAGAAACACTTTTTGCAAGCTTTAGAACCAATAGACTTTTTTTGAAAACTTTAGAACCAATAGACATTTTTTTGCAAGCTTTAGAACCAATATACTTTTTTTTGCATGCTTTAGAACCAATAGGCACCTTTTTCGCAATCTTTAGAACCAATAGACACTTTTTGTGCAAGCTTTAGAACCAATAGACATTTTTTGCAAGCTTCAGAACCAATAGACATTTTTTGCAAGCTTTAGAACCAATACACACTTTTTTTGCAAGCTTTAGAACCATTAGGTACGCTTTTTGCAAGCTTTAGAACCAATAGACATGTTTTGAAAGCTTTTGAACCAACATACATTTTTTGAAAGCTTTAGAACCAATAGACATTTTTCCAAGCTTTAGAACCATTAGAGAAACTTTTTGCAAGCTTTAGAACCAATAGACATTTTTTGAAAGCTTTCGAACCAATAGACATTTTTTGCAAGCTTTAGAACCAATATACTTTTTTTGCATGCTTTAGAACCAATAGGCACCTTTTTCGCAATCTTTAGAACCAATAGACACTTTTTGTGCAAGCTTTAGAATCAATAGACATTTTTTTTGCAAGCTTTAGAACCAATAGACATTTTTTGCAAGCTTTAGAACTAATAGACATTTTTTGCAAGCTTTAGAACCAATAGACATTTTTTGCAAGCTTTAGAACCAATAGACATTTTTTGCAAGTTTTAGAACCAATAGAGACACTTTTTGCAAGCTTTAGAACCAATAGACATTTTTTGCAAGCTTTAGAACCAATAGAGACACCTTTTGCTAGCTTTTGAACCAATAGACATTTTTTGGAAGCTTTAGAACCAATAGACATTTTTTTGCAAGCTTTAGAAACAATAGACATTTTTTGCAAGCTTTAGAACCAATACACACTTTTTTGCAAGCTTTAGAACCATTAGATACGCTTTTTGCAAGCTTTAGAAACAATAGACATGTTTTGAAAGCTTTAGAACCAATAGACATTTTTTTGCAAGCTTTAGAACCAATATACTTTTTTTTGCATGCTTTAGAACCAATAGGCACCTTTTTCGCAATCTTTAGAACCAATAGACACTTTTTGTGCAAGCTTTAGAACCAATAGACATTTTTTGCAAGCTTCAGAACCAATAGACATTTTTTGCAAGCTTTAGAACCAATACACACTTTTTTTGCAAGCTTTAGAACCATTAGGTACGCTTTTTGCAAGCTTTAGAACCAATAGACATGTTTTGAAAGCTTTTGAACCAACATACATTTTTTGAAAGCTTTAGAACCAATAGACATTTTTCCAAGCTTTAGAACCATTAGAGAAACTTTTTGCAAGCTTTAGAACCAATAGACATTTTTTGAAAGCTTTAGAACCAATAGACATTTTTTGCAAGCTTTAGAACCAATATACTTTTTTGCATGCTTTAGAACCAATAGGCACCTTTTTCGCAATCTTTAGAACCAATAGACACTTTTTGTGCAAGCTTTAGAATCAATAGACATTTTTTTTGCAAGCTTTAGAACCAATAGACATTTTTTGCAAGCTTTAGAACTAATAGACATTTTTTGCAAGCTTTAGAACCAATAGACATTTTTTGCAAGCTTTAGAACCAATAGACATTTTTTGCAAGCTTTAGAACCAATAGAGACACTTTTTGCAAGCTTTAGAACCAATAGACATTTTTTGCAAGCTTTAGAACCAATAGAGACACCTTTTGCTAGCTTTTGAACCAATAGACATTTTTTTGGAAGCTTTAGAACCAATAGACATTTTTTTGCAAGCTTTAGAAACAATAGACATTTTTTGCAAGCTTTAGAACCAATACACACTTTTTGCAAGCTTTAGAACCATTAGATACGCTTTTTGCAAGCTTTAGAACCAATAGACATTTTTTGAAAGCTTTAGAACCAATAGACATTTTTTTTGCAAGCTTTAGAACCAATATACTTTTATTGCATGCTTTAGAACCAATAGGCACCTTTTTCGCAATCTTTAGAACCAATAGACACTTTTTGTGCAAGCTTTAGAATCAATAGACATTTTTTTGCAAGCTTTAGAACCAATAGACATTTTTTGCAAGCTTTAGAACCAATAGACATTTATTGCAAGCTTTAGAACCAACAGACATTTTTTGCAAGCTTTAGAACCAATCGAGACACCTTTTGCTAGCTTTTGAACCAATAGACATTTTTCTGGAAGCTTTAGAACCAATAGACTTTTTTTTGCAAGCTTTAGAACCAATAGACATCGTTTTCCAAGCTTTAGAACCAATCAGCATTTTTCTGCAAGCTTTAGAACCAATAGACTTTTTTGAAAGCTTTAGAACCAATTGATACTTTTTTGCAAGCTTTAAAACCAATAGACATTTTTTGCAAGCTTTAGAACCAATAGAGACACTTTTTGCAAGCTTTAGAACCAATAGACATTTTTTGAAAGCTTTAGAAACAATAGACATTTTTTGCAAGCTTTAGAACTAATAGACTTTATTTTGCAAGCTTTAGAACCAATAGACATTTTTGCAAGCTTTAGAACCAATAGACATTGTTTGCAAGCTTTAGAACCAATACACACTTTTTTGCAAGCTTTAGAACCATTAGGTACGCTTTTTGCAAGCTTTAGAACCAATAGACATGTTTTGAAAGCTTTAGAACCAATAGACATTTTTTGAAAGCTTTAGAACCAATTTACTTTTTTTGCATGCTTTAGAACCAATAGGCACCTTTTTCGCAATCTTTAGAACCAATAGACACTTTTTGTGCAAGCTTTAGAATCAATAGACATTTTTTTGCAAGCTTTAGAACCAATAGACATTTTTTGCAAGCTTTAGAACCAATAGACATTTTTTGCAAGCTTTAGAACCAACAGACATTTTTGCAAGCTTTAGAACCAATAGATACACCTTTTGCTAGCTTTTGAACCAATAGACATTTTTTTGGAAGCTTTAGAACCAATAGACATTTTTATTGCAAGCTTTAGAACCATTAGACATCGTTTTGCAAGCTTTAGAACCAATCAGCATTTTTCTGCAAGCTTTAGAACCAATAGAATTTTTTGAAAGCTTTAGAACCAATTGATACTTTTTTGCAAGCTTTAAAACCAATAGATAGCTTTTTTGCAAGCTTTAGAACCAATAGACGTGTTTTGCAAGCTTTAGAACCAATAGACATTTTTTCTGCAAGCTTTAGAACGAATAGACATTGTTTTGCAAGCTTTAGAACCAATAAGCATGTTTATGCAAGCTTTAGAACCAATAGACATTTTTGCAAGCTTTAGAACCAATAGATACACTTTTTGCAAGCTTTAGAAACAATAGACATTTTTTGCAAGCTTTAGAACTAATAGACATTTTTTGCAAGCATTAGAACGAATAGACACTATTTTGCAAGCTTTAGAACCAATAGACATTTTTTGAAAGCTTTAGAACCAATAGACATTTTTTGCAAGCTTTAGAACTAATAGACATGATTTTGCAAGCTTTAGAACCAATAGACACTCTTTTGCAAGCTTTAGAACCAATAGACATTTTTTGAAAGCTTTAGAACCAATAGACATTTTTTGAAAGCTTTAGAACCATTAGAGAAACTTTTTGCAAGCTTTAGAACCAATAGACATTTTTTGAAAGCTTTAGAACCAATAGACATTTTTTGCAAGCTTTAGAACCAATATACTTTTTTTGCATGCTTTAGAACCAATAGGCACCTTTTCCGCAATTTTTAGAACCAATAGACACTTTTTGTGCAAGCTTTAGAATCAATAGACATTTTTATGCAAGCTTTAGAACCAATAGACATTTTTTGCAAGCTTTAGAACCAATAGACATTTTTTGCAAGCTTTAGAACCAATAGAGACACCTTTTGCTAGCTTTTGTACCAATAGACATTTTTTTGGAAGCTTTGGAACGAATAGACATTTTTTTGCAAGCTTTAGAAGCAATAGACATTGTTCTGCAAGCTTTAGAACCAATAGACATTTTATGCAAGCTTTAGAACCAATAGAGAAACTTTTTGCAAGCTTTAGAACCAATAGACATTGTTTTGTAAGCTTTAGAACCAATAGACATTTTTGCAAGCTTTGGAACCAATAGAAACGATGTTTTCAAGCTTTAGAACCAATAGACTCTGTTTTGCAAGATTTCGAATCAATAGACACTTTTTTTGCAAGCTTTGGAACCAATAGACATTTTTTGCAAGCCTTAGAACCAATATACATTGTTTTGTAAGCTTTAGAACCAATAAGCATTTTTCTGCAAGCTTTAGAACCAATAGACATTTTTTGCAAGCTTTAGAACCAATAGACATTGTTTTGTAAGCTTTAGAACCAATAAGCATTTTTCTGCAAGCTTTAGAACCAATAGACATTTTTTGAAAGCTTTAGAACCAATAGACACTTTTCTGCAAGCCTTGAAACAAATATACATTTTTTGCAAGCGTTAGAACCAATAGTGACACTTTGTGCAAGCTTTAGAACCAATAGACATTTTTTGAAAGCTTTAGAACCAATAGACACTTTTTTTTGCAAGCTTTAGAACCAATAGACATTTTTGTGCGAGCTTTACAATCAATGGACATTTGTTTGCAAGCTTTAGAACCAATAGACATTTTGTTGCAAGCTTTAGAATCTATAGACATTATTTTGCAAGATTTCGAACCAATAGACATTTTTTTGCAAGCTTTAGAACCAATAGACATTTTTTGCAAGCTTTAGAACCAATAGAGACACGTTTTGCGAGCTTGTGAACCAATAGACATTTTTTTTGCAAGTTTTGGAACCAATAGACTTTTTTTGCAAGCTTTAGAAGCAATAGACATTTTTCTGCGAAGCAATAGACATTTTTCTGCAAGCTTTAGAACCAATAGACATTTTTTGCAAGCTTTAGAACCAATAGAGAATCATTTTGCAAGCTTTAGAATCAATATACACCTTTTTTGCAAGCTTTGGAACCAATACACACTTTTTTGCAAGCTTTAGAACCAATAGACAACTTCTTTGCAAGCTTTAGAACAAATACACATTTTTTGCAAGCTTTAGAACCAATAGACATATTATTGCAAGCTTTAGAACCAATAGACATTTTTTGCAAGCTTTAGAACCAATAGATATTGTTCTGCAAGCTTTAGAACCAATAAGCATTTGTCTGCAAGCTTTAGAACCAATAGACATTTTTTGCAAGCTTTAGAACCAATAGACACTTTTTTGCAAGCTTTAGAATCAATAGACACTTTTTTTGCAAGCTTTGGAACCAATATACATTTTTGCAAGCTTTAGAACCAATAGATACAATTTTTGCAAGCTTTAGAACCAATAGACGTTGTTTGCAAGCTTTAGAACCAATAGAGACACGTTTTGCTAGCTTTTGAACCAATAGACATTTTTTTGCAAGCTTTGGAACCAATAGACTTTTTTTGCCAGCTTTAGAAGCAATAGACATTTTTCTGCAAGCTTTAGAAGCAATAGACATCTTTCTGCAAGCTTTAGAACCAATAGACATTTTTTGCAAGTTTTAGAACCAATAGAGAATCTTGTTGCAAGCTTTAGAACCAATATACATTGTTTTGCAATCTTTAGAACCAATAGACATATTTTGAGCTTTAGAACCAATGGAAACGCTTTTTGGAAGCTTTAGAACCAATAAACATTTTTTTGCACGCTTTACAACCAATAGACACCCTTTTTGCAAGCTTTAGAACCAATAGACATTTTTTGAGCTTTAGAACCAATAGACATTTTTTGCAAGCTTTAGAACTAATAGACATATTTTTGCAAGCTTTAGAACCAACAGACATTTTTAGCAAGCTTTAGAACCAATAGACATTCTTTTGCAAGCTCTAGAACCAATCAGCATTTTTCTGCAAGCTTTAGAACCAATAGACATTTTTGCAAGCTTTAGAACCAATAAACACTTTTTTGCAAGCTTTAGAACCAATAGACATTTTATGCAAGCTTTAGAACCAATAGAGACACTTTTTGCTAGCTTTTGAAGCAATAGACATTGTTTTGCTAGCTTTAGAAACAATAGACATTTTTGCAAGATTTAGAACCAATAGACATTGTTTTGCGAGCTTTAGAACCAATAAGCATTTTTCTGCAAGCTTTAGTACCAATAGACATTTTTTGCAAGCTTTAGAACCAATAAACACTTGTTTGCAAGATGTAGTATCTATAGACACTATTTGCAAGCTTTAGAACCAGTAGACATTTTTTTGCAAGCTTTAGAACCAATAGACATTTTTTGCAAGCTTTAGAACCATTAGAGAAACTTTTTGCAAGCTTTAGAACCAATAGACATTTTTTGCAAGCTTTGGAACCAATAGACATGTTTTGCAAGCTTTAGAACCAATAGAGACACTTTTTGCTAGCTTTTGAAGCAATAGCCATTTTTTTGCTAGCTTTAGAACCAATAGACATTTTTTGCAAGCTTTAGAACCAATAGACATTGTTTTGCAAGCTTTAGAACCAATAAGCATTTTTCTGCAAGCTTTAGAACCAATAGACATTTTTGCAAGCTTTAGAACCAATAAACACTTTTTTGCAAGATGTAGTATCTATAGACACTATTTGCAAGCTTTAGAACCAATAGACATTTTTTGCAAGCTTTAGAACCAATAGACATTTTTTGCAAGCTTTAGAACCATTAGAGAAACTTTTTGCAAGCTTTAGAACCAATAGACATTTTGTGCAAGCTTTGGAACCAATAGACATTTTTTGCAAGCTTTAGAATCAATAGACCCCTTTTTTGCAAACGCTAGAACCAATAGACATTTTATGCAAGCTTTAGAACCAATAGAGACACTTTTTGCAAGCTTTATAACCAATAGACATTGTTTTGCATGCTTTAGAACCAATCAGCATTTTTTTGCAAGCTTTAGAACCAATAGATATTGTTCTGCAAGCTTTAGAACTAATAAGCATTTTTCTGCAAGCTTTAGAACCAATAGACATTTTTTGCAAGCTTTAGAACCAATAGACACTTTTGTGCAAGCATTAGAATCAATTGACATTTTTTTTGCAAGCTTTGGAACCAATAGACATTTTTGCAAGCTTTAGAACCAATAGATATACTTTTTGCAAGCTTTAGAACCAATAGACATTTTTTGCAAGCTTTAGAACCAATAGACATTGGTTTGCAAGCTTTAGAACCAATAAGCATGTTTCTGCAAGCTTTAGAACCAAGAGATATTTTTTGCAAGCTTTTGAACCAATGGGCAATTTTTTGCAAGCGTTTGAACCAATAGACATTTTTTGCAAGCTTTAGAACCAATAGACATTTTTTGAAAGCTTTCGAACCAATACATTTTTTGCAAGCTTTAGCACTAATATAAATTTTCTTGCAAGCTTTTGAACCAATAGACACTACTTTGCAAGCTTTAGAACCATTAGATATGTTTTGCAAGCTTTAGAACCAATTGACATTTTTTGCAAGCTTTAGAACCATTAGAGAAACATTTTGCAAGCTTTAGAACCAATAGACATTTTTTTGCAATCTTTGGAACCAATAGACATTTTTTTGCAAGCTTTAGAAGCAATAGGCATTTTTCTGCAAGCTTTAAAACCAATAGACATTTTTTGCAAATTTAGAACCAATAGAGAATCTTTTTGCAAGCCTTAGAACCAATAGACACATGTTTTGCAAGCTTTAGACCCAATAGAGACACTTTTGCATGCTTTAGAACCAATAGACATATTCTTGCAAGCTTTAGAACCAATAGACATTTGTTTGCAAGATTGAGAACCAATAGACATCGTTTTGCAAGCTTTTGAACCAATCCGCATTTTCTGCAAGCTTTAGAACCAATAGACGTGTTTTGCAAGCTTTAGAACCAAGAGACATATTATTGCAAGCTTTAGAACCAATAGACATTTTTTTTGCAATCTTTAGAACGAATAGACATTGTTTTGCAAGCTTTAGAACCAATAAGCATTTTTCTGCAAGCTTTAGAACCAATAGACATTTTCTGCACACTTTAGAAACAATAAACACTTTTTTTGCAAGCTTTAGAATCAATAGACATGTTTTTGCAAGCTTTGGAACCAATAGACATTTTTTGCAAGCTTTAAAACCAATAGATAGACTTTTTGCAAGCTTTAGAACCAATAGACATTTTTTTGCAAGCTTTAGAACCAATGGACACTTTTTTGCAAGCTTTGGAACCAATAGACATTTTTTGCAAGCTTTAGAACCAATAGAGCCACTTTTTGCAAGCTTTAGAACCAATATACATTCTTAATATATATTCTTAAACTGTGACCCCTGGTTCGGGACTCCCCCAACATCGGGAACATTGTTCCTGCATCTAGCCTGTTCAATCCTTTAAGAATTTTATAGGTTTCTATAAGATCCCCTTTCATTCTTCTCAATTCCAGCAAATTCAAGCCCAGTCAACACATTCATTCATCATTTGTCAGTCCCGCCATCACGGGAATTAACCTGGTGAACCTACGCTACACTCCCTCAATAGCAAGAATGTCCTTCCTCAAATTAGGATAGGTACAGAAGTGTGAAAATGCACACCTCCAGATTTAGGGATAGTTTCTTCCCATCTGTTATCAGGCAACTGAATCATCCTACCACAACCAGAGAGCAGTGCTGAACTACTGTTTACCTCATTGGTGACCCTCGGACTATCCTTGATCGGATTTTGCTGACTTTATCTTGCACTAAACGTTATTCCCTTACATAGAAACATAAAAACATAGAAACTAGGTGCAGTAGGAGGCCATTTGGCCCTTCGAGCCAGCACCGCCATTCATTGTGATCATGGCTGATCGTCCCCAATCAATAACCCGTGCCTGAAAAGGGAGGGGGATGTGGGGCTAAGGATAGGCAGAGGTGAAGAGATGGGTCTTGAGGCGGGACTGGAAGATGGTGAGGGACACGGAATTGTGGATCAGTTGGGGGAGGGAGTTCCAGAGCCTGGGAGCTGCCCTGGAGAAGGCTCTGTCCACAAAGCTACCGAGGTTGGACTTGTGGATGGAGAGGAGACCGGCTGATGTGGATCTGAGGGACCGTGAGCGTTGGTAGGGGTAGAGGAGGTCAGTGAAATATGGGGGGGACAGATGGTGGAGAGCTTTGTAGGTGAGGACCACGATTTTGTAGGTGATCCGGTGGGAGATTGGAAGCCAGTGAAGTTGTTTGAGGACTGCATTGATGTGATGCCAGGATTTGGTGTGGGTGATGAGTCGGGTGGCTGCGTTCTGGACCAGTTGTAGTCAGTTGATGTAGCTGGAGCTGATGCCAAGGAGAAGTGAGTTGTAATAGTCCAGTCGGGAGGAGATGAAGGCATGGATGAGTCTTTCAAAGACTGGATAGACTTGGCTAGAATTTAGAAGATTGAGGAGGGGATCTTATAGAAACTTACAAAATTCTTAAGCGGTTGGACAGGCTAGATGCCGGAAGATTGTTCCCGATGTTGGGGAAGTCCAGAACAAGGGGTCACAGTTAAGGATAACGGGGAAGTTTTTTAGGACCATGATGAGAAAAAAAATGTCACACAGAGAGTGGTGAATCTGTGGAATTCTCTGCCACAGAAGGTAGTTGAGGCCAGTCCATTGGCTATATTTTAGAGGGAGTTAGATATGGCCCGTGGCTAAAGGGATCAGGGGGTATAGAGAGAAGGCAGGTATAGGATACTGAGTTGGATGATCAGCCATGATCATATTGAATGGGGGTGCAGGCTCGAAGGGCCGAATGGCCTACTCCTGCACTTATTTTCTATATTTCTATGATTGTAGTCATGTCTTGTCTTTCTGCTGACTGTATTTAACATGCGACAAAAAGCTTTTCTCTGTAGACTTAATGAACTCAATTCCTTGTATTTAACTATTGAGTCCAGTTGGTTATAACCACTGTGACCTGTGGTCATATGGTGAAATGGTTTATTCCCTTCTGCGCCTGCCTTCCATTCGTAAGATCACAAGTTTGTAAACCATCATAATCAGAGGTGACCTCATAATGTGCCTGGCCGGTGACCTCACAGTGAACTGCATCTGTAACCATGAGAGACGGGCTCCATTTCATCTGTCAATTTGAAGTGGGAGCACCAAACCCATTCTGCCAGGCATTGAAACAGCAGGCAGCTACTAGAGGTCGAAACTCTAACCTTCACAGTGTGGATCAATAACCCAAGCAAGGAGCTTTGAGAATGCCGGAGAAAAAGGACAACACCAAGCAGACTTACAAGAGGAGATCTAAGGTAGATCTGAATCTGTTAATAGACGAAGATAAAAGATAGAGTGACTCAGCGGGTCTTATTCTTAAACTGTGACCCCTTGTTCTGGACTCCCCTACATTGGGAACATAGGGGCGTAGGGCTCTTCTGCAACCTCTGAGCTTTTCTTTATGGGAGAGAATCCTATCCATCCAGTGACAATCCTGTCTCCAGTCTCCAACATTCCCCCAACCCCCACCTTTTTATATCCACTGTTGGTGCAATAACTGTTTTCGATTCTCTACTCCACTGGCCCACTCCAATGTGAAACGACGAATGTCAGGCAGCATCTGTGGAGTACTCGGATAGATGGCGTTTCACAGAGTGCTGGTGTAACTAATCGGGTCAGGCAGCATCTGTGGAGAACATGGATAGGTGACGTTTCACAGGACAATGAAGCTAGTTGGATTAGGGTGGGGGAGGGATGGAGAGAGAGCTGCCTGTCACGCTGAGTTTCTCCAGCATTTTGTGTCTATCTTCAGTGCAAACCAGCATCAGCTGTTCCTGCAAATTTTGTCTTGCCCACATTGACCACATCTACACTAGTTCCTCCTGCCTGCATTTGATCCATATCTCTCCATACCTATCCTGTCCATGTACCTGTCAAGAGTCAAGATTATTTTATTGTCATATATCACAAAATGAACAATTAAATACTGACACGATACGATAGAACATTATCTATCCAAGGAGGGAAATTGATCTGCCAACAGTCATAAAACACAAGATAAAGGTGGTCACGGTGCGCAGCGGTAGTGTTGCTGCCTTACAGCGAATGCAGCGCCGGAGACCCAGGTTCGATCCTGTTACGGGTGCTGTCTATACAGAGTTTGTACCTTCTCCCCGTGACCTGCGTGGGTTGTCTCCGAGAACTTCGGTTTCCTCCCATACCCCAAGGACGTACAGGTTTGTAGGTTAATTGGCTTCAGTAATATTGTAATAATCCCTAGTGTGTAGAGGAGTGCAAGTGTACGGGATGATCGCTGGTTAGTGTTGATGTGCGGGGATCGCTGGTTGGCGCGGACCCGGTGGGCCGAAGGGCCTGTTTACGCTCAACTAAACGAAACAAAACATGAAACATGAAATTAAAGTGATGAGTGGAAAGGATTGGGGATGTTCGAATATTGGGGTGGGAGAGGGGGGTTGTCAGTCTACCTCACAACAGAAGGGGGTGGAGTTGTACAGTTTGATAGACACGGGGAAGCAGAATCTCCTGTGGCGTTCTGTGCTGCATCTTGGTGGAACTGGTCTGTTGCTGAAGGTGCTCCTCAGTCTGTCATGGAGCGGGTTACATCGCAGCACAACAGTAGTGTAAACATATTACACTGTAAAACCCTAACTAAACAGCAAAAAAAGTTCAGTACATATTGGAGAAACAGATAATTAGTCCAAATAGTTCTGTCCAAATATCTTCTATATGCCTTTGTATCAGCCTCCACTACCTCCTCTGGCAGCTTGTTCCATATACCCACCTCCTGGGTGAAGGTAGTGAATTAATTATGATAGACAAACATGCTGGAGAAACTCAGCAGGTGAGGCAGCGTCTAGATGCATACTGCCTCATCTGCTGAGTTTCTCCAGCATTTCTGTCTACTTTCGATTTTTCCTGCATCTGCAGTTCTTTCTTAAACAAGGTAATTATGGTAGTGCTTTAAACGAGTCTTAAACGATGCCTCTGTAGAATAATCTATTCAGTTTTGTTTTTTTTAATTATTTTTATTTTAATTTTATATTTTTAATAGAAGTAGACATATTATAAAGTATAGTTACATATTAAAGTAAGAAGACTTTTCATATACATCAGTCATACATTATTAAAATTTTCAATTATCAATTACTTCTGCTTCTAGTGTTTTTATTTTTTTATAGAAAAAGAGAGAAACAGAGGGTAGAAAGTTACAAATAAAATAAACAAAACAAAAAAATACACAGAAAAACAAAGGAGGTGGAATGGATTACCTGTAATATGTCAATGGAGATAGGTTCGTAGATTATAAAGTATAGCTTTTCATCTGATCCTGAGTTCAAGTTTCAGTTGGGTCCTCGTGCTGTGCCAATCTATCCCTTCAGATAGTTAATGAATGGAGCCCAGATTTTATCGATAGGGTCTTGTTTGTCCATTAAGACAAGTCTAATTCTTTCTAAGTATAGGGTCTCCGACATTTCCGTAATTCACATTTTAATTGTAGGGGTTGTAGGGCCTTTCCAAAATTTTAATATTAATTTTTTCCCGATTATTATACTTTAGTCGAGGAAATTTATTTGGTTTGTTGTGAGTGTTAAACTTTGTTCTGATATTCCAAGTATTATTAATTTTGTGTCTGGGTCCAGTTTTGTATTAATAACTTCTGAAGTTATTTCAAAAATATCAGTCCAGAAATGTTTAAGTTTTATACAGTTTGCAAACGTATGTGTTAAATTAGCCTCTAGATGTAGACATTTATCACAAATAGGAGAGATTTGTGGGAAGATTCTATTTAGTTTTAATTTAGAGTAGTGTAGTCTATGTAAGACCTTGAATTGTATTAAAGTATGTCTGGCATTTAATGAACATTGATGTATTTGTTGTAAACTTTCGTCCCACATATCTTTTGTTATAGGGTGACCTATTTCATTTTCCCATTTGTATCTATATGGTTCGGACGGTGGTACCTTGTTGTTTAGTAGGGTGTTATAAATATAAGCTATTAGTTTTTCAGTATTAGGATGCTTGTTCAAACATTCATCAAGAATTTCTGATTCCCTACTCCTGTAGACTTGTGTATTAGATTTAACATAATCTCTAATTTGTAGATATTTGAAGAAATTATTTGAGTGCAGTCCATAATTCTGTTGTAACTCTTGAAATGAAAGAAAAGTGCCTTTCCCATAAAGATGTCCTATATTTTTGATTCCATAATTTTTCCATTGTGTGAAACCTTTGTCCATAAAGGATGATTTGAATAAAGGATTATTTACAATGGGAAGGCATAGTGGTATATTATTCAATTTTAAATCTTTTTTTATTTGTTTCCAAATTCGTATTCCACTATGTATTATGGGGTCTTCTTTATAGGTTTTTTTGTACAGTTTTGTGGGGGCAAATATGATCGGTCCAATTTCAAAAGATAGACAGTCTTCCTTTTCCATCATTAACCAATCTGGTTGTTGATCCATTTCTTCCAGCCAGAAATTCATGTTTTTAATATGGACTGCCCAAAAATAAAATAAGAAATTTGGCAAAGCCAAACCTCCATTTATCTTTGACTTACATAAATGTGTTTTACTTATTCTATGATTCTTATTATCCCAGACAAAACTTGTAACAATGGAGTCGACTTTTTTGAAAAAGTTTTTGGGATATATATCGGAATTAATTGAAGTAGGTACAGCAGTTGCGGTAAAAAAATCATTTTTATAGCATTAATTCTCCCAAGCATAGAAATGGTGAGTGTTTTCCAGTATTGAATATTCTTATATATATAGATATAGATATGCCATTTATTGTCACTATACATGTACAGTGAAACTGAAAGCTGCTCGTACTCAGTGCATATATACAATTTAGCACAAAAAACAAGAAACAGAAAAAACAAAAAACAGAAGGGAGATGGGGGGGGGGGGGGGGGGAATAGGTGCACAAATTCTGCGGCGCTACATACATATATACATATATACAGATGAAAGTCCGTGTTGGGCGGTGTAGTCAGTGCATGTGTGAATTTGAATTTATAGTAGATATAATTCTCGGAAAGCAACTATTCCTGAGTCTGTTTGTCCTGGATTTGATGCACCTATAGCGCCTTCCAGAGGGCAGCAGGTCGAACAGTCTAAACGCAGGATGGGAGCTGTCTTTGATGATCTTCTTTGCCCTGCTAAGGCAGCGGGAGGTGTAGATGTCCATCAGGGAGGGGAGAGGGCAGCCAATGATCCTCTGCGCTGTCCTGGTTACCCTCTGAAGCCTCTCCCTGTCTGCCATGGTGCAGCTGCCATACCATGCTGTAATGCAGTATGTCAGCAGGCTCTCGATGGACGAGCGGTAGAAGGTCAGCAGCAGGTTAGAGTCCAGGTTGTGCTTCCTGAGGACCCTCAGGAAGTGCAGCCGCTGCTGAGCCTTCTTGATGACCGCTGTCGTGTTGTCCGTCCAGGAGATGTCAGCAGCGATATGGACGCCGAGAAACCGGAAGGTGTTGACCCTCTCCACACACTCGCCGTTGATGTGTAGGGGGGCTAAGTCGGTGCTGTGCCTCCTGAAGTCGACAATGAGCTCTTTTGTTTTCCTGGTGTTCAGAGCCAGATTGTTTTCTGAGCACCAGGTTGTCAACTTCAGGACTTCCTCTCTGTAGGCTGCCTCGTCTCCCTTCGAAATAAGTCCGACCACAGTAGTGTCGTCAGCAAATTTGACGATGCGGTTGTTGTTGTGGGCCGGACTACAGTCGTAGGTGTAGAGACAGTATAAGAGGGGGCTTAACACACAGCCCTGTGGGGAACCGGTACTCAACCTGCGAGTGGAGGAGAGGTGGGGGCCGAGTCTCACAGTCTGGGGCCGGTTGGTGAGGAAATCCTTTATCCAGGCACATGTGACAGTGGGGAGCCCGAGAGTGACCAGTTTACCAATGAGAATGTCCGGAATGATTGTATTAAAGGCTGAACTAAAATCCCCAAAGAGCACCCGGACGTAGCTCTGCCCCTGCTCCAGAACCAATAGACATTGTTTTGCAAGCTTTAGAACCAATACACATTTTTCTGCAAGCTTTAGAACCAATAGACATGTTTTGTAAGCTTTAGAACCAATAAGCATTTTTCTGCAAGCTTTAGAACCAATAGACATTTTTTGCAAGCTTTAGAACCAATGGACACTTTTCTGCAAGCCTTGAAACCAATATACATTTTTTGCAAGCGTTAGAACCAATAGTGACACTTTTTGCAAGCTTTAGAACCAATAGACATTTTTTGAAAGCTTTAGAACCAATAGACACTTTTTTTGCAAGCTTTAGAACGAATATACATTTTTGTGCGAGCTTTAGAATCAATGGACATTTGTTTGCAAGCTTTAGAACCAATAGACAGTTTTTTGCAAGCTTTAGAATCTATAGACATTATTTTGCAAGCTTTAGAACCAATAGTCATTTTTTGCAAGCTTTAGAACCAATAGATATTTTTTTGCAAGCTTTAGAACCAATAGAGACACGTTTTGCTAGCTTTTGAACCAATAGACATTTTTTGCAAGCTTTGGAACCAATAGACTTTTTTTGCAAGCTTTAGAAGCAATATACATTTTTCTGCAAGCTTTAGAAGCAATAAACATTTTTCTGCAAGCTTTAGAACCAATAGACATGTTTTGCAAGCTTTAGAACCAATAGAGAATCCTTTTGCAAGCTTTAGAACCAATATACATTGTTTTGCAAGCTTTAGAACCAATGGAAACGATTTTTGCAAGCTTTAGAACCAATAGACATTTTTTGCACGCTTTACAACCAATAGACACCCTTTTTGCATGCTTTAGAACCAATAGACATTTTTTGAAAGCTTTAGAACCAATAGACATGTTTTGCAAGCTTTAGACCGAATAGACATATTTTTGCAAGCTTTAGAACCAACAGACATTTTTTTAGCAAGCTTTAGAACCAATAGACATTCTTTTGCAAGCTCTAGAAACAATCAGCATTTTTCTGCAAGCTTTAGAACCAATAGACATTTTATGCAAGCTTTAGAACCAATAAACACTTTTTAGCAAGCTTTAGAACCAATAAACACTTTTTTGCAAGCTTTAGAACCAATAGACATTTTATGCAAGCTTTAGTACCAATAGAGACACTTTTTGCTAGCTTTTGAAGCAATATACATTTGTTTGCTAGCTTTAGAGCCAATAGACATTTTTTGCAAGCTTTAGAACCAATAGACTGTTTTGCAAGCTTTAGAACCAATAAGCATTTTTTCTGCAAGCTTTAGAACCAATAGACATTTTTTGCAAGCTTTAGAACCAATAAACACTTTTTTGCAAGATTTAGAATCAATAGACACTTTTGTTGCAAGCTTTGGAACAAATAGACATTTTTTTAAAGCTTTAGAACCAATAGACACACTTTTTGCAAGCTTTAGAACCAATAGACATTTTTTGAAAGCTTTAGAACCAATAGACATGTTTTGCAAGCTTAAGAACTAATAGACATTTTTTTGCAAGATTTAGAACCAATAGACACTATTTGCAAGCTTTAGAACAATAGACATGTTTTGCAAGCTTTAGAACCAATAGACATTTTTGCATGCTTTAGAACCATTAGAGAATCTTTTTGCAAGCTTTAGAACCAATAGAATTTGTTTTGCAAGCTTTAACACCAATAGACACACTTTGTGCAAGCTTTAGAACCAATAGACATTTTTTGCAAGCTTTGGAACCAATAGACATTTTATGCAAGCTTTAGAACCAATAGAGACACTTTTTTGCAAGCTTTAGAACCAATATATATATATTCTTGCAAGCTTTAGAACCAATAGACATTTTTTGCAAGCTTTATAACCAATAGACTTTTTTGAAAGCTTTAGAACCAATAGACACTTTTTTTTTGCAAGCTTTAGAACCAATAGACAACTTTTTTGCAAGCTTTAGAACCAATAAACATTTTTTGCAAGCTTTAGAACCAATAGAAATGTTTGGCAAGCTTTAGAACCAATAGACATTTTTGCAAGCTTTAGAACCATTAGAGAATCTTTTTGCAAGCTTTAGAACCAATAGACAATTTTTTGCAAGCTTTGGAACCAATAGACATTTTTTTTGCAAGCTTTAGAATCAATAGATACACTTTTTGCAAGCTTTAGAACCAATAGACATTTTTTTGCAAGCTTTAGAACCAATAGACACATTTTTGCAAGCTTTAGAATCAATAGACACTTAGTTTGCAAGCTTTGGAACCAATAGACATTTTTGCAAGCTTTAGAACCAATAGATACACTTTTTGCAAGCTTTAGAACCAATAGACATTTTTTGCAAGCTTTAGAACCAATAGAGACACGTTTTGCTAGCTTTTGAACCAATAGACATTTTTTTGCAAGCTTTGGAACCAATAGACTTTTTTTGCAAGCTTTCGAAGCAATAGACATTTTTCTGCAAGCTTTAGAAGCAATAGACATTTTTCTGCAAGCTTTAGAATCAATAAACATTGTTTTGCAAGCTTTAGAACCAATAGAGACACTTTTTGCAAGGTTTAGAACCAATAGACATTTTTTGAAAGCTTTAGAAACAATAGACATTTTTTGCAAGCTTTAATACTAATATACATTTTTTGCAAGCTTTAGAACCAATAGACACTACTTTGCAAGCTTTAGAACCATTACACATTTGTTGCAAGCTTTAGAACCAATAGACATTTTTTGCAAGCTTTAGAACCATTAGATAAACATTTTGCAAGCTTTAGAACCAATAGACATTTGTTTGCAAGCTTTGGAACCAATAGACATTTTTATCAAGCTTTAGAAGCAATAGACATTTTTCTGCAAGCTTTAAAACCAATAGACATGTTTTGCAAGATTTAGAACCAATAGACATTTTTTGCAAGCTTTAAAACCAATAGATAGACTTTTTGCAAGCTTTAGAACCAATAGACATTTTTTTGCAAGCTTTAGAACCAATAAGCATTTTTCTGCAAGCTTTAGAACCAATAGACATTTTTTTGCAAGCTTTAGAACCAATGGACACTATTTTGCAAGCTTTAGAAACAATATATACATTTTTTGCAAGCTTTAGAACCATTAGAGAAACTTTTTGCAAGCTTTAGAAACAATAGACATTTTTTTGCAAGCTTTGGAACCAATGGACATTTTTTTGCAAGCTTTAGAAGCAACAGACATTTTTCTGCAAGCTTTAAAACCAATAGACATTTTTTGCATGCTTTTGAAAGAATAGAGACACTTTTTGCAAGCTTTAGAACCAATAGACACCTTTTTTGCAAGCTTTAGAACCAATAGACATTTTTTGCAAGCTTTAGAACTAATAGAGACACTTTTTGCAAGCTTTAGAACCAATAGATATATTTTTGCAAGCTTTAGAACCAACAGCCATTTTTTTTGCAAGCGTTATAACCAATATGCATTGTTTTGCAAGCTTTAGAACCAATAGACATGTTTTGCAAGCTTTAGAATCAATAGACACTTTTTTGCAAGATTTAGAATCAATAGACACTTTTTCTGCAAGCTTTGGAACCAATAGACATTTTTTGCAAGCTTTAGAACCAATAGAGACACTTTTTGCAAGCTTTAGAACCAATAGACATTTTTTGCAAGTTTTAGAACCAATGGACACTTTTTTGCAAGCTTTGGAACCAATAGACATTTTTTGCAAGCTTTAGAACCAATAGAGACACTTTTGCAAGCTTTAGAACCAATAGACATTTTTTGAAAGCTTTAGAACGAATAGACATTTTTTGCAAGCTTTAGAACTAATAGACATGTTTTGCAAGCTTTAGAACCAATAGACACTATTTGCAAGCTTTAGAAACAATAGACATTTTTTGCAAGCTTTAGAACCAATAGACATTGTTTCCAAGCTTTAGAACCATTAGAGAAACTTTTTTCAAGCTTTAGAACCAATAGACATTTTTGAAAGCTTTAGAACCAATAGACATTTTTTTTGCAAGGTTTAGAACCAACATACTTTTTTTTGCATGCTTTAGAACCAATAGACATTTTTGAAAGCTTTAGAACCAATAGACATTTTTTTTGCAAGCTTTAGAACCAATAGACATTTTTTGCAAGCTTTAGAACCAATGGAGACGCTTTTTGCAAGCTTTAGAACCAAAATACATTTTTTGCAAGCTTTAGAACCAATAGACACCTTTTTTGCAAGCTTTAGAATCAATAGACATTTTTTGCAAGCTTTAGAACCAATAGAAACACTTTTTGCAAGCTTTAGAACCAATAGATATATTTTTGCATGCTTTAGAACCAATAGACATCGTTTTGCAAGCTTTAGAACCAATCAGCATTTTTCTGCAAGCTTTAGAACCAATAGACTTTTTTGAAAGTTTTAGAACCACTAGACAGCTTTTTTGCAAGCTTTAGAACCAATAGACGTGTTTTGCAAGCTTTAGAACCAATAGACATATTATTGCAAGCTTTAGAACCAATAGACATTTTTTGCAAGCTTTATAACCAATATACATTGTTTTGCAAGCTTTAGAACCAATCAGCATTTTTCTGCAAGCTTTAGAACCAATATACTTTTTTGAAAGCTTTATAACCAACAGACACTTTTTTTGCAAGCTTTAGAACCAATAGACAACTTTTTTGCAAGCTTTAGAACCAATAGACATTTTTTTGCAAGCTTTAGAACCAATAGACACTTTTTTGCAAGCTTTAGAACCAATAGACATTTTTTGCAAGCTTTAGAACCAATCGACATTTTTGCAAGCTTTAGAACCATTAGAGAATATTTTTGCAAGCTTTAGAACCAATAGACATATTTTTGCAAGTTTTGGAACCAATAGACATTTTTTTGCAAGCTTTAGAATCAATAGATACACTTTTTGCAAGCTTTAGAACCAATATACATTTTTTTGCAAGCTTTAGCACCAATAGACACATTTTTGTAAGCTTTAGAATCAATAGACACTTAGTTTGCAAGCTTTGGAACCAATAGACATTTTTGCAAGCTTTAGAACCAATAGATACACTTTTTGCAAGCTTTAGAACCAATAGACATTTTTTGCAAGCTTTAGAACCAATAGAGACACGTTTTGCTAGCTTTTGAACCAATAGACATTTTCTTGCAAGCTTTGGAACCAATAGACACATTTGTGCAAGCTTTAGAATCAATAGACACTTAGTTTGCAAGCTTTGGAACCAATAGACATTTTTGCAAGCTTTAGAACCAATAGATACACTTTTTGCAAGCTTTAGAACCAATAGACATTTTTTGCAAGCTTTAGAACCAATAGAGACACGTGTTGCTAGCTTTTGAACCAATAGACATTTGTTTTGGAAGCTTTCGAACCAATAGACATTTGTTGCAAGCTTTAGAAGCAATAGAGAAACTTCTTGCAAGCTTTAGAACCAATAGACATTTTTTTGTAAGCTGTAGAACCAATAGACATTTTTGCAAGCTTTAGAACCAATGGAAACGATGTTTGCAAGCTTTAGAACCAATAGACATTTTTGCAAGCTTTAGAACCAATAGACACTTTTTTGCAAGCTTTAGAACCAATGGACATTTTTTGCAAGCTTTAGAACCAATAGAGACACTTTTTACAAGCTTTAGAACCAATATACATTTTTTTGCAAGGTTTAGAACCAATAGACATTTTTTGCAACCTTTAGAACCAATGGAGACGCTTTCTGCAAGCTTTAGAACCAAAATACATTTTTTGCAAGCTTTAGAACCAATAGACACCTTTTTTGCAAGCTTTAGAATCAATAGACATTTTTTGCAAGCTTTAGAACCAATAGAAACACTTTTTGCAAGCTTTAGAACCAATAGATATATTTTTGCAAGCTTTAGGACCAATAGACATTTTTTGCATGCTTTAGAACCAATAGACATCGTTTTACAAGCTTTAGAACCAATCAGCATTTTCTGCAAGCTTTAGAACCAATAGACTTTTTTGAAAGCTTTAGAACCAATAGACAGCTTTTTTGCAAGCTTTAGAACCAATAGACGTGTTTTGCAAGCTTTAGAACCAATAGACATATTATTGCAAGCTTTAGAACCAATAGACATTTTTTGCAAGCTTTATAACCAATATACATTGTTTTGCAAGCTTTAGAACCAATCAGCATTTTTCTGGAAGCTTTAGAACCAATATACTTTTTTGAAAGCTTTAGAACCAACAGACACTTTTTTTGCAAGCTTTAGGACCAATAGACAACTTTTTTTGCAAGCTTTAGAACCAATAGACATTTTTTGCAAGCTTTAGAACCAATAGACACTTTTTTGCAAGCTTTAGAAACAATAGACATTTTTTGCAAGCTTTAGAACCAATAGACATTTTTGCAAGCTTTAGAACCATTAGAGAATATTTTTGCAAGCTTTAGAACCAATAGACATTTTTTTGCAAGCTTTGGAACCAATAGACATTTTTTTGCAAGCTTTAGAATCAATAGACATATTATTGCAAGCTTTAGAACCAATAGACATGTTTTTGCAAGCTTTAGAACGAATAGACATTGTTTTGCAAGCTTTAGAACCAATAAGCATTTTTATGCAAGCTTTAGAACCAATACACACTTTTTTGCAAGCTTTAGAACCGTTAGATACACTTTTTGCAAGCTTTAGAACCAATAGACATTTTTTGCAAGCTTTAAAACCAATAGATAGACTTTTTGCAAGCTTTAGAACCAATAGACATTTTTTGCAAGCTTTAGAACCAATAAGCATTTTTCTGCAAGCTTTAGAACCAATAGACATTTTTTTGCAAGCTTTAGAACCAATGGACACTTTTTTGCAAACTTTGGAAACAATAGACATTTTTTGCAAGCTTTAGAACCAATAGAGCCACTTTTTGCAAGCTTTAGAACCAATATACATTTTTTGAAAGCTTTAGAAACAATACACATTTTTTGCAAGCTTTTGAACTATTAGACATTTTATGCAAGCTTTAGAACCAATAGACACTATTTTGCAAGCTTTAGAAACAATATATACATTTTTTGCAAGTTTTAGAACCATTAGAGAAACGTTTTGCAAGCTTTAGAAACAATAGACATTTTTTTTGCAAGCTTTGGAACCAATGGACATTTTTTTGCAAGCTTTAGAAGCAACAGACATTTTTCTGCAAGCTTTAAAACCAATAGACGTTTTTTGCATGCTTTAGAAAGAATAGAGAAACTTTTTGCAAGCTTTAGAACCAATATACATTTTTTTTGCAAGCTTTAGAACCAATAGACATTTTTTGCAAGCTTTAGAACCAATGGAGACGCTTTTTGCAAGCTTTAGAACCAAAAGACATTTTTTGCAAGCTTTAGAACCTATAGACACCTTTTTTGCAAGCTTTAGAACCAATAGACATTTTTTGCAAGCTTTAGAACTAATAGAGACACTTTTTGCAAGCTTTATAACCAATAGATATATTTTTGCAAGCTTTAGAACCAACAGCCATTTTTTTTGCAAGCGTTATAACCAATATACATTGTTTTGCAAGCTTTAGAACCAATAGAGACACTTTTGCAAGCTTTAGAACCAATAGACATTTTTTTGAAAGCTTTAGAATGAATAGACATTTTTTGCAAGCTTTAGAACTAATAGACATTTTTTGCAAGCTGTAGAACCAATAGACACTTTTTGCAAGCTTTAGAACCAATAGACATTTTTTGCAAGGTTTAGAACCAATGGAGACGCTTTTTGCAAGCTTTAGAACCAAAATACATTTTTTGCAAGCTTTAGAACCTATAGACACCTTTTTTGCAAGCTTTAGAACCAATAGACATTTTTTGCAAGCTTTAGAACTAATATAGACACTTTTTGCAAGCTTTAGAACCAATAGATATATTTTTGCAAGCTTTAGAACCAACAGCCATTTTTTTTGCAAGCGTTATAACCAATATACATTGTTTTGCAAGCTTTAGAACCAATAGACATGTTTTGCAAGCTTTAGAATCAATAGACACTTTTTTTGCAAGCTTTGGAACCAATAGACATTTTTTGCAAGCTTTAGAACCAATAGAGACACTTTTTGCAAGCTTTAGAACCAATAGACATTTTTTGCACGTTTTAGAACCAATGGACACTTTTTTGCAAGCTTTGGAACCAATAGACATTTTTTGCAAGCTTTAGAACCAATAGAGACACTTTTGCAAGCTTTAGAACCAATAGACATTTTTTGAAAGCTTTAGAACGAATATACATGTTTTGCAAGCTTTAGAACTAATAGACATTTTTTGCAAGCTTTAGAACCAATAGACACTATTTGCAAGCTTTATAAACAATAGACATTTTTTTGCAAGCTTTAGAACCAATAGACATTGTTTCCAAGCTTTAGAACCATTAGAGAAACTTTTTTCAAGCTTTAGAACCAATAGACATTTTTTGAAAGCTTTAGAACCAATAGACATTTTTTGCAAGCTTTAGAACCAATAGAGACACTTCTTGCAAGCTTTAGAACCAATAGATATATTTTTGCAAGCTTTAGAACCAATAGACATTTTTTTGCAAGCTTTAGAACCAATAGACATCGTTTTGCAAGCTTTAGAACCATTAGAGAATATTTTTGCAACCTTTAGAACCAATAGACATTTTTTTGCAAGCTTTGGAACCAATAGACATTTTTTTGCAAGCTTTAGAATCAATAGACATATTATTGCAAGCTTTAGAACCAATAGACATGTTTTTGCAAGCTTTAGAACGAATAGACATTGTTTTGCAAGCTTTAGAACCAATAAGCATTTTTATGCAAGCTTTAGAACCAATACACACTTTTTTGCAAGCTTTAGAACCGTTAGATACACTTTTTGCAAGCTTTAGAACCAATAGACATTTTTTGCAAGCTTTAAAACCAATAGATAGACTTTTTGCAAGCTTTAGAACCAATAGACATTTTTTGCAAGCTTTAGAACCAATAAGCATTTTTCTGCAAGCTTTAGAACCAATAGACATTTTTTTGCAAGCTTTAGAACCAATGGACACTTTTTTGCAAACTTTGGAAACAATAGACATTTTTTGCAAGCTTTAGAACCAATAGAGCCACTTTTTGCAAGCTTTAGAACCAATATACATTTTTTGAAAGCTTTAGAAACAATACACATTTTTTGCAAGCTTTTGAACTATTAGACATTTTATGCAAGCTTTAGAACCAATAGACACTATTTTGCAAGCTTTAGAAACAATATATACATTTTTTGCAAGTTTTAGAACCATTAGAGAAACGTTTTGCAAGCTTTAGAAACAATAGACATTTTTTTTGCAAGCTTTGGAACCAATGGACATTTTTTTGCAAGCTTTAGAAGCAACAGACATTTTTCTGCAAGCTTTAAAACCAATAGACGTTTTTTGCATGCTTTAGAAAGAATAGAGAAACTTTTTGCAAGCTTTAGAACCAATATACATTTTTTTTGCAAGCTTTAGAACCAATAGACATTTTTTGCAAGCTTTAGAACCAATGGAGACGCTTTTTGCAAGCTTTAGAACCAAAAGACATTTTTTGCAAGCTTTAGAACCTATAGACACCTTTTTTGCAAGCTTTAGAACCAATAGACATTTTTTGCAAGCTTTAGAACTAATAGAGACACTTTTTGCAAGCTTTAGAACCAATAGATATATTTTTGCAAGCTTTAGAACCAACAGCCATTTTTTTTGCAAGCGTTATAACCAATATACATTGTTTTGCAAGCTTTAGAACCAATAGAGACACTTTTGCAAGCTTTAGAACCAATAGACATTTTTTTGAAAGCTTTAGAATGAATAGACATTTTTTGCAAGCTTTAGAACTAATAGACATTTTTTGCAAGCTGTAGAACCAATAGACACTTTTTGCAAGCTTTAGAACCAATAGACATTTTTTGCAAGGTTTAGAACCAATGGAGACGCTTTTTGCAAGCTTTAGAACCAAAATACATTTTTTGCAAGCTTTAGAACCTATAGACACCTTTTTTGCAAGCTTTAGAACCAATAGACATTTTTTGCAAGCTTTAGAACTAATATAGACACTTTTTGCAAGCTTTAGAACCAATAGATATATTTTTGCAAGCTTTAGAACCAACAGCCATTTTTTTTGCAAGCGTTATAACCAATATACATTGTTTTGCAAGCTTTAGAACCAATAGACATGTTTTGCAAGCTTTAGAATCAATAGACACTTTTTTTGCAAGCTTTGGAACCAATAGACATTTTTTGCAAGCTTTAGAACCAATAGAGACACTTTTTGCAAGCTTTAGAACCAATAGACATTTTTTGCACGTTTTAGAACCAATGGACACTTTTTTGCAAGCTTTGGAACCAATAGACATTTTTTGCAAGCTTTAGAACCAATAGAGACACTTTTGCAAGCTTTAGAACCAATAGACATTTTTTGAAAGCTTTAGAACGAATATACATGTTTTGCAAGCTTTAGAACTAATAGACATTTTTTGCAAGCTTTAGAACCAATAGACACTATTTGCAAGCTTTATAAACAATAGACATTTTTTTGCAAGCTTTAGAACCAATAGACATTGTTTCCAAGCTTTAGAACCATTAGAGAAACTTTTTTCAAGCTTTAGAACCAATAGACATTTTTTGAAAGCTTTAGAACCAATAGACATTTTTTGCAAGCTTTAGAACCAATAGAGACACTTCTTGCAAGCTTTAGAACCAATAGATATATTTTTGCAAGCTTTAGAACCAATAGACATTTTTTTGCAAGCTTTAGAACCAATAGACATCGTTTTGCAAGCTTTAGAACCAATCAGAATTTTTCTGCAAGCTTTAGAACCAATAGACTTTTTTGAAAGCTTTAGAACCAATAGACAGCTTTTTTGCAAGCTTTAGAACCAATAGACGTGTTTTGCAAGCTTTAGAACCAATAGACATATTATTGCAAGCTTTAGAACCAATAGACATGTTTTTGCAAGCTTTAGAACGAATAGACATTGTTTTGCAAGCTTTAGAACCAATAAGCATTTTTATGCAAGCTTTAGAACCAATATACATTTTTTGCATGCTTTAGAACCATACACACTTTTTTGCAAGCTTTAGAACCATTAGATACACTTTTTGCAAGCTTTAGAACCAATAGACATTTTTTGCATGTTTTAGAACCAATAGACATTGTTTTGCAAGCTTTAGAACCAATAAGCATTTTTCTGCAAGCTTTAGAACCAATAGACATTTTTTTTGCAAGCTTTAGAACCAATGGACACTTTTTTACAAGCTTTGGAACCAATAGACATTTTTTGCAAGCTTTAGAACCAATAGACACTTTTTGCAAGCTTTAGAACCAATAGACATTTTCTGCAAGCTTTAGAACCAATAGACATTGTTTCCAAGCTTTAGAACCATTAGAGAAACGTTGTTCAAGCTTTAGAACCAATAGACATTTTTTGAAAGCTTTAGAACCAATAGACATTTTTTTTGCAAGCTTTAGAACCAATATACTTTTTTTTGCATGCTTTAGAACCAATAGGCACATTTTTCGCAATCTTTAGAACCAATAGACACATTTTGTGCAAGCTTTAGAACCAATAGACATTTTTGCAAGCTTTAGAACCAATAGAGACACTTTTTACAAGCTTTAGAACCAATATACATTTTTTTGCAAGCTTTTGAACCAATAGACATTTTTGCAAGCTTTAGAACCAATAGACATTTTTGCAAGCTTTAGAACCAATAGAGACACTTTTTACAAGCTTTAGAACCAATAGACATTTTTCTGGAAGCTTTGGAACCAGTAGACATTTTTTGCAAGCTTTAGAAGCAATAGAGAGACTTCTTGCAAGCTTTAGAACCAATAGACATTTTATTGTATGCTTTAGAATCAATAGACATGTTTGCAAGCTTTAGAACCAATGGAAACGATGTTTGCAAGCTTTAGAACCAATATACATTTTTTGCAAGCTTTAGAACCAATAGACACTTTTTTGCAAGCTTTAGAACCAATAGACATTTTTGCAAGCTTTAGAACCAATAGAGACACTTTTTACAAGCTTTAGAACCAATATACATTTTTTTTGCAAGCTTTAGAACCAATAGACATTTTTTGCAAGCTTTAGAACCAATGGAGACGCTTTTTGCAAGCTTTAGAACCAAAAGACATGTTTTGCAAGCTTTAGAACCTATAGACACCTTTTTTGCAAGCTTTAGAACCAATAGACATTTTTTGCAAGCTTTAGAACTAATAGAGAGACTTTTTGCAAGCTTTAGAACCAATAGATATATTTTTGCAAGCTTTAGAACCAACAGCCATTTTTTTTTGCAAGCGTTATAACCAATATACATTGTTTTGCAAGCTTTAGAACCAATAGACATGTTTTGCAAGCTATAGAATCAATAGACACTTTTTTTGCAAGATTTAGAATCAATAGACACTTTTTTTGCAAGCTTTGGAACCAATAGACATTTTTTGCAAGCTTTAGAACCAATAGAGACACTTTTTGCAAGCTTTAGAACCAATAGACATTTTTTGCAAGTTTTAGAACCAATGGACACTTTTTTGCAAGCTTTGGAACCAATAGACATTTTTTGCAAGCTTTAGAACCAATAGAGACACCTTTGCAAGCTTTAGAACCAATAGACATTTTTTGAAAGCTTTAGAACGAATAGACATTTTTTGCAAGCTTTAGAACTAATAGACATTTTTTGCAAGCTTTAGAACCAATAGACACTATTTACAAGCTTTAGAAACAATAGACATTTTTTGCAAGCTTTAGAACCAATAGACATTGTTTCCAAGCTTTAGAACCATTAGAGAAACTTTTTTCAAGCTTTAGAACCAATAGACATTTTTTGAAAGCTTTAGAACCAATAGACATATTTTTTGCAAGCTTTAGAACCAACATACTTTTGTTTGCATGCTTTAGAACCAATAGGCACATTTCTCGCAATCTTTAGAACCAATAGACACATTTTGTGCAAGCTTTAGAATCAATAGACATTTTTTTGCAAGCTTTAGAACCAATAGACATTTTTGCAAGCTTTAGAACCAATAGAGACACCTTTTGCTAGCTTTTGAACCAATAGACATTTTTTATGGAAGCTTTGGAACCAATAGACATTTTTTGCAAGCTTTAGAAGCAATAGAGAAACTTCTTGCAAGCTTTAGAATCAATAGACATTTTTTTGTAAGCTTTAGAACCAATAGACATTTTTTGCAAGCTTTAGAACCAATAGACACTTTTTTGCAAGCTTTAGAACCAATAGACATATTATTGCAAGCTTTAGAACCAATAGACATGTTTTTGCAAGCTTTAGAACGACTAGACATTGTTTTGCAAGCTTTAGAACCAATAAGCATTTGTATGCAAGCTTTAGAACCAATAGACATTTTTTGCATGCTTTAGAACCAATAGATACACTTTTTGCAAGCTTTAGAACCAATAGACATTTTTTGCAAGTTTTAGATCCAATAGACATTGTTTTGCAAGCTTTAGAACCTATAAGCATTTTTCTGCAAGCTTTAGAACCAATAGACATTTTTTTTGCAAGCTTTAGAACCAATGGACACTTTTTTACAAGCTTTGGAACCAATAGACATTTTTTGCAAGCTTTAGAACCAATAGACATTTTTTGAAAGCTTTAGAACCAATAGACATGTTTTGCAAGCTTTAGAACTAATAGACATTTTTGTGCAAGCTTTAGAACGAATAGACACTATTTTGCAAGCTTTAGAACCAATAGACATTTTATGAAAGCTTTAGAACCAATAGACATTTTTTTGCAAGCTTTAGATCCAATATACTTTTTTTTGCATGCTTTAGAACCAATAGGCACCTTTTTCGCAATCTTTAGAACCAATAGACACTTTTTTGCAAGCTTTAGAACCAATAGATATATTTTTGCAAGCTTTAGAACCAATAGACATTTTTTTGCAAGCTTTAGAACCAATATACATCGTTTCGCAAGCTTTAGAACCAATCAGCATTTTTCTGCAAGCTTTAGAACCAATAGACTTTTTTGAAAGCTTTAGAACCAATAGATATTTTTTTGCAAGCTTTAGAACCAATTGACGTGTTTTGCAAGCTTTAGAACCAATAGACATATTATTGCAAGCTTTAGAACCAATAGACATGTTTTTGCAAGCTTTAGAACCAATAGACATTGTTTTGCAAGCTTTAGAACCAATACACACTTTTTTTGCAAGCTTTAGAACCAATAGATACACTTTTTGCAAGCTTTAGAACCAATAGACATTTTTTGCAAATTTTAGAACCAATAGACATTGTTTTGCAAGCTTTAGAACCAATAAGCATTTTTCAGCAAGCTTTAGAACCAATAGACATTTTTTTGCAAGCTTTAGAACCAATGGACACTTTTTTGCAAGCTTTGGAACCAATAGACATTTTTTGCAAGCTTTAGAACCAATAAGCATTTTTCTGCAAGCTTTAGAACCAATAGACATTTTTTGCAAGCTTTAGAACCAATGGACACTTTTTTGCAAGCTTTGGAACCAATAGACATTTTTTGCAAGCTTTAGAACCATTAGATACACTTTTTGCAAGCTTTAGAACCAATAGACATTTTTTGCAAGTTTTAGAACCAATAGACATTGTTTTGCAAGCTTTAGAACCAATAAGCATTTTTCTGCAAGCTTTTGAACCAATAGACATTTTTCTGCAAGCTTTAGAACCAATGGACACTTTTTTACAAGCTTTGGAACCAATAGACATTTTTTGCAAGCTTTAGAACCAATAGACACTTTTTGCAAGCTTTAGAACCAATAGACATTTTTTGAAAGCTTTAGAACCAATAGACATTTTTTGCAAGCTTTAGAACTAATAGACATTTTTTGCAAGCTTTAGAACGAATAGACACTATTTTGCAAGCTTTAGAACCAATAGACATTTTTTGAAAGCTTTAGAACCAATAGACATTTTTTTTGCAAGCTTTAGATCCAATATACTTTTTTTTGCATGCTTTAGAACAAATAGGCACCTTTTTCGCAATCTTTAGAACCAATAGACACTTTTTTGCAAGCTTTAGCACCAATAGATATATTTTTGCAAGCTTTAGAACCAATATACATTTTTTTGCAAGCTTTAGAACCAATAGACATCGTTTTGCAAGCTTTAGAACCAATCAGCATTTTTCTGCAAGCTTTAGAACCAATAGACTTTTTTGAAAGCTTTAGAACAAATAGATACTTTTTTGCAAGCTTTAGAACCAATCGACAGCTTTTTTGCAAGCTTTAGAACCAATAGACGTGTTTTGCAAGCTTTAGAACCAATAGACATATTAGTGCAAGCTTTAGAACCAATAGACATGTGTTTGCAAGCTTTAGAACCAATAGACATTGTTTTGCAAGCTTTAGAACCAATACACACTTTTTTGCAAGCTTTAGAACCAATAGATACACTTTTTGCAAGCTTTAGAACCAATAGACATTTTTTGCAAGTTTTAGAACCAATAGACATTGTTTTGCAAGCTTTTAGAACCAATAAGCATTTTTCTGCAAGCTTTAGAAACACTAGACATTTTTTTGCAAGCTTTAGAACCAATGGACACGTTTTTGCAAGCTTTGGAACCAATAGACATTTTTTGCAAGCTTTAGAACCAATAAGCATTTTTCTGCAAGCTTTAGAACCAATAGACATTTTTTTGCAAGCTTTAGAACCAATGGACACTTTTTTGCAAGCTTTGGAACCAATAGACATTTTTTGCAAGCTTTAGAACCAATAGAGACACTTTTTGCAAGCTTTAGAACCAATAGACATTTTTAGAAAACTTTAGAACCAATAGACATTTTTTGCAAGCTTTAGAACTAATAGACATTTTTTTTGCAAGCTTTAGAACGAATAGACTCTATTTTGCAAGCTTTAGAACCAATGGACATTTTTTGAAAGCTTTAGAACCAATAGACATTTTTCCAAGCTTTAGAACCATTAGAGAAACATTTTGCAAGGTTTAGAACCAATACACATTTTTTGAAAGCTTTAGAACCAATAAACATTGTTTTGCAAGCTTTAGAAACAATAAACATTGTTTTGCAAGCTTTAGAACCAAGAGATTTGTTTTGCAAGCTTTAGAACCAAAGGGCAATTTTTTGCAAGCTTTAGAACCAATAGACATTTTTTGCAAGCTTTAGAACCAATAGACATTTTTTTGCAAGCTTTAACACTAATATACATTTTTTGCAAGCTTTAGAACCAATAGACACTACTTTGCAAGCTTTAGAACCATTACACATTTGTTGCAAGCTTTAGAACCAATAGACATTTTTTGCAAGCTTTGGAACCAATAGACATTTTTATCAAGCTTTAGAAGCAATAGACATTTTTCTGCAAGCTTTAAAACCAATAGACATGTTTTGCAAGATTTAGAACCAATAGACATTTTTTGCAAGCTTTAAAACCAATAGATAGACTTTTTGCAAGCTTTAGAACCAATAGACATTTTTTGCAAGCTTTAGAACCAATAAGCATTTTTCTGCAAGCTTTAGAACCAATAGACGTTTTTTTGCAAGCTTTAGAACCAATGGACACTTTTTTGCAAACTTTGGAAACAATAGACATTTTTTGCAAGCTTTAGAACCAATAGAGCCACTTTTTGCAAGCTTTAGAACCAATATACATTTTTTGAAAGCTTTAGAAACAATACACATTTTTTGCAAGCTTTAGAACTATTAGACATTTTATGCAAGCTTTAGAACCAATAGACACTATTTTGCAAGCTTTAGAAACAATATATACATGTTTTGCAAGCTTTAGAACCATTAGAGAAACGTTTTGCAAGCTTTAGAAACAATAGACATTTTTTTGCAAGCTTTGGAACCAATGGACATTTTTTTGCAAGCTTTAGAAGCAACAGGCATTTTTCTGCAAGCTTTAAAACCAATAGACATTTTTTGCATGCTTTAGAAATAATAGAGACACTTTTTGCAAGCTTTAGAACCAATATACATTTTTTTTGCAAGCTTTAGAACCAATAGACATTTTTTGCAAGCTTTAGAACCAATGGAGACGCTTTTTGCAAGCTTTAGAACCAAAATAAATTTTTTGCAAGCTTTAGAACCTATAGACACCTTTTTTGCAAGCTTTAGAACCAATAGACATTTTTTGCAAGCTTTAGAACTAGTAGAGACACTTTTTGCAAGCTTTAGAACCAATAGACACTTTTTTGCAAGATTTAGAATCAATAGACACTTTTTTTGCAAGCTTTGGAACCAATAGACATTTTTTGCAAGCTTTAGAACCGATAGAGACACTTTTTGCAAGCTTTAGAACCAATAGACATTTTTTGCAAGTTTTAGAACCAATGGACATTTTTTTGCAAGCTTTGGAACCAATAGACATTTTTTGCAAGCTTTAGAACCAATAGAGACACTTTTGCAAGCTTTAGAACCAATAGACATTTTTTGAAAGCTTTAGAACGAATAGACATTTTTTGCAAGCTTTAGAACTAATAGACATTTTTTGCAAGCTTTAGAACCAATAGACATTTTTTGCAAGCTTTAGAACCAATAGAGACACGTTTTACAAGCTTTAGAACCAATATACATTTTTTTGCAAGCTTTAGAACCAGTAGACATTTTTTTCAAGCTTTAGAATCAATGGAGACGCTTTTTGCAAGCTTTAGAACCAAAATACATTTTTTGCAAGCTTTAGAACCAATAGAGACACTTTTTGCAAGCTTTAGAACCAATAGATATATTTTTGCAAGCTTTAGAACCAATAGACATTTTTTTGCAAGCTTTAGAACCAATAGAAATCGTTTTGCAAGCTTTAGAACCAATAGACTTTTTTGAAAGCTTTAGAACCAATAGACAGCTTTTTTGCAAGCTTTAGAACCAATAGACGTTTTTTGCAAGCTTTAGAACCAATAGACATATTATTGCAAGCTTTAGAACCAATAGACATGTTTTTGCAAGCTTTAGAACGAATAGACATTGTTTTGCAAGCTTTAGAACCAATAGACATTTTTTTTGCATGCTTTAGAACCAATAGATACACTTTTTGCAAGCTTTAGAACCAATAGACATTTTTTGCAAGTTTTAGATCCAATAGACATTGTTTTGCAAGCTTTAGAACCAATAAGCATTTTTCTGCAAGCTTTAGAACCAATAGACATTTTTTTGCAAGCTCTAGAACCAATGGACACTTTTTTTACATGCTTTGGAACCAATAGACATTTTTTGCAAGCTTTAGAACCAATAGACACTTTTTGCAAGCTTTAGAACCAATAGACATTTTTTGAAAGCTTTAGAACCAATAGACATGTTTTGCAAGCTTTAGAACTAATAGACATTTTTGTGCAAGCTTTAGAACGAATAGACACTATTTTGCAAGCTTTAGAACCAATAGACATTTTATGAAAGCTTTAGAACCAATATACATTTTTTTTGCAAGCTTTAGATCCAATATACTTTTTTTTGCATGCTTTAGAACCAATAGGCACCTTTTTCGCAATCTTTAGAACCAATAGACACTTTTTTGCAAGCTTTAGAACCAATAGATATATTTTTGCAAGCTTTAGAACCAATAGACATTTTTTTGCAAGCTTTAGAACCAATAGACATCGTTTTGCAAGCTTTAGAACCAATCAGCATTTTTCTGCAAGCTTTAGAACCAATAGACCTTTTTGAAAGCTTTAGAACCAATAGATATTTTTTTGCAAGCTTTAGAACCAATCGACAGCTTTTTTGCAAGCTTTAGAACCAATAGACGTGTTTTGCAAGCTTTAGAACCAATAGACATATTATTGCAAGCTTTAGAACCAATAGACATGTTTTTGCAAGCTTTAGAACCAATAGACATTGTTTTGCAAGCTTTAGAACCAATACACACTTTTTTGCAAGCTTTAGAACCAATAGATACACTTTTTGCAAGCTTTAGAACCAATAGATATTTTTTGCAAATTTTAGAACCAATAGACATTGTTTTGCAAGCTTTAGAACCAATAAGCATTTTTCTGCAAGCTTTAGAACCAATAGACATTTTTTTGCAAGCTTTAGAACCAATGGACACTTTTTTGCAAGCTTTGGAACCAATAGACATTTTTTGCAAGCTTTAGAACCAATAAGCATTTTTCTGCAAGCTTTAGAACCAATAGACATTTTTTGCAAGCTTTAGAACCAATGGACACTTTTTTGCAAGCTTTGGAACCAATAGACATTTTTTGCAAGCTTTAGAACCAATAGAGACACTTTTTGCAAGCTTTAGAACCAATAAGCATTTTTATGCAAGCTTTAGAACCAATAGACATTTTTTGCATGCTTTAGAACCAATACACATTTTTTTGCAAGCTTTAGAACCATTAGATACACTTTTTGCAAGCTTTAGAACCAATAGACATTTTTTGCAAGTTTTAGAACCAATAGACATTGTTTTGCAAGCTTTAGAACCAATAATCATTTTTCTGCAAGCTTTAGAACCAATAGACATTTTTCTGCAAGCTTTAGCACCAATGGACACTTTTTTACAAGCTTTGGAACCAATAGACATTTTTTGCAAGCTTTAGAACCAATAGGCATTTTTTGCAATCTTTAGAACCAATAGACATGTTTTGAAAGCTTTAGAACCAATAGACATGTTTTGCAAGCTTTAGAACTAATAGACATTTTTTTGCAAGCTTTAGAACGAATAGACACTATTTTGCAAGCTTTAGAACCAATAGACATTTTTTGAAAGCTTTAGAACCAATAGACATTTTTTTTGCAAGCTTTAGATCCAATATACTTTTTTTTGCATGCTTTAGAACCAATAGGCACCTTTTTCGCAATCTTTAGAACCAATAGACACTTTTTTGCAAGCTTTAGAACCAATAGATATATTTTTGCAAGCTTTAGAACCAATAGACATTTTTTGCAAGCTTTAGAACCAATAGACATCGTTTTGCAAGCTTTAGAACCAATCAGCATTTTTCTGCAAGCTTTAGAACCAATAGACTTTTTTGAAAGCTTTAGAACCAATAGATATTTTTTTGCAAGCTTTAGAACCAATCGACAGCTTTTTTGCAAGCGTTCGAACTAATAGACGTGTTTTGCAAGCTTTTGAACCAATAGACATATTATTGCAAGCTTTAGAACCAATAGACATCGTTTTGCAAGCTTTAGAACCAATCAGCATTTTTCTGCAAGCTTTAGAACCAATAGACTTTTTTGAAAGCTTTAGAACCAATAGATACTTTTTTGCAAGCTTTAGAACCAATCGACAGCTTTTTTGCAAGCTTTAGAACCAATAGACGTGTTTTGCAAGCTTTAGAACCAATAGACATATTAGTGCAAGCTTTAGAACCAATAGATACACTTTTTGCAAGCTTTAGAACCAATAGACATTTTTTGCAAGCTTTAGAACTAATACACACTTTTTTGCAAGCTTTAGAACCAATAGATACACTTTTTGCAAGCTTTAGAACCAATAGACATTTTTTGCAAGTTTTAGAACCAATAGACATTGTTTTGCAAGCTTTAGAACCAATAAGCATTTTTCTGCAAGTTTTAGAACCAATAGACATTTTTTTGCAAGCTTTAGAACCAATGGACACTTTTTTGCAAGCTTTGGAACCAATAGACATTTTTTGCAAGCTTTAGAACCAATAAGCATTTTTCTGCAAGCTTTAGAACCAATAGACATTTTTTTGCAAGCTTTAGAACCAATGGACACTTTTTTGCAAGCTTTGGAACCAATAGACATTTTTTGCAAGCTTTAGAACCAATAGAGACACTTTTTGCAAGCTTTAGAACCAATAGACATTTTTTGAAAGCTTTAGAACTAATAGACATTTTTTTGCAAGCTTTACAACGAATAGACTCTATTTTGCAAGCTTTAGAACCAATGGACATTTTTTGAAAGCTTTAGAACCAATAGACATTTTTCCAAGCTTTAGAACCATTAGAGAAACATTTTGCAAGGTTTAGAACCAATACACTTTTTTTGAAAGCTTTAGAACCAATAAACATTGTTTTGCAAGCTTTAGAAACAATAAACATTGTTTTGCAAGCTTTAGAATCAAGAGATTTTTTTTGCAAGCTTTAGAACCAAAGGGCAATTTTTTTGCAAGCTTTTGAACCAATAGACATTTTTTGCAAGCTTTAGAACCAATAGAGACACTGTTTGCAAGCTTTAGAACCAATAGACATTTTTTGAAAGCTTTAGAACCAATAGACATTTTTTGCAAGCTTTAACACTAATATACATTTTTTGCAAGCTTTAGAACCAATAGACACTACTTTGCAAGCTTTAGAACCATTACACATTTGTTGCAAGCTTTAGAACCAATAGACATTTGTTTGCAAGCTTTGGAACCAATAGACATTTTTATCAAGCTTTAGAAGCAATAGACATTTTTCTGCAAGTTTTAGAACCAATAGACATTTTTTTGCAAGCTTTAGAACCAATAGACAATTTTTGCAAGCTTTAACACTAATATACATTTTTTGCAAGCTTTAGAACCAATAGACACTACTTTGCAAGCTTTAGAACCATTACACATTTGTTGCAAGCTTTAGAACCAATAGACATTTGTTTGCAAGCTTTGGAACCAATAGACATTTTTATCAAGCTTTAGAAGCAATAGACATTTTTCTGCAAGTTTTAGAACCAATAGACATTTTTTTGCAAGCTTTAGAACCAATGGACACTTTTTTGCAAGCTTTGGAACCAATAGACATTTTTTGCATGCTTTAGAACCAATAAGCATTTTTCTGCAAGCTTTAGAACCAATAGACATTTTTTTGCAAGCTTTAGAACCAATGGACACTTTTTTGCAAGCTTTGGAACCAATAGACATTTTTTGCAAGCTTTAGAACCAATAGAGACACTTTTTGCAAGCTTTAGAACGAATAGACATTTTTTGAAAGCTTTAGAACTAATAGACATTTTTTTTGCAAGCTTTACAACGAATAGACTCTATTTTGCAAGCTTTAGAACCAATGGACATTTTTTGAAAGCTTTAGAACCAATAGACATTTTTCCAAGCTTTAGAACCATTAGAGAAACATTTTGCAAGGTTTAGAACCAATACACATTTTTTGAAAGCTTTAGAACCAATAAACATTGTTTTGCAAGCTTTAGAAACAATAAACATTGTTTTGCAAGCTTTAGAACCAAGAGATTTTTTTTGCAAGCTTTAGAACCAAAGGGCAATTTTTTGCAAGCTTTTGAACCAATAGACATTTTTTGCAAGCTTTAGAACCAATAGAGACACTGTTTGCAAGCTTTAGAACCAATAGACATTTTTTGAAAGCTTTAGAACCAATAGACATTTTTTGCAAGCTTTAACACTAATATACATTTTTTCCAAGCTTTAGAACCAATAGACACTACTTTGCAAGCTTTAGAACCATTACACATTTGTTGCAAGCTTTAGAACCAATAGACATTTGTTTGCAAGCTTTGGAACCAATAGACATTTTTATCAAGCTTTAGAAGCAATAGACATTTTTCTGCAAGCTTTAAAACCAATAGACATGTTTTGCAAGATTTAGAACCAATAGACATTTTTTGCAAGCTTTAAAACCAATAGATAGACTTTTTGCAATCTTTAGAACCAATAGACATTTTTTGCAAGCTTTAGAACCAATAAGCATTTTTCTGCAAGCTTTAGAACCAATAGACGTTTTTTTGCAAGCTTTAGAACCAATGGACACTTTTTTGCAAACTTTGGAAACAATAGACATTTTTTGCAAGCTTTAGAACCAATAGAGCCACTTTTTGCAAGCTTTAGAACCAATATACATTTTTTGAAAGCTTTAGAATCAATACACATTTTTTGCAAGCTTTAGAACTATTAGACATTTTATGCAAGCTTTAGAACCAATAGACACTATTTTGCAAGCTTTAGAAACAATATATACATGTTTTGCAAGCTTTAGAACCATTAGAGAAACGTTTTGCAAGCTTTAGAAACAATAGACATTTTTTTGCAAGCTTTGGAACCAATGGACATTTTTTTCCAAGCTTTAGAAGCAACAGACATTTTTCTGCAAGCTTTAAAACCAATAGACATTTTTTGCATTCTTTAGAAAGAATAGAGACACTTTTTGCAAGCTTTAGAACCAATATACATTTTTTTTGCAAGCTTTAGAACCAATAGACATTTTTTGCAAGCTTTAGAACCAATGGAGTTGCTTTTTGCAAGCTTTAGAACCAAAAGACATTTTTTGCAAGCTTTAGAACCTATAGACACCTTTTTTGCAAGCTTTAGAACCAATAGACATTTTTTTGCAAGCTTTAGAACTAATAGAGACACTTTTTGCAAGCTTTAGAACCAATATACACTTTTTTGCAAGATTTAGAAACAATAGACACTTTTTTTGCAAGCTTTGGAACCAATAGACATTTTTTTCAAGCTTTAGAACCAATAGAGACACTTTTTGCAAGCTTTAGAACCAATAGACATTTTTTGCAAGTTTTAGAACCAATGGACACTTTTTTGCAAGCTTTGGAACCAATAGACATTTTTTGCAAGCTTTAGAACCAATAGAGACACTTTTGCAAGCTTTAGAACCAATAGACATTTTTTGAAAGCTTTAGAACGAATAGACATTTTTTGCAAGCTTTAGAACTAATAGACATTTTTTGCAAGCTTTAGAACCAATAGACACTCTTTGCAAGCTTTAGAAACAATAGACATTTTTTGCAAGCTTTAGAACCAATAGACATTGTTTCCAAGCTTTAGAACCATTAGAGAAACGTTTTTCAAGCTTTAGAACCAATAGACATTTTTTGAAAGCTTTAGAACCAATAGACATTTTTTTTTGCAAGCTTTAGAACCAACATACTTTTTTTTGCATGCTTTAGAACCAATAGGCACATTTTTCGCAATCTTTAGAACCAATAGGCACATTTTGTGCAAGCTTTAGAATCAATAGACATTTTTTGCAAGCTTTAGAACCAATAGACATTTTCTGCAAGCTTTAGAACCAATAGAGACACCTTTTGCTAGCTTTTGAACCAATAGACATTTTTTTTGGAAGCTTTGGAACCAATGGACATTTTTTGCAAGCTTTAGAAGCAATAGAGAAACTTCTTGCAAGCTTTAGAACCAATAGACATGTTTTTGTAAGCTTTAGAACCAACATACATTTTTGCAAGCTTTAGAACCAATGGAAACGACGTTTGCAAGCTTTAGAACCAATAGACATTTTTTGCAAGCTTTAGAACCAATAGACACTTTTTTGCAAGCTTTAGAACCAATAGACATTTTTTGCAAGCTTTAGAACCAATAGAGACACTTTTTACAAGCTTTAGAACCAATATACATTTTTTTTGCAAGCTTTAGAACCAATAGACATTTTTTGCAAGCTTTAGAACCAATGGAGACGCTTTTTGCAAGCTTTAGAACCAAAATACATTTTTTGCAAGCTTTAGAACCAATAGACACCTTTTTTGCAAGCTTTAGAATCAATAGACATTTTTTGCAAGCTTTAGAACCAATAGAGACACTTTTTTGCAAGCTTTAGAACCAATAGATATATTTTTGCAAGCTTTAGAACCAATAGACATTTTTTGCAAGCTTTAGAACCAATAGACATCGTTTTGCAAGCTTTAGAACCAATCAGCATTTTTCTGCAAGCTTTAGAACCAATAGACTTTTTTGAAAGCTTTAGAACCAATAGACAGTTTTTTTGCAAGCTTTAGAACCAATAGACGTGTTTTGCAAGCTTTAGAACCAATAGACATATTATTGCAAGCTTTAGAACCAATAGACATGTTTTTGCAAGCTTTAGAACGAGTAGACATTGTTTTGCAAACTTTAGAACCAATAAGCATTTTTATGCAAGCTTTAGAACCAATAGACATTTTTTGCATGCTTTAGAACCAATACACACTTTTTTTGCAAGCTTTAGAACCATTAGATACACTTTTTGCAAGCTTTAGAACCAATAGACATTTTTTGCAAGTTTTAGAACCAATAGACCTTGTTTTGCAAGCTTTAGAACCAATAAGCATTTTTCTGCAAGCTTTAGAACCAATAGATATTTTTTTGCAAGCTTTAGAACCAATGGACACTTTTTTACAAGCTTTGGAACCAATAGACATTTTTTTGCAAGCTTTAGAACCAATAGACACTTTTTGCAAGCTTTAGAACCAATAGACATTTTTTGCAAGCTTTAGAACCAATAGACATTGTTTCCAAGCTTTAGAACCATTAGATAAACTTTTTTCAAGCTTTAGAACCAATAGACATTTTTTGAAAGCTTTAGAACCAATAGACATTTTTTTTGCAAGCTTTAGAACCAATATACTTTTTGTTGCATGCTTTAGAACCAATAGGCACATTTTTCGCAATCTTTAGAACCAATAGACACATTTTGTGCAAGCTTTAGAATCAATAGACATTTTATTGCAAGCTTTAGAACCAATAGACATTTTTTGCAAGCTTTAGAACCAATAGACATTTTTTGCAAGCTTTAGAAGCAATAGAGAAACTTCTTGCAAGCTTTAGAACCAATAGACATTTTATTGTAAGCTTTAGAACCAATAGACAGTTTTGCAAGCTTTAGAACCAATGGAAACGATGTTTGCAAGCTTTAGAACCAATAGACATTTTTTGCAAGCTTTAGAACCAATAGACACTTTTTTGCAAGCTTTAGAACCAATAGACATTTTTTGCAAGCTTTAGAACCAATAGAGACACTTTTTACAAGCTTTAGAACCAATATACATTATTTTACAAGCTTTAGAACCAATAGACATTTTTTGCAAGCTTTAGAATCAATGGAGACGCTTTTTGCAAGCTTTAGAACCAAAATACATTTTTTGCAAGCTTTAGAACCAATAGAGACACTTTTTGCAAGCTTTAGAACCAATAGATATATTTTTGCAAGCTTTAGAACCAATAGACATTTTTTGCAAGCTTTAGAACCAATAGAAATCGTTTTGCAAGCTTTAGAACCAATAGACTTTTTTGAAAGCTTTAGAACCAATAGACAGCTTTTTTGCAAGCTTTAGAACCAATAGACGTGTTTTGCAAGCTTTAGAACCAATAGACATATTATTGCAAGCTTTAGACCCAATAGACATGTTTTTGCAAGCTTTAGAACGAATAGACATTGTTTTGCAAGCTTTAGAACCAATAAGCATTTTTCTGCAAGCTTTAGAACCAATAGACATTTTTTTGCAAGCTTTAGAACCAATGGACACTTTTTTTACAAGCTTTGGAACCAATAGACATTTTTTGCAAGCTTTAGAACCAATAGACACTTTTTGCAAGCTTTAGAACCAATAGACATGTTTTGAAAGCTTTAGAACCAATAGACATGTTTTGCAAGCTTTAGAACTAATAGACATTTTTTTGCAAGCTTTAGAACGAATAGACACTATTTTGCAAGCTTTAGAACCAATAGACATTTTTTGAAAGCTTTAGAACCAATAGACATTTTTTTTGCAAGCTTTAGATCCAATATACTTTTTTTTGCATGCTTTAGAACCAATAGGCACCTTTTTCGCAATCTTTAGAACCAATAGACACTTTTTTGCAAGCTTTAGAACCAATAGATATATTTTTGCAAGCTTTAGAACCAATAGACATTTTTTTGCAAGCTTTAGAACCAATAGACTTTTTTGAAAGCTTTAGAACCAATAGATATTTTTTTGCAAGCTTTAGAACCAATCGACAGCTTTTTTGCAAGCGTTCGAACTAATAGACGTGTTTTGCAAGCTTTAGAACCAATAGACATATTATTGCAAGCTTTAGAACCAATAGACATGTTTTTGCAAGCTTTAGAACCAATATACATTGTTTTGCAAGCTTTAGAACCAATACACACTTTTTTTCAAGCTTTAGAACCAATAGATACACTTTTTGCAAGCTTTAGAACCAATAGATATTTTTTGCAAATTTTAGAACCAATAGACATTGTTTTGCAAGCTTTAGAACCAATAAGCATTTTTCTGCAAGCTTTAGAACCAATAGACATTTGTTTGCAAGCTTTAGAACCATTGGACACTTTTTTGCTAGCTTTGGAACCAATAGACATTTTTTGCAAGCTTTAGAACCAATAAGCATTTTTTCTGCAAGCTTTAGAACCAATAGACATTTTTTTGCAAGCTTTAGAACCAATGGACACTTTTTTGCAAGCTTTGGAACCAATAGACAATTTGTGCAAGCTTTAGAACCAATAGAGACACTTTTTGCAAGCTTTAGAACCAATAGACATTTTTTGAAAGCTTTAGAACCAATAGACATGTTTTTGCAAGCTTTAGAACGAATAGACATTGTTTTGCAAGCTTTAGAACCAATAAGCATTTTTATGCAAGCTTTAGAACCAATAGACATTTTTTGCATGCTTTAGAACCAATACACACTTTTTTGGAAGCTTTAGAACCATTAGATACACTTTTTGAAAGCTTTAGAACCAATAGACATGTTTTTGCAAGCTTTAGAACGAATAGACATTGTTTTGCAAGCTTTAGAACCAATAAGCATTTTTCTGCAAGCTTTAGAACCAATAGACATTTTTTTGCCAGCTTTAGAACCAATAGACATCGTTTTGCAAGCTTTAGAACCAATCAGCATTTTTCTGCAAGCTTTAGAACCAATAGACTTATTTGAAAGCTTTAGAACCAATAGATACTTTTTTTGCAAGCTTTAGAACGAATCGACAGTTGTTTTGCAAGCTTTAGAACCAATAGACGTCTTTTGCAAGCTTTAGAACCAATAGACATATTAGTGCAAGCTTTAGAACCAATAGACATGTTTTTGCAAGCTTTAGAACCAATAGACATTGTTTTGCAAGCTTTAGAACCAATACACACTTTTTTGCAAGCTTTAGAACCAATAGATACACTTTTTGCAAGCTTTAGAACCAATAGACATGTTTTGCAAGTTTTAGAACCAATAGACATTGTTTTGCAAGCTTTAGAACCAATAAGCATTTTTCTGCAAGCTTTAGAACCAATAGACATTTTTTTGCAAGCTTTAGAACCAATGGACACTTTTTTGCAAGCTTTGGAACCAATAGAAATTTTTTGCAAGCTTTAGAACCAATAAGCATTTTTCTGCAAGCTTTAGAACCAATAGACATTTTTTTGCAAGCTTTAGAACCAATGGACACTTTTTTCAAGCTTTGGAACCAATAGACATTTTTTGCAAGCTTTAGAACCAATAGAGACACTTTTTGCAAGCTTTAGAACCAATAGACATTTTTTGAAAGCTTTAGAACCAATAGACATTTTTTGCAAGCTTTAGAACTAATAGACATTTTTTTGCAAGCTTTAGAACGAATAGACTCTATTTTGCAAGCTTTAGAACCAATGGACATTTTTTGAAAGCTTTAGAACCAATATACATTTTTCCAAGCTTTAGAACCATTAGAGAAACATTTTGCAAGGTTTAGAACCAATACACATTTTTTGAAAGCTTTAGAACCAATAGACATCGTTTTGCAAGCTTTAGAACCAATCAGCATTTTTCTGCAAGCTTTAGAACCAATAGACTTTTTTGAAAGCTTTAGAACCAATAGACAGCTTTTTTGCAAGCTTTAGAACCAATATACGTGTTTTGCAAGCTTTAGAACCAATAGACATATTATTGCAAGCTTTAGAACCAATAGACATGTTTTTGCAAGCTTTAGAACGAATAGACATTGTTTTGCAAGCTTTAGAACCAATAAGCATTTTTATGCAAGCTTTAGAACCAATAGACATGTTTTTGCAAGCTTTAGAACGAATAGACATTGTTTTGCAAGCTTTAGAACCAATAAGCATTTTTATGCAAGCTTTAGGACCAAGATACATTTTTTGCATGCTTTAGAACCAATACACACTTTTTTGCAAGCTTTAGAACCATTAGATACACTTTTTGCAAGCTTTAGAACCAATATACATGTTTTGCAAGTTTTAGAACCAATAGACATTGTTTTGCAAGCTTTAGAACCAATAAGCATTTTTCTGCAAGCTTTAGAACCAATAGACATTTTTTTGCAAGCTTTAGAACCAATGGACACTTTTTTACAAGCTTTGGAACCAATAGACATTTCTTGCAAGCTTTAGAACCAATAGAAACACTTTTTGCAAGCTTTAGAACCAATAGACATTTTTTGCAAGTTTTAGAACCAATAGACATTGTTTTGCAAGCTTTAGAACCAATAAGCATTTTTCTACAAGCTTTAGAACCAATAGAGACACATTTTGCTAGCTTTTGAACCAATGGACATTTTTTTGGAAGCTTTAGAACCAATAGACATTTTTTGCAAGCTTTAGAACCAATAAGCATTTTTTGCAAGCTTTAGAACCAGTGGAAACTTTTTTGCAAGCTTTGGAACCAATAGACATTTTTTGCAAGCTTTAAAACCAATAGAGACACTTTTTGCAAGCTTTAGAACCAATAGACATTTTTTGAAAGCTTTAGAACCAATAGACATTTTTTTGCAAGCTTTAGAACTAATAGACATTTTTTTGCAAGCTTTAGAACCAATAGACACTATTTTGCAAGCTTTAGAACCAATAGACATTTTTTGAAAGCTTTAGAACCATTAGACATTTTTTGAAAGCTTTAGAACCATTAGAAACACTTTTTGCAAGCTTTAGAACCAATAGACATTTTTTGAAAGCTTTAGAACCAATAGACATTTTTTTGCAAGCTTTAGAACCAATATACTTTTTTTTGCATGCTTTAGAACCAATAGGCACCTTTTTCGCAATCTTTAGAACCAATAGGCACTTTTTGTGCAATCTTTAGAACCAATAGACATTTTTTGCAAGCTTTAGAACCAATAGACATTTTTTGCAAGCTTTAGAACCAATAGACGTTTTTTTGCAAGCTTTAGAACCAATAGAGACACCTTTTGCATGCTTTTGAACCAATAGACATTTTTTTTGGAAGCTTTAGAACCAATAGACATTTTTTTGCAAGCTTTAGAACCAATAGACATTTTTTGCAAGCTTTCGAACCAATAAACACTTTTTTGCAAGCTTTAGAACCAATAGAGACACCTTTTGCTAGCTTTTGAACCAATAGACATTTTTTTTGGAAGCTTTAGAACCAATAGACATTTTTTTGCAAGCTTTAGAACCAATAGACATTTTTCCAAGCTTTAGAACCATTAGAGAAACTTTTTGCAAGCTTTAGAACCAATAGACATATTTTGAAAGCTTTAGAACCAATAGACATTTTTTTTGCAAGCTTTAGAACCAATATACTTTTTTTTGCATGCTTTAGAACCAGTAGGCACCTTTTTCGCAATTTTTAGAACCAATAGACACTTTTTGTGCAAGCTTTAGAATCAATAGACATTTTTTTGCAAGCTTTAGAACCAATAGACATTTTTTGCAAGCTTTAGAACCAATAGACATTTTTTGCAAGCTTTAGAACCAATAGACATTTTTTGCAAGCTTTAGAACCAATAGAGGCACTTTTTGCAAGCTTTAGAACCAATAGACATTTTTTGAAAGCTTTAGAACCAATAGACATTTTTTGAAAGCTTTAGAACCAATAGACATTTTTCCAAGCTTTAGAACCATTAGAGAAACGTTTTGCAAGCTTTAGAACCAATAGACATTTTGTGCAAGTTTTAGAACCAATAGACATTGATTTGCAAGATTTAGAACCAATAAGCATTTTTCTGCAAGCTTTAGAACCAATAGACATTTTTTTGCAAGCTTTAGAACCAATGGACACTGTTTTGCAAGCTTTGGAACCAATAGACATTTTTTGCAAGCTTTAAAACCAATAGAGACACGTTTTGCAAGCTTTAGAACCAATAGACATTTTTTGAAAGCTTTAGAACCAATAGACATTTTTTGCAAGCTTTAGAACTAATAGACTTTTTTTTGCAAGCTTTAGAACCAATAGACACTATTTTGCAAGCTTTAGAACCAATATACATTTTTTGCAAGCTTTAGAACCAATAGACATTTTTTGCAAGCTTTAGAACCAATAGAGACACCTTTTGCTAGCTTTTGAACCAATAGACATTTGTTTGGAAGCTTTAGAACCAATAGACATTTTTTTTGCAAGCTTTAGAACCAATATCCTTTTTTTTACATGTTTTAGAACCAGTAGGCACCTTTTTCGCAATTTTTAGAACCAATAGACAATTTTTGTGCAAGCTTTAGAATCAATAGTCATTTTTTTGCAAGCTTTAGAACCAATAGACATTTTTTGCAAGCTTTAGAACCAATAGACATTGTTTGCAAGCTTTAGAACCAATAGACATTTTTTGCAAGCTTTAGAACCAATAGATACACTTTTTGCAAGCTTTAGAACCAATAGACATTTTTTGAAAGCTTTAGAACCAATAGACATTTTTTGCAAGCTTTAGAACTAATAGACATTTTTTTGCAAGCTTTAGAACCAATAGACATTTTTTTGCAAGCTTTAGAACCAATAGACATTTTTTGCAAGCTTTAGAACCAATAGACACTTTTTTGCAAGCTTTAGAACCAATAGAGACACCTTTTGCTAGCTTTTGAACCAATAGACATTTTTTGGAAGCTTTAGAACCAATAGACATTTTTTTGCAAGCTTTAGAACCAATAGACATTTTTCCAAGCTTTAGAACCATTAGAGAAACTTTTTGCAAGCTTTAGAACCAATAGACATTTTTTGAAAGCTTTAGAACCAATAGACATTTTTTTTGCAAGCTTTAGAACCAATATACTTTTTTTTGCATGCTTTAGAACCAGTAGGCACCTTTTTCGCAATTTTTAGAACCAATAGACACTTTTTGTGCAAGCTTTAGAATCAATAGACATTTTTTTGCAAGCTTTAGAACCAATAGACATTTTTTGCAAGCTTTAGAACCAATAGACATTTTTTGCAAGCTTTAGAACCAATAGACATTTTTTGCAAGCTTTAGAACCAATAGAGGCACTTTTTGCAAGCTTTAGAACCAATAGACATTTTTTGAAAGCTTTAGAACCAATAGACATTTTTTGCAAGCTTTAGAACTAATAGACATTTTTTTGCAAGCTTTAGAACCAATAGACACTATTTTGCAAGCTATAGAACCAATAGACATTTTTTGAAAGCTTTAGAACCAATAGACATTTTTTGAAAGCTTTAGAACCAATAGACATCGTTTTGCAAGCTTTAGAACCAATAGACATTTTTTGAAAGCTTTAGAACCAATAGACATTTTTTTGCAAGCTTTAGAACCAATACTTTTTTTTGCAAGCTTTTGAACCAATCGGCAACGTTTTCGCAATCTTTAGAACCAATAGACACTTTTTGTGCAAGCTTTAGAACGAATAGACATTGTTTTGCAAGCTTTAGAACCAATAAGCATGTTTCTGCAAGCTTTAGAACCAATAGACATTTTTTGCAAGCTTTAGAACCAATACACACTTTTTTGCAAGCTTTAGAACCAATAGACATTTTTTGAAAGCTTTAGAACCAATAGACATTTTTCCAAGCTTTAGAACCATTAGAGAAACGTTTTGCAAGCTTTAGAACCAATAGACATTTTGTGCAAGTTTTAGAACCAATAGACATTGATTTGCAAGCTTTAGAACCAATAAGCATTTTTCTGCAAGCTTTAGAACCAATAGACATTTTTTTGCAAGCTTTAGAACCAATGGACACTGTTTTGCAAGCTTTGGAACCAATAGACATTTTTTGCAAGCTTTAAAACCAATAGAGACACTTTTTGCAAGCTTTAGAACAAATAGACATTTTTTGAAAGCTTTAGAACCAATAGACATTTTTTGCAAGCTTTAGAACTAATAGACTTTTTTTTGCAAGCTTTAGAACCAATAGACACTCTTTTGCAAGCTTTAGAACCAATATACATTTTTTGCAAGCTTTAGAACCAATAGACATTTTTTGCAAGCTTTAGAACCAATAGAGACACCTTTTGCTAGCTTTTGAACCAATAGACATTTGTTTGGAAGCTTTAGAACCAATAGACATTTTTTTTGCAAGCTTTAGAACCAATATACTTTTTTTTGCATGTTTTAGAACCAGTAGGCACCTTTTTCGCAATTTTTAGAACCAATAGACAATTTTTGTGCAAGCTTTAGAATCAATAGTCATTTTTTTGCAAGCTTTAGAACCAATAGACATTTTTTTGCAAGCTTTAGAACCAATAGACATTTTTTGCAAGCTTTAGAACCAATAGACATTTTTTGCAAGCTTTAGAACCAATAGATACACTTTTTGCAAGCTTTAGAACCAATAGACATTTTTTGAAAGCTTTAGAACCAATAGACATTTTTTGCAAGCTTTAGAACTAATAGACATTTTTTTTGCAAGCTTTAGAACCAATAGACACTATTTTGCAAGCTTTAGAACCAATAGACATTTTTTGAACGCTTTAGAACCAATAGACATTTTCTGAAAGCTTTAGAACCATTAGAATCACTTTTTGCAAGCTTTAGAACCAATAGACATTTTTTGAAAGCTTTAGAACCAATAGACATTTTTTTGCAAGCTTTAGAACCAATATACTTTTTTTTGCATGCTTTAGAACCAATAGGCACCGTTTTCGTAATCTTTAGAACCAATAGACACTTTTTGTGCAAGCTTTAGAACCAATAGACATTTTTTTGCAAGCTTTAGAACGAATAGACATTGTTTTGCAAGCTTTAGAACCAATAAGCATGTTTCTACAAGCTTTAGAACGAATAGACATTTTTTGCAAGCTTTAGAACCAATACACACTTTTTTGCAAGCTTTAGAACCAATAGACATTTTTTGAAAGCTTTAGAACCAATAGACATTTTTCCAAGCTTTAGAACAATTAGAGAAACGTTTTGCAAGCTTTAGAAGCAATAGACATTTTTTGCAAGTTTTAGAACCAATAGACATTGATTTGCAAGCTTTAGAAACAATAAGCATTTTTCTGCAAGCTTTAGAACCAATAGACATGTTTTTGCAAGCTTTAGAACCAATGGACACGTTTTTGCAAGCTTTGGAACCAATAGACATTTTTTGCAAGCTTTAAAACCAATAGAGACACTTTTTGCAAGGTTTAGAACCAATAGACATTTTTTGAAAGCTTTAGAACCAATAGACATTTTTTGCAAGCTTTAGAACTAATAGACTTTTTTTTTGCAAGCTTTAGAACCAATAGACACTCTTTTGCAAACTTTAGAACCAATAGACATTTTTTGAAAGCTTTAGAACCAATAGACATTTTTTGAAAGCTTTAGAACCATTAGAAACACTTTTTGCAAGCTTTAGAACCAATAGACATTTTTTGAAAGCTTTAGAACCAATAGACATTTTTTTGCAAGCTTTAGAATCAATATACTTTTTTTGCATGCTTTAGAACCAATAGGCACCTTTTTCGCAATCTTTAGAACCAATAGACACTTTTTGTGGAAGCTTTAGAACCAATAGACATTTTCTGCAAGCTTTAGAACCAATAGACATTTTTTGCAAGCTTTAGAACCAATAGACATGTTTTGCAAGCTTTAGAACCAATAGACATTTTTTGCAAGCTTTAGAACCAATAGAGACACTTTTTGCAAGCTTTAGAACCAATAGACATTTTTTGAAAGCTTTAGAACCAATAGACATTTTTTGCAAGCTTTAGAACTAATAGACATTTTTTGCAAGCTTTAGAACCAATAGACACTATTTTGCATGCTTTAGAACCAATAGGCACCGTTTTCGCAATCTTTAGAACCAATAGACACTTTTTGTGCAAGCTTTAGAACCAATAGTCATTTTTTTGCAAGCTTTAGAACGAATAGACATTGTTTTGCAAGCTTTAGAACCAATAAGCATGTTTCTGCAAGCTTTAGAACCAATAGACATTTTTTGCAAGCTTTAGAACCAATACACACTTTTTTGCAAGCTTTAGAACCAATAGACATTTTTTGAAAGCTTTAGAACCAATAGACATTTTTCCAAGCTTTAGAACCATTAGAGAAACGTTTTGCAAGCTTTAGAACCAATAGACATTTTTAGCAAGTTTTAGAACCAATAGACATTGATTTGCAAGCTTTAGAACCAATAAGCATTTTTCTGTAAGCTTTAGAACCAATAGACATTTTTTTGCAAGCTTTAGAACCAATGGACACTTTTTTGCAAGCTTTGGAACCAATAGACATTTTTTGCAAGCTTTAAAACCAATAGAGACACTTTTTGCAAGCTTTAGAACCAATAGACATTTTTTGAAAGCTTTAGAACCAATAGACATTTTTTGCAAGCTTTAGAACTAATAGACATTTTTTTGCAAGCTTTAGAACCAATAGATACTCTTTTGCAAGCTGTAGAACCAATAGACATATTTTGAAAGCTTTAGAACCAATAGACATTTTTTGAAAGCTTTAGAACCATTAGAAACACTGTTTGCAAGCTTTAGAACCTATAGACATTTTTTGAAAGCTTTAGAACCAATAGACATTTTTTTGCAAGCTTTAGAACCAATATACATTTTTTTGCATGCTTTAGAACCAATAGGCACCTTTTTCGCAATCTTTAGAACCAATAGACACTTTTTGTGCAAGCTTTAGAACCAATAGACATGTTTTGCAAGCTTTAGAACCAATAGACATTTTTTGCAAGCTTTAGAACCAATAGACATTTTATGCAAGCTTTAGAACCAATAGAGATACCTTTTGCTAGCTTTTGAACCAATAGACATTTTTTTGGAAGCTTTAGAACCAATAGACTTTTTTTGCAAGCTTTAGAACCAATAGACATTTTTTGCAAGCTTTAGAACCAATACACACTTTTTTGCAAGCTTTAGAACCAATAAACACTTTTTTGCAAGCTTTAGAACCATTAGATACGCTTTTTACAAGCTTTAGAACCAATAGACATGTTTTGACAGCTTTAGAACCAATAGACCTTTTTTGAAAGCTTTAGAACCAATAGACATTTTTTTGCAAGCTTTAGAACCAATATACTTTTTTTTGCATGCTTTAGAACCAATAGACACCTTTTTTGCAATTTTTAGAACCAATAGACACTTTTTGTGCAAGCTTTAGAATCAATAGACATTTTTTCGCAAGCTTTAGAACCAATAGACATTTTTTGCAAGCTTTAGAACCAATAGAGACACTTTTTGCAAGCTTTAGAACCAATAGACATTTTTTGAAAGCTTTAGAACCAATAGACATTTTTTGCAAGCTTTAGAACTAATAGACATTTTTTTGCAAGCTTTAGCACCAATAGACATTATTTTGCAAGCTTTAGAACCAATAGACATTTTTTGAAAGCTTTAGAACCAATAGACATTTTTTGAAAGCTTTAGAACCATTAGAAACACTTTTTGCAAGCTTTAGAACCAATAGACATTTTTTGAAAGCTTTAGAACCAATAGACAATTTTTTGCAAGCTTTAGAACCAATATACCTTTTTTTGCATGCTTTAGAACCAATAGGCACCGTTTTCGCAATCTTTAGAACCAATAGACACTTTTTGTGCAAGCTTTAGAACTAATAGACATTTTTTGCAAGCTTTAGAACCAATAGACATTTATTGCAAGCTTTAGAACCAATAGACATTTTTTGCAAGCTTTAGAACCGATATAGACACCTTTTGCTAGCTTTTGAAGCAATAGACATTTTTTTGGAAGCATTGGAACCAATAGACATTGTTTAGCAAGCTTTAGAACCAATAGACATTTTTTGCAAGCTTTAGAAATAATACAAACTTTTTTGCAAGCTTTAGAACCATTAGATACGCTTTTTGAAAGCTTTAGAACCAATAGACATTTTTCCAAGCTTTAGAACCATTAGAGAAACTTTTTGCAAGCTTTAGAACCAATAGACATTTTTTGAAAGCTTTAGAACCAATAGACATTTTTTTTGCAAGCTTTAGAACCAATATACTTTTTTTTGCATGCTTTAGAACCAATAGGCACCTTTTTCGCAAGCTTTAGAATCAATAGACATTTTTTGCCAGCTTTAGAACCAATAGACGTGCTTTGCAAGCTTTAGAACCAATAGACATTTTTTGAAAGCTTTAGAACCAATAGACATTTTTTTTGCAAGCTTTAGAACCAATATACTTTTTTTTGCATGCTTTAGAACCAATAGGCACCTTTTTCGCAATCTTTAGAACCAATAGACACTTTTTTGAGCAAGCTTTAGAATCAATAGACATTTGTTTGCAAGCTTTAGAACCAATAGACATTTTTTGCATGCTTTAGAACCAATAGACATTTTTTTTGCAAGCTTTAGAACCAATAGAGACACATTTTGCTAGCTTTTGAACCAATAGACATTTTTTTGGAAGCTTTAGAACCAATAGACATTTTTTTGCAAGCTTTAGAACCAATAGACGTGTTTTGCAAGCTTTAGAACCAATAGACATTTTTTTGCAAGCTTTAGAACGAATAGACATTGTTTTGCAAGCTTTAGAACCAATAAGCATGTTTCTGCAAGCTTTAGAACCAATAGACATTTTTTGCAAGCTTTAGAACCAATATACACTTTTTTGCAAGCTTTTGAACCAATAGACATTTTTTGAAAGCTTTAGAACCAATAGACATTTTTCCAAGCTTTAGAACCATTAGAGAAACTTTTTGCAAACTTTAGAACCAATAGACATTTTTTGCAAGTTTTAGAACCAATAGACATTGATTTGCAAGCTTGAGAACCAATAAGCATTTTTCTGCAAGCTTTAGAACCAATAGACATTTTTTTGCAAGCTTTAGAACCAATGAACACTTTTTGGCAAGCTTTGGAACCAATAGACATTTTTTGCAAGTGTTAAAACCAATAGAGACACTTTTTGCAAGCTTTAGAACCAATAGACATTTTTTGAAAGCTTTAGAACCAATAGACATTTTTTGCAAGCTTTAGAACTAATATACATTTTTTTGCAAGCGTTAGAACCAATAGACACTCTTTTGCAAGCTTTAGAACCAATAGACATATTTTGAAAGCTTTAGAACCAATAGACATTTTTTGAAAGCTTTAGAACCATTGGAAACACTTTTTGCAAGCTTTAGAACCAATAGACATTTTTTGAAAGCTTTAGAACCAATAGACATTTTTTTGCAAGCTTTAGAACCAATATACTTTTTTTTGCATGCTTTAGAACCAATAGGCACCTTTTTCGCAATCTTTAGAACCAATAGACACTTTTTGTGCAAGCTTTAGAACCAATAGACATGTTTTGCAAGCTTTAGAACCAATAGACATTTTTTGCAAGCTTTAGAACCAATAGACATTTTATGCAAGCTTTAGAACCAATAGAGACACCTTTTGCTAGCTGTTGAACCAATAGACATTTTTTGAAAGCTTTAGAACCAATAGACATTTTTTGCAAGCTTTAGAACCAATAGACATTTTTTGCAAGCTTTAGAACCAATACACACTTTTTTGCAAGCTTTAGAACCATTAGATACGCGTTTTTGCAAGCTTTAGAACCAATAGACATGTTTTGAAAGCTTTAGAACCAATAGACATTTTTTGAAAGCTTTAGAACCAATAGACATTTTTCCAAGCTTTAGAACCATTAGAGAAACTTTTTGCAAGCTTTAGAACCAATAGACATTTTTTTTGCAAGCTTTAGAACCAATATACTTTTTTTTGCATGCTTTAGAACCAATGGGCACCTTTTTCGCAAGCTTTAGAATCAATAGACATTTTTTGCCAGCTTTAGAACCAATAGACGTGCTTTGCAAGCTTTAGAACCAATAGACATTTTTTGAAAGCTTTAGAACCAATAGACATTTTTTTTGCAAGCTTTAGAACCAATATACTTTTTTTTGCATGCTTTAGAACCAATAGGCACCTTTTTCGCAATCTTTAGAACCAATAGACACTTTTTTGAGCAAGCTTTAGAATCAATAGACATTTGTTTGCAAGCTTTAGAACCAATAGACATTTTTTGCAAGCTTTAGAACCAACAGACATTTTTTGCAAGCTTTAGAACCAATAGACATTTTTTTTGCAAGCTTTAGAACCAATAGAGACACATTTTGCTAGCTTTTGAACCAATAGACATTTTTTTGGAAGCTTTAGAACCAATAGACATTTTTTTGCAAGCTTTAGAACCAATAGACGTGTTTTGCAAGCTTTAGAACCAATAGACATTTTTTTGCAAGCTTTAGAACGAATAGACATTGTTTTGCAAGCTTTAGAACCAATAAGCATGTTTCTGCAAGCTTTAGAACCAATAGACATTTTTTGCAAGCTTTAGAACCAATATACACTTTTTTGCAAGCTTTTGAACCAATAGACATTTTTTGAAAGCTTTAGAACCAATAGACATTTTTCCAAGCTTTAGAACCATTAGAGAAACTTTTTGCAAACTTTAGAACCAATAGACATTTTTTGCAAGTTTTAGAACCAATAGACATTGATTTGCAAGCTTGAGAACCAATAAGCATTTTTCTGCAAGCTTTAGAACTAATAGACATTTCTTTGCAAGCTTTAGAACCAATGAACACTTTTTGGCAAGCTTTGGAACCAATAGACATTTTTTGCAAGTGTTAAAACCAATAGAGACACTTTTTGCAAGCTTTAGAACCAATAGACATTTTTTGAAAGCTTTAGAACCAATAGACATTTTTTGCAAGCTTTAGAACTAATATACATTTTTTTGCAAGTTTTAGAACCAATAGACACTCTTTTGCAAGCTTTAGAACCAATAGACATATTTTGAAAGCTTTAGAACCAATAGACATTTTTTGAAAGCTTTAGAACCATTGGAAACACTTTTTGCAAGCTTTAGAACCAATAGACATTTTTTGAAAGCTTTAGAACCAATAGACATTTTTTTGCAAGCTTTAGAACCAATATACTTTTTTTTGCATGCTTTAGAACCAATAGGCACCTTTTTCGCAATCTTTAGAACCAATAGACACTTTTTGTGCAAGCTTTAGAACCAATAGACATGTTTTGCAAGCTTTAGAACCAATAGACATTTTTTGCAAGCTTTAGAACCAATAGACATTTTATGCAAGCTTTAGAACCAATAGAGACACCTTTTGCTAGCTGTTGAACCATTAGATACGCGTTTTTGCAAGCTTTAGAACCAATAGACATGTTTTGAAAGCTTTAGAACCAATAGACATTTTTTGAAAGCTTTAGAACCAATAGACATTTTTCCAAGCTTTAGAACCATTAGAGAAACTTTTTGCAAGCTTTAGAACCAATAGACATTTTTTGAAAGCTTTAGAACCAATAGACATTTTTTGAAAGCTTTAGAACCAATAGACATTTTTTGCAAGCTTTTGAACCAATAGACATTTTTTGCAAGCTTTAGAACCAATAGACATTTTTTGCAAGCTTTAGAACCAATAGAGACACATTTTGCAAGCTTTAGAACCAATAGACATTTTTTGAAAGCTTTAGAACCAATAGACATTTTTCCAAGCTTTAGAACCATTAGAGAAACTTTTTGCAAGCTTTAGAACCAATAGACATTTTTTGAAAGCTTTAGAACCAATAGACATTTTTTGAAAGCTTTAGAACCAATAGACATTTTTTGCAAGCTTTTGAACCAATAGACATTTTTTGCAAGCTTTAGAACCAATAGACATTTTTTGCAAGCTTTAGAACCAATAGAGACACATTTTGCAAGCTTTAGAACCAATAGACATTTTTTGAAAGCTTTAGAACCAATAGACATTTTTTGAAAGCTTTAGAACCATTAGAAACACTTTGTGCAAGCTTAAGAACCAATAGACATTTTTTGAAAGCTTTAGAACCAATAGACTTTTTTTTGCAAGCTTTAGAACCAATATACTTTTTTTTGCATGCTTTAGAACCAATAGGCACCGTTTTCGCAATCTTTAGAACCAATAGACACTTTTTGTGCAACCTTTAGAACCAATAGACATTTTTTGCAAGCTTTAGAACCAATAGACATTTTTTGAAAGCTTTAGAACCAATAGACATTTTTCCAAGCTTTAGAACCATTAGAGAAACGTTTTGCAAGCTTTAGAACCAATAGACATTTTTTGCAAGCTTTAGAACTAATAGACATTTTTTTTGCAAGCTTTAGAACCAATAGACACTATTCTGCAAGCTTTAGAACCAATAGACATTTTTTTGCAAGCTTTAGAACCAATATACTTTTTTTTGCATGCTTTAGAACCAATAGGCACCTTTTTCGCAATCTTTAGAACCAATAGACACTTTTTGTGCAAGCTTTAGAACCAATAGACATGTTTTGCAAGCTTTAGAACCAATAGACATTTTTTGCAAGCTTTAGAACCAATAGACATTTTATGCAAGCTTTAGAACCAATATAGACACCTTTTGCTAGCTGTTGAACCAATAGACATTTTTTGAAAGCTTTAGAACCAATAGACATTTTTTGCAAGCTTTAGAACCAATAGACATTTTTTGCAAGCTTTAGAACCAATACACACTTTTTTGCAAGCTTTAGAACCATTAGATACGCGTATGCAAGCTTTAGAACCAATAGACATGTTTTGAAAGCTTTAGAACCAATAGACATTTTTTGAAAGCTTTAGAACCAATAGACATTTTTCCAAGCTTTAGAACCATTAGAGAAACTTTTTGCAAGCTTTAGAACCAATAGACATTTTTTGAAAGCTTTAGAACCAATAGACATTTTTTTGCAAGCTTTAGAACCAATATACTTTTTTTGCATGCTTTAGAACCAATAGGCACCTTTTTCGCAATTTTTAGAACCAATAGACACTTTTTGTGCAAGCTTTAGAATCAAAGACATTTTTTTGCAAGCTTTAGAACCAATAGACATTTTTTGCAAGCTTTTGAACCAATAGACATTTTTTGCAAGCTTTAGAACCAATAGACATTTTTTGCAAGCTTTAGAACCAATAGAGACACATTTTGCAAGCTTTAGAACCAATAGACATTTTTTGAAAGCTTTAGAACCAATAGACATTTTTTGAAAGCTTTAGAACCATTAGAAACACTTTGTGCAAGCTTAAGAACCAATAGACATTTTTTGAAAGCTTTAGAACCAATAGACTTTTTTTTGCAAGCTTTAGAACCAATATACTTTTTTTTGCATGCTTTAGAACCAATAGGCACCGTTTTCGCAATCTTTAGAACCAATAGACACTTTTTGTGCAACCTTTAGAACCAATAGACATTTTTTGCAAGCTTTAGAACAAATAGACATTTTTTGAAAGCTTTAGAACCAATAGACATTTTTCCAAGCTTTAGAACCATTAGAGAAACGTTTTGCAAGCTTTAGAACCAATAGACATTTTTTGAAAGCTTTAGAACCAATAGACATTTTTTTTGCAAGCTTTAGAACCAATATACTTTTTTTTGCATGCTTTAGAACCAATAGGCACCTTTTTCGCAATATTTAGAACCAATAGACACTTTTTGTGCAAGCGTTAGGATCAGTAGACATTTTTTTGCAAGCTTTAGAACCAATAGACATTTGTTTGCAAGCTTTAGAACCAATAGACATGTTTTGCAAGCTTTAGAATCAATAGACATTTTTTGCAAGCTTTAGAACCAATAGACGTGCTTTGCAAGCTTTAAAACCAATAGACATTTTTGAAAGCTTTAGAACCAATAGACTTTTTTTGCAAGCTTTAGAACCAATATACTTTTTTTTTGCATGCTTTAGAACCAATAGGCACCTTTTTCGCAAACTTTAGAACCAATAGACACTTTTTTTGTGCAAGCTTTAGAATCAATAGACATTGTTTTGCAAGCTTTAGAACCAATAGACATTTTTTGCAAGCTTTAGAACCAACAGACATTTTTTGCAAGCTTTAGAACCAATAGACATTTTCTGCAAGCTTTAGAACGAATAGAGACACATTTTGCTAGCTTTTGAACCAATAGACATTTTTTTGGAAGCTTTAGAACCAATAGACATTTTTTTTGCAAGCTTTAGAACCAATAGACATCGTTTTGCAAGCTTTAGAACCAATAGACGTGTTTTGCAAGCTTTAGAAACAATATACATTTTTTTGCAAGCTTTAGAACAAATAGACATTGTTTTGCAAGCTTTAGAACCAATAAGCATGTTTCTGCAAGCTTTAGAACCAATAGACATGTTTTGCAAGCTTTAGAACCAATAGACATTTTTTGAAAGCTTTAGAACCAATAGACATTTTTCCAAGCTTTCGAACCATTAGAGAAACTTTTTGCAAGCTTTAGAACCAATAGACATTTTTTGCAAGTTTTAGAACCAATAGACATTGATTTGCAAGCTTTAGAACCAATAAGCATTTTTCTGCAAGCTTTAGAACCAATAGACATTTTTTTGCAAGCTTTAGAACCAATGTACACTTTTTTGCAAGCTTTGGAACCAATAGACATTTTTTGCAAGCTTTAAAACCAATAGAGACACTTTTTGCAAGCTTTAGAACCAATAGACATTTTTTGAAAGCTTTAGAACCAATAGACATTTTTTGAAAGCTTTAGAACCATTAGAAACACTTTTTGCAAGCTTTAGAAACAATAGACATTTTTTGAAAGCTTTAGAACGAATAGACATTTTTTGCAAGCTTTAGAACCAATATACTTTTTTTTGCATGCTTTAGAACCAATAGGCACCTTTTTCGCAATCTTTAGAGCCAATAGACACTTTTGTGCAAGCTTTAGAACCAATAGACATTTTATGCAAGCTTTAGAACCAATAGACATTTTTTGCAAGTTTTAGAACCAATAGAGACACCTTTTGCTAGCTTTTGAACCAATAGACATTTTTTGGAAGCTTTAGAACCAATAGACATTTTTTTGCAAGCTTTAGAACCAATAGACATTTTTTGCAAGCTTTAGAACCAATACACACTTTTTTGCAAGCTTTAGAACCATTAGATACGCTTTTTGCAAGCTTTAGAACCAATAGACATGTTTTGAAAGCTTTAGAACCAATAGACATTTTTCCAAGCTTTAGAACCATTAGAGAAACTTTTTGGAAGCTTTAGAACCAATAGACATTTTTTGAAAGCTTTAGAACCAATAGACATTTTTTTTGCAAGCTTTAGAACCAATAGACACTGTTTGTGCAAGCTTTAGAATCAATAGACATTTTTTTGCAAGCTTTAGAACCAATTGACATTTTTTGCAAGCTTTAGAACCAATAGACATTTTTTGCAAGCTTTAGAACCAATAGACATTTTTTGCAAGCTTTAGAACCAATAGAGGCACTTTTTGCAAGCTTTAGAACCAATAGACATTTTTTGAAAGCTTTAGAACCAATAGACATTTTTTGCAAGCTTTAGAACTAATATACATTTTTTTGCAAGCTTTAGAACCAATAGACACTATTTTGCAAGCTTTAGAACCAATAGACATTTTTTGAAAGCTTTAGAACCAATAGACATTTTTTGAAAGCTTTAGAACCATTAGAAACACTTTTTGCAAGCTTTAGAACCAATAGACATTTTTTGCAAGCTTTAGAACCAATAGACATTTTTTGCAAGCTTTAGAACCAATAGACATTTTTTGCAAGCTTTAGAACCAATAGACATTTGTTGCAAGCTTTAGAACCAATAGACGTGCTTTGCAAGCTTTAGAACCAATAGACATTTTTTTGGAAGCTTTAGAACCAATATACTTTGTTGTGCATGCTTTAGAACCAATAGGCACATTTTTCGCAATCTTTAGAACCAATAGACACTTTTTTGTGCAAGCTTTAGAATCAATAGACATGTTTTTGCAAGCTTTAGAACCAATAGACATTTTTTGCAAGCTTTAGAACCAACAGACATTTTTTGCAAGCTTTAGAACCAATAGACATTTTTGCAAGCTTTAGAACCAATAGAGACACCTTTTGCTAGCTTTTGAACCAATAGACATTTTTTTTGAAGCTTGAGAACCAATAGACATTTTTTTGCAAGCTTTAGAACCAATAGACATCGTTTTGCAAGCTTTAGAACCAATAGACGTGTTTTGCAAGCTTTAGAACCAATAGACATGTTTATGCAAGCTTTAGAACGAATAGACATGGTTTTGCAAGCTTTAGAACCAATAAGCATGTTTCTGCAAGCTTTAGAACCAATAGACATTTTTTGCAAGCTTTAGAACCAATACACACTTTTTTGCAAGCTTTAGAACCAATAGACATTTTTGGAAAGCTTTAGAACCAATAGACATGTTTCCAAGCTTTAGAACCATTAGAGACACCTTTTGCAAGCTTTAGAACCAATATACATTTTTTGCAAGTTTTAGAACCAATAGACATTGATTTGCAAGCTTTAGAACCAATAAGCATTTTTCTGCAAGCTTTAGAACCAATAGACATTTTTTTGCAAGCTTTAGAACCAATGGACACTTTTTTGCAAGCTTTGGAACCAATAGACATTTTTTGCAAGCTTTAAAACCAATAGAGACACTTTTTGCAAGCTTTAGAACCAATAGACATTTTTTGAAAGCTTTAGAGCCAATAGACATTTTTTGCAAGCTTTAGAACTAATAGACATTTTTTTGCAAGCTTTAGAACCAATAGACACTATTTTGCAAGCTTTAGAGCCAATAGACATTTTTTGAAAGCTTTAGAACCAATAGACATTTTTTGAAAGCTTTAGAACCATTAGAAACACTTTTTGCAAGCTTTAGAACCAATAGACATTTTTTGAAAACTTTAGAACCAATAGAATTTTTTTTACAAGCTTTAGAACCAATATACTTTTTTTTGCATGCTTTAGAACCAATAGGCACCTTTTTCGCAATCTTTAGAAACAATAGACACTTTTTGTGCAAGCTTTAGAACCAATAGACATTTTGTGCAAGCTTTAGAACCAATAGACATTTTTTGCAAGCTTTAGAACCAATAGACATTTTTTGCAAGCTTTAGAACCAATACACACTTTTTTGCAAGCTTTAGAACCATTAGATACGCTTTTTGCAAGCTTTAGAACCAATAGACATGTTTTGAAAGCTTTAGAACCAATAGACATTTTTTGAAAGCTTTAGAACCAATAGACATTTTTCCAAGCTTTAGAACCATTAGAGAAACTTTTTGCAAGCTTTAGAACCAATAGACATTTTTTGAAAGCTTTAGAACCAATAGACATTTTTTGCAAGCTTTAGAACCAATAGACATTTTTTGCAAGCTTTAGAACCAATAGAGGCACTTTTTGCAAGCTTTAGAACCAATAGACATTTTTTGAAAGCTTTAGAACCAATAGATATTTTTTGCAAGCTTTAGAACTAATATACATTTTTTGCAAGCTTTAGAACCAATAGACACTATTTTGCAAGCTTTAGAACCAATAGACATTTTTTGAAAGCTTTAGAACCAATAGACATTTTTTGAAAGCTTTAGAACCATTAGAAACACTTTTTGCAAGCTTTAGAACCAATAGACATTTTTTGCAAGCTTTAGAACCAATAGACATTTTTTGCAAGCTTTAGAACCAACAGACATTTTTTGCAAGCTTTAGAACCAATAGACATTTTTGCAAGCTTTAGAACCAATAGAGACACCTTTTGCTAGCTTTTGAACCAATAGACATTTTTTTTGAAGCTTGAGAACCAATAGACATTTTTTTGCAAGCTTTAGAACCAATAGACATCGTTTTGCAAGCTTTAGAACCAATAGACGTGTTTTGCAAGCTTTAGAACCAATAGACATGTTTATGCAAGCTTTAGAACCAATAGACATTGTTTTGCAAGCTTTAGAACCAATAAGCATGTTTCTGCAAGCTTTAGAACCAATAGACATTTTTGGAAAGCTTTAGAACCAATAGACATGTTTCCAAGCTTTAGAACCATTAGAGAAACCTTTTGCAAGCTTTAGAACCAATATACATTTTTTGCAAGTTTTAGAACCAATAGACATTGATTTGCAAGCTTTAGAACCAATAAGCATTTTTCTGCAAGCTTTAGAACCAATAGACATTTTTTTGCAAGCTTTAGAACCAATGGACACTTTTTTTGCAAGCTTTGGAACCAATAGACATTTTTTGCAAGCTTTAAAACCAATAGAGACACTTTTTGCAAGCTTTAGAACCAATAGACATTTTTTGAAAGCTTTAGAGCCAATAGACATTTTTTGGAAGCTTGAGAACCAATAGACATTTTTTTGCAAGCTTTAGAACCAATAGACATCGTTTTGCAAGCTTTAGAACCAATAGACGTGTTTTGCAAGCTTTAGAACCAATAGACATGTTTATGCAAGCTTTAGAACGAATAGACATTGTTTTGCAAGCTTTAGAACCAATAAGCATGTTTCTGCAAGCTTTAGAACCAATAGACATTTTTTGCAAGCTTTAGAACCAATACACACGTTTTTGCAAGCTTTAGAACCAATAGACATTTTTGGAAAGCTTTAGAACCAATAGACATGTTTCCAAGCTTTAGAACCATTAGAGAAACCTTTTGCAAGCTTTAGAACCAATATACATTTTTTGCAAGTTTTAGAACCAATAGACATTGATTTGCAAGCTTTAGAACCAATAAGCATTTTTCTGCAAGCTTTAGAACCAATAGACATTTTTTTGCAAGCTTTAGAACCAATGGACACTTTTTTGCAAGCTTTGGAACCAATAGACATTTTTTGCAAGCTTTAAAACCAATAGAGACACTTTTTGCAAGCTTTAGAACCAATAGACATTTTTTGAAAGCTTTAGAGCCAATAGACATTTTTTGCAAGCTTTAGAACTAATAGACATTTTTTTGCAAGCTTTAGAACCAATAGACACTATTTTGCAAGCTTTAGAGCCAATAGACATTTTTTGAAAGCTTTAGAACCAATAGACATTTTTTGAAAGCTTTAGAACCATTAGAAACACTTTTTGCAAGCTTTAGAACCAATAGACATTTTTTGAAAACTTTAGAACCAATAGAATTTTTTTTACAAGCTTTAGAACCAATATACTTTTTTTTGCATGCTTTAGAACCAATAGGCACCTTTTTCGCAATCTTTAGAAACAATAGACACTTTTTGTGCAAGCTTTAGAACCAATAGACATTTTGTGCAAGCTTTAGAACCAATAGACATTTTTTGCAAGCTTTAGAACCAATAGACATTTTTTGCAAGCTTTAGAACCAATACACACTTTTTTGCAAGCTTTAGAACCATTAGATACGCTTTTTGCAAGCTTTAGAACCAATAGACATGTTTTGAAAGCTTTAGAACCAATAGACATTTTTTGAAAGCTTTAGAACCAATAGACATTTTTCCAAGCTTTAGAACCATTAGAGAAACTTTTTGCAAGCTTTAGAACCAATAGACATTTTTTGAAAGCTTTAGAACCAATAGACATTTTTTTTGCAAGCTTTAGAACCAATATACTTTTTTTGCATGCTTTAGAACCAATAGGCACATTTTTCGCAATCTTTAGAACCAATAGACTCTTTTTGTGCAAGCTTTGGAATCAATAGACATTTTTTTGCAAGCTTTAGAACCAATAGACATGTTTTGCAAGCTTTAGAATCAATAGACATTTTTTGCAAGCTTTAGAACCAATAGACGTGCTTTGCAAGCTTTAAAACCAATAGACATTTTTGAAAGCTTTAGAACCAATAGACTTTTTTTGCAAGCTTTAGAACCAATATACTTTTTTTTTGCATGCTTTAGAACCAATAGGCACCTTTTTCGCAAACTTTAGAACCAATAGACACTTTTTTTGTGCAAGCTTTAGAATCAATAGACATTGTTTTGCAAGCTTTAGAACCAATAGACATTTTTTGCAAGCTTTAGAACCAACAGACATTTTTTGCAAGCTTTAGAACCAATAGACATTTTCTGCAAGCTTTAGAACGAATAGAGACACATTTTGCTAGCTTTTGAACCAATAGACATTTTTTTGGAAGCTTTAGAACCAATAGACATTTTTTTTGCAAGCTTTAGAACCAATAGACATCGTTTTGCAAGCTTTAGAACCAATAGACGTGTTTTGCAAGCTTTAGAAACAATATACATTTTTTTGCAAATTTAGAACAAATAGACATTGTTTTGCAAGCTTTAGAACCAATAAGCATGTTTCTGCAAGCTTTAGAACCAATAGACATGTTTTGCAAGCTTTAGAACCAATAGACATTTTTTGAAAGCTTTAGAACCAATAGACATTTTTCCAAGCTTTCGAACCATTAGAGAAACTTTTTGCAAGCTTTAGAACCAATAGACATTTTTTGCAAGTTTTAGAACCAATAGACATTGATTTGCAAGCTTTAGAACCAATAAGCATTTTTCTGCAAGCTTTAGAACCAATAGACATTTTTTTGCAAGCTTTAGAACCAATGTACACTTTTTTGCAAGCTTTGGAACCAATAGACATTTTTTGCAAGCTTTAAAACCAATAGAGACACTTTTTGCAAGCTTTAGAACCAATAGACATTTTTTGAAAGCTTTAGAACCAATAGACATTTTTTGCAAGCTTTAGAACTAATAGACATTTTTTTGCAAGCTTTAGAACCAATAGACACTATTTTGCAAGCTTTAGAACCAATAGACATTTTTTGAAAGCTTTAGAACCAATAGACATTTTTTGAAAGCTTTAGAACCATTAGAAACACTTTTTGCAAGCTTTAGAAACAATAGACATTTTTTGAAAGCTTTAGAACGAATAGACATTTTTTGCAAGCTTTAGAACCAATATACTTTTTTTTGCATGCTTTAGAACCAATAGGCACCTTTTTCGCAATCTTTAGAGCCAATAGACACTTTTGTGCAAGCTTTAGAACCAATAGACATTTATGCAAGCTTTAGAACCAATAGACATTTTTTGCAAGTTTTAGAACCAATAGAGACACCTTTTGCTAGCTTTTGAACCAATAGACATTTTTTGGAAGCTTTAGAACCAATAGACATTTTTTTGCAAGCTTTAGAACCAATAGACATTTTTTGCAAGCTTTAGAACCAATACACACTTTTTTGCAAGCTTTACAACCATTAGATACGCTTTTTGCAAGCTTTAGAACCAATAGACATGTTTTGAAAGCTTTAGAACCAATAGACATTTTTCCAAGCTTTAGAACCATTAGAGAAACTTTTTGGAAGCTTTAGAACCAATAGACATTTTTTGAAAGCTTTAGAACCAATAGACATTTTTTTTGCAAGCTTTAGAACCAATAGACACTGTTTGTGCAAGCTTTAGAATCAATAGACATTTTTTTGCAAGCTTTAGAACCAATTGACATTTTTTGCAAGCTTTAGAACCAATAGACATTTTTTGCAAGCTTTAGAACCAATAGACATTTTTTGCAAGCTTTAGAACCAATAGAGGCACTTTTTGCAAGCTTTAGAACCAATAGACATTTTTTGAAAGCTTTAGAACCAATAGACATTTTTTGCAAGCTTTAGAACTAATATACATTTTTTTGCAAGCTTTAGAACCAATAGACACTATTTTGCAAGCTTTAGAACCAATAGACATTTTTTGAAAGCTTTAGAACCAATAGACATTTTTTGAAAGCTTTAGAACCATTAGAAACACTTTTTGCAAGCTTTAGAACCAATAGACATTTTTTGCAGGCTTTAGAACCAATAGACATTTTTTGCAAGCTTTAGAACCAATAGACATTTTTTGCAAGCTTTAGAACCAATAGACATTTGTTGCAAGCTTTAGAACCAATAGACGTGCTTTGCAAGCTTTAGAACCAATAGACATTTTTTTTGGAAGCTTTAGAACCAATATACTTTGTTGTGCATGCTTTAGAACCAATAGGCACATTTTTCGCAATCTTTAGAACCAATAGACACTTTTTTGTGCAAGCTTTAGAATCAATAGACATGTTTTTGCAAGCTTTAGAACCAATAGACATTTTTTGCAAGCTTTAGAACCAACAGACATTTTTTGCAAGCTTTAGAACCAATAGACATTTTTGCAAGCTTTAGAACCAATAGAGACACCTTTTGCTAGCTTTTGAACCAATAGACATTTTTTTTGAAGCTTGAGAACCAATAGACATTTTTTTGCAAGCTTTAGAACCAATAGACATCGTTTTGCAAGCTTTAGAACCAATAGACGTGTTTTGCAAGCTTTAGAACCAATAGACATGTTTATGCAAGCTTTAGAACGAATAGACATTGTTTTGCAAGCTTTAGAACCAATAAGCATGTTTCTGCAAGCTTTAGAACCAATAGACATTTTTTGCAAGCTTTAGAACCAATACACACTTTTTTGCAAGCTTTTGAACCAATAGACATTTTTGGAAAGCTTTAGAACCAATAGACATGTTTCCAAGCTTTAGAACCATTAGAGAAACCTTTTGCAAGCTTTAGAACCAATATGCATTTTTTGCAAGTTTTAGAACCAATAGACATTGATTTGCAAGCTTTAGAACCAATAAGCATTTTTCTGCAAGCTTTAGAACCAATAGACATTTTTTTGCAAGCTTTAGAACCAATGGACACTTTTTTGCAAGCTTTGGAACCAATAGACATTTTTTGCAAGCTTTAAAACCAATAGAGACACTTTTTGCAAGCTTTAGAACCAATAGACATTTTTTGAAAGCTTTAGAGCCAATAGACATTTTTTGCAAGCTTTAGAACTAATAGACATTTCTTTGCAAGCTTTAGAACCAATAGACACTATTTTGCAAGCTTTAGAGCCAATAGACATTTTTTGAAAGCTTTAGAACCAATAGACATTTTTTGAAAGCTTTAGAACCATTAGAAACACTTTTTGCAAGCTTTAGAACCAATAGACATTTTTTGAAAACTTTAGAACCAATAGAATTTTTTTTACAAGCTTTAGAACCAATATACTTTTTTTTGCATGCTTTAGAACCAATAGGCACCTTTTTCGCAATCTTTAGAAACAATAGACACTTTTTGTGCAAGCTTTAGAACCAATAGACATTTTGTGCAAGCTTTAGAACCAATAGACATTTTTTGCAAGCTTTAGAACCAATAGACATTTTTTGCAAGCTTTAGAACCAATACACACTTTTTTGCAAGCTTTAGAACCATTAGATACGCTTTTTGCAAGCTTTAGAACCAATAGACATGTTTTGAAAGCTTTAGAACCAATAGACATTTTTTGAAAGCTTTAGAACCAATAGACATTTTTCCAAGCTTTAGAACCATTAGAGAAACTTTTTGCAAGCTTTAGAACCAATAGACATTTTTTGAAAGCTTTAGAACCAATAGACATTTTTTGCAAGCTTTAGAACCAATAGACATTTTTTGCAAGCTTTAGAACCAATAGAGGCACTTTTTGCAAGCTTTAGAACCAATAGACATTTTTTGAAAGCTTTAGAACCAATAGATATTTTTTGCAAGCTTTAGAACTAATATACATTTTTTGCAAGCTTTAGAACCAATAGACACTATTTTGCAAGCTTTAGAACCAATAGACATGTTTTGAAAGCTTTAGAACCAATAGACATTTTTTGAAAGCTTTAGAACCAATAGACATTTTTCCAAGCTTTAGAACCATTAGAGAAACTTTTTGCAAGCTTTAGAACCAATAGACATTTTTTGAAAGCTTTAGAACCAATAGACATTTTTTTTGCAAGCTTTAGAACCAATATACTTTTTTTGCATGCTTTAGAACCAATAGGCACATTTTTCGCAATCTTTAGAACCAATAGACTCTTTTTGTGCAAGCTTTGGAATCAATAGACATTTTTTTGCAAGCTTTAGAACCAATAGACATGTTTTGCAAGCTTTAGAATCAATAGACATTTTTTGCAAGCTTTAGAACCAATAGACGTGCTTGAAAGCTTTAGAACCAATAGACTTTTTTTGCAAGCTTTAGAACCAATATACTTTTTTTTTGCATGCTTTAGAACCAATAGGCACCTTTTTCGCAAACTTTAGAACCAATAGACACTTTTTTTGTGCAAGCTTTAGAATCAATAGACATTGTTTTGCAAGCTTTAGAACCAATAGACATTTTTTGCAAGCTTTAGAACCAACAGACATTTTTTGCAAGCTTTAGAACCAATAGACATTTTCTGCAAGCTTTAGAACGAATAGAGACACATTTTGCTAGCTTTTGAACCAATAGACATTTTTTTGGAAGCTTTAGAACCAATAGACATTTTTTTTGCAAGCTTTAGAACCAATAGACATCGTTTTGCAAGCTTTAGAACCAATAGACGTGTTTTGCAAGCTTTAGAAACAATATACATTTTTTTGCAAATTTAGAACAAATAGACATTGTTTTGCAAGCTTTAGAACCAATAAGCATGTTTCTGCAAGCTTTAGAACCAATAGACATGTTTTGCAAGCTTTAGAACCAATAGACATTTTTTGAAAGCTTTAGAACCAATAGACATTTTTCCAAGCTTTCGAACCATTAGAGAAACTTTTTGCAAGCTTTAGAACCAATAGACATTTTTTGCAAGTTTTAGAACCAATAGACATTGATTTGCAAGCTTTAGAACCAATAAGCATTTTTCTGCAAGCTTTAGAACCAATAGACATTTTTTTGCAAGCTTTAGAACCAATGTACACTTTTTTGCAAGCTTTGGAACCAATAGACATTTTTTGCAAGCTTTAAAACCAATAGAGACACTTTTTGCAAGCTTTAGAACCAATAGACATTTTTTGAAAGCTTTAGAACCAATAGACATTTTTTGCAAGCTTTAGAACTAATAGACATTTTTTTGCAAGCTTTAGAACCAATAGACACTATTTTGCAAGCTTTAGAACCAATAGACATTTTTTGAAAGCTTTAACCAATAGACATTTTTTGCAAGCTTTAGAACTAATAGACATTTTTTTGCAAGCTTTAGAACCAATAGACACTATTTTGCAAGCTTTAGAACCAATAGACATTTTTTGAAAGCTTTAGAACCAATAGACATTTTTTGAAAGCTTTAGAACCATTAGAAACACTTTTTGCAAGCTTTAGAAACAATAGACATTTTTTGAAAGCTTTAGAACGAATAGACATTTTTTGCAAGCTTTAGAACCAATATACTTTTTTTTGCATGCTTTAGAACCAATAGGCACCTTTTTCGCAATCTTTAGAGCCAATAGACACTTTTGTGCAAGCTTTAGAACCAATAGACATTTATGCAAGCTTTAGAACCAATAGACATTTTTTGCAAGTTTTAGAACCAATAGAGACACCTTTTGCTAGCTTTTGAACCAATAGACATTTTTTGGAAGCTTTAGAACCAATAGACATTTTTTTGCAAGCTTTAGAACCAATAGACATTTTTTGCAAGCTTTAGAACCAATACACACTTTTTTGCAAGCTTTACAACCATTAGATACGCTTTTTGCAAGCTTTAGAACCAATAGACATGTTTTGAAAGCTTTAGAACCAATAGACATTTTTCCAAGCTTTAGAACCATTAGAGAAACTTTTTGGAAGCTTTAGAACCAATAGACATTTTTTGAAAGCTTTAGAACCAATAGACATTTTTTTTGCAAGCTTTAGAACCAATAGACACTGTTTGTGCAAGCTTTAGAATCAATAGACATTTTTTTGCAAGCTTTAGAACCAATTGACATTTTTTGCAAGCTTTAGAACCAATAGACATTTTTTGCAAGCTTTAGAACCAATAGACATTTTTTGCAAGCTTTAGAACCAATAGAGGCACTTTTTGCAAGCTTTAGAACCAATAGACATTTTTTGAAAGCTTTAGAACCAATAGACATTTTTTGCAAGCTTTAGAACTAATATACATTTTTTTGCAAGCTTTAGAACCAATAGACACTATTTTGCAAGCTTTAGAACCAATAGACATTTTTTGAAAGCTTTAGAACCAATAGACATTTTTTGAAAGCTTTAGAACCATTAGAAACACTTTTTGCAAGCTTTAGAACCAATAGACATTTTTTGCAGGCTTTAGAACCAATAGACATTTTTTGCAAGCTTTAGAACCAATAGACATTTTTTGCAAGCTTTAGAACCAATAGACATTTTTGCAAGCTTTAGAACCAATAGAGACACCTTTTGCTAGCTTTTGAACCAATAGACATTTTTTTTGAAGCTTGAGAACCAATAGACATTTTTTTGCAAGCTTTAGAACCAATAGACATCGTTTTGCAAGCTTTAGAACCAATAGACGTGTTTTGCAAGCTTTAGAACCAATAGACATGTTTATGCAAGCTTTAGAACGAATAGACATTGTTTTGCAAGCTTTAGAACCAATAAGCATGTTTCTGCAAGCTTTAGAACCAATAGACATTTTTTGCAAGCTTTAGAACCAATACACACTTTTTTGCAAGCTTTTGAACCAATAGACATTTTTGGAAAGCTTTAGAACCAATAGACATGTTTCCAAGCTTTAGAACCATTAGAGAAACCTTTTGCAAGCTTTAGAACCAATATGCATTTTTTGCAAGTTTTAGAACCAATAGACATTGATTTGCAAGCTTTAGAACCAATAAGCATTTTTCTGCAAGCTTTAGAACCAATAGACATTTTTTTGCAAGCTTTAGAACCAATGGACACTTTTTTGCAAGCTTTGGAACCAATAGACATTTTTTGCAAGCTTTAAAACCAATAGAGACACTTTTTGCAAGCTTTAGAACCAATAGACATTTTTTGAAAGCTTTAGAGCCAATAGACATTTTTTGCAAGCTTTAGAACTAATAGACATTTCTTTGCAAGCTTTAGAACCAATAGACACTATTTTGCAAGCTTTAGAGCCAATAGACATTTTTTGAAAGCTTTAGAACCAATAGACATTTTTTGAAAGCTTTAGAACCATTAGAAACACTTTTTGCAAGCTTTAGAACCAATAGACATTTTTTGAAAACTTTAGAACCAATAGAATTTTTTTTACAAGCTTTAGAACCAATATACTTTTTTTTGCATGCTTTAGAACCAATAGGCACCTTTTTCGCAATCTTTAGAAACAATAGACACTTTTTGTGCAAGCTTTAGAACCAATAGACATTTTGTGCAAGCTTTAGAACCAATAGACATTTTTTGCAAGCTTTAGAACCAATAGACATTTTTTGCAAGCTTTAGAACCAATACACACTTTTTTGCAAGCTTTAGAACCATTAGATACGCTTTTTGCAAGCTTTAGAACCAATAGACATGTTTTGAAAGCTTTAGAACCAATAGACATTTTTTGAAAGCTTTAGAACCAATAGACATTTTTCCAAGCTTTAGAACCATTAGAGAAACTTTTTGCAAGCTTTAGAACCAATAGACATTTTTTGAAAGCTTTAGAACCAATAGACATTTTTTGCAAGCTTTAGAACCAATAGACATTTTTTGCAAGCTTTAGAACCAATAGAGGCACTTTTTGCAAGCTTTAGAACCAATAGACATTTTTTGAAAGCTTTAGAACCAATAGATATTTTTTGCAAGCTTTAGAACTAATATACATTTTTTGCAAGCTTTAGAACCAATAGACACTATTTTGCAAGCTTTAGAACCAATAGACATTTTTTGAAAGCTTTAGAACCAATAGACATTTTTTGAAAGCTTTAGAACCATTAGAAACACTTTTTGCAAGCTTTAGAACCAATAGACATTTTTTGCAAGCTTTAGAACCAATAGACATTTTTTGCAAGCTTTAGAACCAACAGACATTTTTTGCAAGCTTTAGAACCAATAGACATTTTTGCAAGCTTTAGAACCAATAGAGACACCTTTTGCTAGCTTTTGAACCAATAGACATTTTTTTTGAAGCTTGAGAACCAATAGACATTTTTTTGCAAGCTTTAGAACCAATAGACATCGTTTTGCAAGCTTTAGAACCAATAGACGTGTTTTGCAAGCTTTAGAACCAATAGACATGTTTATGCAAGCTTTAGAACCAATAGACATTGTTTTGCAAGCTTTATAACCAATAAGCATGTTTCTGCAAGCTTTAGAACCAATAGACATTTTTTGCAAGCTTTAGAACCAATACACACTTTTTTGCAAGCTTTAGAACCAATAGACATTTTTGGAAAGCTTTAGAACCAATAGACATGTTTCCAAGCTTTAGAACCATTAGAGAAACCTTTTGCAAGCTTTAGAACCAATATACATTTTTTGCAAGTTTTAGAACCAATAGACATTGATTTGCAAGCTTTAGAACCAATAAGCATTTTTCTGCAAGCTTTAGAACCAATAGACATTTTTTTGCAAGCTTTAGAACCAATGGACACTTTTTTGCAAGCTCTGGAACCAATAGACATTTTTTGCAAGCTTTAAAACCAATAGAGACACTTTTTGCAAGCTTTAGAACCAATAGACATTTTTTTGAAAGCTTTAGAGCCAATAGACATTTTTTGCAAGCTTTAGAACTAATAGACATTTTTTTGCAAGCTTTAGAACCAATAGACACTATTTTGCAAGCTTTAGAGCCAATAGACATTTTTTGAAAGCTTTAGAACCAATAGACATTTTTTGAAAGCTTTAGAACCATTAGAAACACTTTTTGCAAGCTTTAGAACCAATAGACATTTTTTGAAAACTTTAGAACCAATAGAATTTTTTTTACAAGCTTTAGAACCAATATACTTTTTTTTGCATGCTTTAGAACCAATAGGCACCTTTTTCGCAATCTTTAGAAACAATAGACACTTTTTGTGCAAGCTTTAGAACCAATAGACATTTTGTGCAAGCTTTAGAACCAATAGACATTTTTTGCAAGCTTTAGAACCAATAGACATTTTTTGCAAGCTTTAGAACCAATACACACTTTTTTGCAAGCTTTAGAACCATTAGATACGCTTTTTGCAAGCTTTAGAACCAATAGACATGTTTTGAAAGCTTTAGAACCAATAGACATTTTTTGAAAGCTTTAGAACCAATAGACATTTTTCCAAGCTTTAGAACCATTAGAGAAACTTTTTGCAAGCTTTAGAACCAATAGACATTTTTTGAAAGCTTTAGAACCAATAGACATTTTTTGCAAGCTTTAGAACCAATAGACATTTGTTGCAAGCTTTAGAAACAATAGAGGCACTTTTTGCAAGCTTTAGAACCAATAGACATTTTTTGAAAGCTTTAGAACCAATAGATATTTTTTGCAAGCTTTAGAACTAATATACATTTTTTGCAAGCTTTAGAACCAATAGACACTATTTTGCAAGCTTTAGAACCAATAGACATTTTTTGAAAGCTTTAGAACCAATAGACATTTTTTGAAAGCTTTAGAACCATTAGAAACACTTTTTGCAAGCTTTAGAACCAATAGACATTTTTTGCAAACTTTAGAACCAATAGACATTTTTTGCAAGCTTTAGAACCAACAGACATTTTTTGCAAGCTTTAGAACCAATAGACATTTTTGCAAGCTTTAGAACCAATAGAGACACCTTTTGCTAGCTTTTGAACCAATAGACATTTTTTTTGAAGCTTGAGAACCAATAGACATTTTTTTGCAAGCTTTAGAACCAATAGACATCGTTTTGCAAGCTTTAGAACCAATAGACGTGTTTTGCAAGCTTTAGAACCAATAGACATGTTTATGCAAGCTTTAGAACGAATAGACATTGTTTTGCAAGCTTTAGAACCAATAAGCATGTTTCTGCAAGCTTTAGAACCAATAGACATTTTTTTGCAAGCTTTAGAACCAATACACACTTTTTTGCAAGCTTTAGAACCAATAGACATTTTTGGAAAGCTTTAGAACCAATAGACATGTTTCCAAGCTTTAGAACCATTAGAGAAACCTTTTGCAAGCTTTAGAACCAATATACATTTTTTGCAAGTTTTAGAACCAATAGACATTGATTTGCAAGCTTTAGAACCAATAAGCATTTTTCTGCAAGCTTTAGAACCAATAGACATTTTTTTGCAAGCTTTAGAACCAATGGACACTTTTTTGCAAGCTTTGGAACCAATAGACATTTTTTGCAAGCTTTAAAACCAATAGAGACACTTTTTGCAAGCTTTAGAACCAATAGACATTTTTTGAAAGCTTTAGAGCCAATAGACATTTTTTGGAAGCTTGAGAACCAATAGACATTTTTTTGCAAGCTTTAGAACCAATAGACATCGTTTTGCAAGCTTTAGAACCAATAGACGTGTTTTGCAAGCTTTAGAACCAATAGACATGTTTATGCAAGCTTTAGAACGAATAGACATTGTTTTGCAAGCTTTAGAACCAATAAGCATGTTTCTGCAAGCTTTAGAACCAATAGACATTTTTTGCAAGCTTTAGAACCAATACACACTTTTTTGCAAGCTTTAGAACCAATAGACATTTTTGGAAAGCTTTAGAACCAATAGACATGTTTCCAAGCTTTAGAACCATTAGAGAAACCTTTTGCAAGCTTTAGAACCAATATACATTTTTTGCAAGTTTTAGAACCAATAGACATTGATTTGCAAGCTTTAGAACCAATAAGCATTTTTCTGCAAGCTTTAGAACCAATAGACATTTTTTTGCAAGCTTTAGAACCAATGGACACTTTTTTGCAAGCTTTGGAACCAATAGACATTTTTTGCAAGCTTTAAAACCAATAGAGACACTTTTTGCAAGCTTTAGAACCAATAGACATTTTTTGAAAGCTTTAGAGCCAATAGACATTTTTTGCAAGCTTTAGAACTAATAGACATTTTTTTGCAAGCTTTAGAACCAATAGACACTATTTTGCAAGCTTTAGAGCCAATAGACATTTTTTGAAAGCTTTAGAACCAATAGACATTTTTTGAAAGCTTTAGAACCATTAGAAACACTTTTTGCAAGCTTTAGAACCAATAGACATTTTTTGAAAACTTTAGAACCAATAGAATTTTTTTTACAAGCTTTAGAACCAATATACTTTTTTTTGCATGCTTTAGAACCAATAGGCACCTTTTTCGCAATCTTTAGAAACAATAGACACTTTTTGTGCAAGCTTTAGAACCAATAGACATTTTGTGCAAGCTTTAGAACCAATAGACATGTTTTGCAAGCTTTAGAACCAATAGACATTTTTTGCAAGCTTTAGAACCAATACACACTTTTTTGCAAGCTTTAGAACCATTAGATACGCTTTTTGCAAGCTTTAGAACCAATAGACATGTTTTGAAAGCTTTAGAACCAATAGACATTTTTTGAAAGCTTTAGAACCAATAGACATTTTTCCAAGCTTTAGAACCATTAGAGAAACTTTTTGCAAGCTTTAGAACCAATAGACATTTTTTGAAAGCTTTAGAACCAATAGACATTTTTTTTGCAAGCTTTAGAACCAATATACTTTTTTTGCATGCTTTAGAACCAATAGGCACATTTTTCGCAATCTTTAGAACCAATAGACTCTTTTTGTGCAAGCTTTGGAATCAATAGACATTTTTTGCAAGCTTTAGAACCAATAGACATTTTTTGCAAGCTTTAGAACCAATAGACATTTTTTGCAAGCTTTAGAACCAATAGACATTTTTTGCAAGCTTTAGAACCAATAGAGGCACTTTTTGCAAGCTTTAGAACCAATAGACATTTTTTGAAAGCTTTAGAACCAATAGATATTTTTTGCAAGCTTTAGAACTAATATACATTTTTTTGCAAGCTTTAGAACCAATAGACACTATTTTGCAAGCTTTAGAACCAATAGACATTTTTTGAAAGCTTTAGAACCAATAGACATTTTTTGAAAGCTTTAGAACCATTAGAAACACTTTTTGCAAGCTTTAGAACCAATAGACATTTCTTGCAAGCTTTAGAACCAATAGACATTTTTTGCAAGCTTTAGAACCAATAGACATTTTTTGCAAGCTTTAGAACCAATAGACATTTTTTGCAAGCTTTGGAACCAATAGCCATTTTTTGCAAGCTTTAGAACCAATAGAGACACATTTTGCTAGCTTTTGAACCAATAGACATTTTTTTGGAAGCTTTAGAACCAATAGACATTTTTTTGCAAGCTTTAGAACCAAATAGACATCGTTTTGCAAGCTTTAGAACCAATAGACGTGTTTTGCAAGCTTTAGAACCAATAGACATTTTTTTGCAAGCTTTAGAACGAATAGACATTGTTTTGCAAGCTTTAGAACCAATAAGCATGTTTCTGCAAGCTTTAGAACCAATAGACATTTTTTGCAAGCTTTAGAACCAATACACACTTTTCTGCAAGCTTTTGAACCAATAGACATTTTTTGAAAGCTTTAGAACCAATAGACATTTTTCCAAGCTTTAGAACCATTAGAGAAACTTTTTGCAAACTTTAGAACCAATAGACATTTTTTGCAAGTTTTAGAACCAATAGACATTGATTTGCAAGCTTTAGAACGAATAAGCATTTTTCTGCAAGTTTTAGAACCAATAGACATTTTTTTGCAAGCTTTAGAACCAATAGACACTTTTTTGCAAGCTTTAGAACCAATAGACATTTTTTGCAAGCTTTAGAACCAATAGACATTTTTTGAAAGCTTTAGAACCAATAGACATTTTTGAAAGCTTTAGAACCATTAGACACTTTTTGCAAGCTTTAGAACCAATAGACATTTTTGAAAGCTTTAGAACCAATAGACATGTTTTTTGCAAGCTTTAGAACCAATTTAGAATCTTTTTGCAATGCTTTAGAACAATAGAACACCTTTTTTGTGCAAGCTTTAGAACCAATAGACATTTTTGCAAGCTTTAGAACCAATAGACATTTTTGCAAGCTTTAGAACCAATAGACATTTTTTTGCAAGCTTTAGAACCAATAGACATTTTTGAAGCTTTAGAACCAATAGCATTTTTGAAGCTTAGAACCATTAGAACACTTTTTTGCAAGCTTTAGATCCAATAGAATTTTTTTTTGCAAGCTTTAGAACCATAGACACTATTCTGCAAGCTTAGAACCAATAGACATTTTTTGAAAGCTTTAGAACCATTAGAAACACTTTTTGCAAGCTTTAGAACCAACTTTGCAAGCTTAGAACCAATTTTTTGCAAGCTTTAGAACCATAGACATTTTTGCAAGCTTTAGAACCAATAGACATTTTTGCAAGCTTAGAACCATAGATATTTTTGCAAGCTTTAGAACCAATAGACGTGCTTGCAAGCTTTAGAACCAATAGACATTTTTTGCAAGCTTTAGAACCAATACACACTTTTGAAAGCTTTAGAACCAATACACACTTTTTTGCAAGCTTTAGAACCATTAGACATTTGCCTTTAGAACCAATAGACATGTTTGACTTTGAACCAATAGACATTTTTGAAGCTACTACCCCCCCCCAACATCATTTTGCCAAGCTTTAGAACCATTAGAGACACTTTTTGCAAGCTTTAGAACCAATAGACATTTTTTTTGCAAGCTTTAGAACCAATATACTTTTTTGCAGTTTAGACCAACTTGCAGCTTTAGAACCAATAGGCACCTTTTTTCGCAATTTTTAGAACCAATAGACACTTTTTGTGCAAGCTTTAGAATCAATAGACATTTTTTGCAAGCTTTAGAACCAATAGACATATTTTTTGCAAGCTTTAGAACCAATAGACATTTTTTTGCAAGCTTTAGAACCAATAGACGTTTTTTGCAAGCTTTAGAACCAATAGAGACACATTTTGCAAGCTTTAGAACCAATAGACATGTTTTGAAAGCTTTAGAACCAATAGACATTTTTTGCAAGCTTTAGAACTAATAGACATTTTTTTGCAAGCTTTAGAACCAATAGACATTATTTTGCAAGCTTTAGAACCAATAGACATTTTTTGAAAGCTTTAGAACCAATAGACATTTTTGAAAGCTTTAGAACCATTAGAAACACTTTTTGCAAGCTTTAGAACCAATAGACATTTTTTGAAAGCTTTAGAACCAATAGACTTTTTTTTGCAAGCTTTAGAACCAATATACTTTTTTTTTGCATGCTTTAGAACCAATAGGCACCGTTTTCGCAATCTTAAGAACCAATAGACACTTTTTGTGCAAGCTTTAGAACCAATAGACATTTTTTGCAAGCTTTAGAACCAATAGACATTTTTTGCAAGCTTTAGAACCAATAGACATTTTTTGCAAGCTTTAGAACCAATAGAGACACCTTTTGCTAGCTTTTGAACCAATAGACATTTTTTTGGAAGCATTAGAACCAATAGACTTTTTTTGCAAGCTTTAGAACCAATAGACATTTTTTGCAAGCTTTAGAAACAATACACACTTTTTTGCAAGCTTTAGAACCAATAGCCATTTTTTGAAAGCTTTAGAACCAATAGACATTTTTGAAAGCTTTAGAACCAATAGACATTTTTTGAAAGCTTTAGAACCATTAGAAACACTTTTTGCAAGCTTTAGAACCAATAGACATTTTTTGAAAGCTTTAGAACCAATAGACTTTTTTTTGCAAGCTTTAGAACCAATATACTTTTTTTTGCATGCTTTAGAACCAATAGGCACCGTTTTCGCAATCTTTAGAACCAATAGACACTTTTTGTGCAAGCTTTAGAACCAATAGACATTTTTTGCAAGCTTTAGAACCAATAGACATTTTTTGCAAGCTTTAGAAACAATACACACTTTTTTGCAAGCTTTAGAACCATTAGATACGCTTTTTTGCAAGCTTTAGAACCAATAGACATGTTTTGAAAGCTTTAGAACCAATAGACATTTTTTGAAAGCTTTAGAACCAATAGACATTTTTCCAAGCTTTAGAACCATTAGAGAAACGTTTTGCAAGCTTTAGAACCAATAGACATTTTTTGAAAGCTTTAGAACCAATAGACATTTTTTTTGCAAGCTTTAGAACCAATATACTTTTTTTGCATGCTTTAGAACCAATAGGCACATTTTTCGCAAACTTTAGAACCAATAGACACTTTTTTTGTGCAAGCTTTAGAATCAATAGACATTGTTTTGCAAGCTTTAGAACCAATAGACATTTGTTGCAAGCTTTAGAACCAATAGACATTTTCTGCAAGCTTTAGAACGAATAGAGACACATTTTGCTAGCTTTTGAACCAATAGACATTTTTTTGGAAGCTTTAGAACCAATAGACATTTTTTGCAAGCTTTAGAACCAATAGACATCGTTTTGCAAGCATTAGAACCAATAGACACTTTTTGTGCAAGCTTTAGAAACAATATACATTTTTTTGCAAGCTTTAGAACGAATAGACATTGTTTTGCAAGCTTTAGAACCAATAAGCATGTTTCTGCAAGCTTTAGAACCAATAGACATGTTTTACAAGCTTTAGAACCAATACACACTTTTTTGCAAGCTTTAGAAGCAATAGACATTTTTTGAAAGCTTTAGAACCAATAGACATTTTTCCAAGCTTTCGAACCATTAGATAAACTTTTTGCAAGCTTTAGAACCAATAGACATTTTTTGAAAGCTTTAGAACCAATAGACATTTTTTTGCAAGCTTTAGAACCAATATACTTTTTTTTGCATGCTTTAGAACCAATAGGCACCTTTTTCGCAATCTTTAGAACCAATAGACACTTTTTGTGCAAGCTTTAGAATCAATAGGCATTTTTTTGCAAGCTTTAGAACCAATAGACATTTTTTGCAAGCTTTAGAACCAATAGACATTTTTTGCAAGCTTTAGAACCAACAGACATTTTTTGCAAGCTTTAGTACCAATAGAGACACCTTTTGCTAGCTTTTGAACCAATAGACATTTTTTTGCAAGCTTTAGAACCAATAGACATCGTTTTGCAAGCTTTAGAACCAATCAGCATTTTTCTGCAAGCTTTAGAACCAATGGACTTTTTTGAAAGCTTTAGAACCAATTGATACTTTTTTGCAAGCTTTAAAACCAATAGACATTTTTTGCAAGCTTTAGAACCAATAGAGACTTTTTGCAAGCTTTAGAACCAATAGACATTTTTTGAAAGCTTTAGAACCAATAGACATTTTTTGCAAGGTTTATAACTAATAGACATTATTTTGCAAGCTTTAGAACCAATAGACATTTTTTGCAAGCTTTAGAACCAATACACACTTTGTTGCAAGCTTTAGAACCATTAGGTACGCTTTTTGCAAGCTTTAGAACCAATAGACATGTTTTGAAAGCTTTAGAACCAATAGACATTTTTTGAAAGCTTTAGAACCAATAGACATTTTTCCAAGCTTTAGAACCATTAGTGAAACTTTTTGCAAGCTTTAGAACCAATAGGCATTTGTTGAAAGCTTTAGAACCAATAGACATTTTTTGAAAGCTTTAGAACCAATAGACATTTTTTGCATGCTTTAGAACCAAAATACTTTTTTTTGCATGCTTTAGAACCAATAGACATTTTTTTGCAAGCTTTAGAACCAATAGACATTTTTTGCAAGCTTTAGAACCAATAGACATTTTTTGCAAGCTTTAGAACCAATAGACATTTTTTGCAAGCTTTAGAACCAATAGACATTTTTTGCAAGCTTTAGAACCACTACACACTTTTTTGCAAGCTTTAGAACCATTAGATACGCTTTTTGCAAGCTTTAGAACCAATAGACATTTTTTGCAAGCTTTAGAACCAATAGACATTTTTTGCAAGCTTTAGAACCAATAGAGACACTTTTTGCAAGCTTTAGAACCAATAGACATTTTTTGAAAGCTTTAGAACCAATAGACATTTTTTGCAAGCTTTAGAACTAATATACATTTTTTGCAAGCTTTAGAACCAATAGACACTACTTTGCAAGCTTTAGAACCAATAGACATTTTTTGAAAGCTTTAGAACCAATAGACATTTTTTGAAAGCTTTAGAACCATTAGAAACACTTTTTGCAAGCTTTAGAACCAATAGACATTTTTTGCAAGCTTTAGAACCAATAGACATTTTTTGCAAGCTTTAGAACCAATAGACATTTTTTGCAAGCTTTAGAACCAATAGACATTTTTTGCAAGCTTTAGAACCAATAGTCGTGCTTTGCAAGCTTTAGAACCAATAGACATTTTTTGGAAGCTTTAGAACCAATAGACATTTTTTTGCAAGCTTTAGAACAAATATACTTTTTTTGTGCATGCTTTAGAACCAATAGGCACGTTTTTCGCAATCTTTAGAACCAATAGACACTTTTTTGTGCAAGCTTTAGAATCAATAGACATTTTTCTGCAAGCTTTAGAACCAATGGACACTTTTTTGCAAGCTTTGGAACCAATAGACATTTTTTGCAAGCTTTAAAACCAATAGAGACACTTTTTGCAAGCTTTAGAGCCAATAGACATTTTTTGAAAGCTTTAGAACCAATAGACATTTTTTGAAAGCTTTAGAACCATTAGAAACACTTTTTGCAAGCTTTAGAACCAATAGACATTTTTTGAAAACTTTAGAACCAATATAATTTTTTTTGCAAGCTTTAGAACCAATATACTTTTTTTTGCATGCTTTAGAACCAATAGGCACCTTTTTCGCAATCTTTAGAACCAATAGACACTTTTTGTGCAAGCTTTAGAACCAATAGACATTTTTTGCAAGCTTTAGAACCAATAGACATTTTTTGCAAGCTTTAGAACCAATAGACATTTTTTGCAAGCTTTAGAACCAATACACACTTTTTTGCAAGCTTTAGAACCATTAGGTACGCTTTTTGCAAGCTTTAGAACCAATAGACATGTTTTGAAAGCTTTAGAACCAATAGATATTTTTTGAAAGCTTTAGAACCAATAGACATTTTTCCAAGCTTTAGAACCATTAGAGAAACTTTTTGCAAGCTTTTGAACCAATAGAAATTTTTTGAAAGCTTTAGAACCAATAGACATTTTTTTGCAAGCTTTAGAACCAATATACTTTTTTTGCATGCTTTAGAACCAAATGGCGCCTTTTTCGCAATCTTTAGAACCAATAGACACTTTTTGTGCAAGCTTTAGAATCAATAGACATTTTTTTGCAAGCTTTAGAACCAATAGACATTTTTTTGCAAGCTTTAGAACCAATAGACATTTTTGGCAAGCTTTAGAACCAATAGACATTTTTTGCAAGCTTTAGAACCAATAGACATTTTTTGCAAGCTTTAGAACCAATAGACATTTTTTGCAAGCTTTAGAACCAATAGACGTGCTTTGCAAGCTTTAGAACCAATAGACATTTTTTGGAAGCTTTAGAACCAATAGACATTTTTTTGCAAGCTTTAGAACCAATATACTTTTTTGTGCATGCTTTAGAACCAATAGGCACATTTTTCGCAATCTTTAGAACCAATAGACACTTTTTTGTGCAAGCTTTAGAATCAATAGACATTTTTCTGCAAGCTTTAGAACCAATGGACACTTTTTTGCAAGCTTTGGAACCAATAGACATTTTTTGCAAGCTTTAAAACCAATAGAGACACTTTTTGCCAGCTTTAGAACCAATAGACACTATTTTGCAAGCTTTAGAGCCAATAGACATTTTTTGAAAGCTTTAGAACCAATAGACATTTTTTGAAAGCTTTAGAACCATTAGAAACACTTTTTGCAAGCTTTAGAACCAATAGACATTTTTTGAAAACTTTAGAACCAATAGAAATTTTTTTGCAAGCTTTAGAACCAATATACTTTTTTTTGCATGCTTTAGAACCAATAGGCACCTTTTTCGCAATCTTTAGAACCAATAGACACTTTTTGTGCAAGCTTTAGAACCAATAGACATTTTTTGCAAGCTTTAGAACCAATAGACATTTTTTGCAAGCTTTAGAACCAATAGACATTTTTTGCAAGCTTTAGAACCAATACACACTTTTTTGCAAGCTTTAGAACCATTAGGTACGCTTTTTGCAAGCTTTAGAACCAATAGACATGTTTTGAAAGCTTTTGAACCAATAGACATTTTTTGAAAGCTTTCGAACCAATAGACATTTTTCCAAGCTTTAGAACCATTAGAGAAACTTTTTGCCAGCTTTAGAACCAATAGAAATTTTTTGAAAGCTTTAGAACCAATAGACATTTTTTGCAAGCTTTAGAACCAATATACTTTTTTCTGCATGCTTTAGAACCAAATGGCGCCTTTTTCGCAATCTTTAGAACCAATAGACATTTTTTGTGCAAGCTTTAGAACCAATAGACATTTTTTGCAAGCTTTAGAACCAATAGAGACACTTTTTGCAAGCTTTAGAACCAATAGACATTTTGTGAAAGCTTTAGAACCAATAGACATTTTTTGCAAGCTTTAGAACTAATAGACATTTTCTTGCAAGCTTTAGAACCAATAGACACTATTTTGCAAGCTTTAGAACCAATAGACATTTTTTGAAAGCTTTAGAACCAATAGACATTTTTTGAAAGCTTTAGAACCATTAGAAACACTTTTTACAAGCTTTAGAACCAATAGACATTTTTTGAAAGCTTTAGAACCAATAGACATGTTTTTGCAAGCTTTAGAACCAATATACTTTTTTTGCATGCTTTAGAACCAATAGGCACCGTTTTCGCAATCTTTAGAACCAATAGACACTTTTTGTGCAAGCTTTAGAACCAATAGACATTTTTTGCAAGCTTTAGAACCAATAGACATTTTTTGCAAGCTTTAGAACCAATAGACATTTTTTGCAAGCTTTAGAACCAATAGAGACACCTTTTGCTAGCTTTTGAACCAATAGACATTTTTTGGAAGCTTTAGAACCAATAGACATTTTTTTGCAAGCTTTAGAACCAATAGACACTTTTTGTGCAAGCTTTAGTATCAATAGACATTTTTTTGCAAGCTTTAGAACCAATAGACATTTTTTGCAAGCTTTAGAACCAATAGACATTTTTTGCAAGCTTTAGAACCAATAGACATTTTTTGCAAGCTTTAGAACCAATAGACATGTTTTGCAAGCTGTAGAACCAATAGAGACACTTTTTGCAAGCTTTAGAACCAATGGACATTTTTTGAAAGCTTTAGAACCAATAGAAATTTTTGCAAGCTTTAGAACTAATAGACATTGTTTTGCAAGCTTTAGAACCAATAGACACTATTTTGCAAGGTTTAGAACCAATAGACATGTTTTGAAAGCTTCAGAACCAATAGACATTTTTTGAAAGCTTTAGAACCATTAGAGACACTTTTTGCAAGCTTTAGAACCAATAGACATTTTTTGAAAGCTTTAGAACCAATAGACATTTTTTTGCAAGCTTTAGAACCAATATACCTTTTTTTGCATGCTTTAGAACCAATAGGCACCGTTTTCGCAATCTTTAGAACCAATAGACACTTTTTGTGCAAGCTTTAGTACCGATAGAGACATTTTTTGCAAGCTTTAGAACAAATAGACATGTTTTTGGAAGCATTAGAACCAATAGACATTGTTTAGCAAGCTTTAGAACCAATAGACCTTTTTTGCAAGCTTTAGAACCAATACACACTTTTTTGCAAGCTTTAGAACCATTAGATACGATTTTTGCAAGCTTTAGAACCAATAGACACTTTTTGTGCAAGCTTTAGAACCAATAGACGTGTTTTGCAAGCTTTAGAAACAATAGACATTTTTTTGCAAGCTTTAGAACGAATAGACATTGTTTTGCAAGCTTTAGATCCAACAAGCATGTTTCTGCAAGCTTTAGAACCAATAGACATGTTTTGCAAGCTTTAGAACCAATACACACTTTTTTGCAAGCTTTAGAACCAATAGACATTTTTTGAAAGCTTTAGAACCAATAGACATTTTTCCAAGCTTTAGAACCATTAGAGAAACTTTTTGCAAGCTTTAGAACCAATTGACATTTTTTGCAAGTTTTAGAACAAATAGACATTGATTTGCAAGCTTTAGAACCAATAAGCATTTTTCTGCAAACTTTAGAACCAATAGACATTTTTTTGCAAGCTGTAGAACCAATGGACACTTTTTTGCAAGCTTTGGAACCAATAGACATTTTTTGCAAGCTTTAAAACCAATAGAGACACTTTTTGCAAGCTTTAGAACCAATAGACATTTTTTGAAAGCTTTAGAACCAATAGACATTTTTGCAAGCTTTAGAACTAATAGACATTTTTTGCAAGCTTTAGAACCAATATACACTATTTTGCATGCTTTAGAACCAATAGGCACCTTTTTCGCAATCTTTAGAGCCAATAGACACTTTTTGTGCAAGCTTTAGAACCAATAGACATTTTATGCAAGCTTTAGAACCAATAGACATTTTTTGCAAGTTTTAGAACCAATAGAGACACCTTTTGCTAGCTTTTGAACCAATAGACATTTTTTGGAAGCTTTAGAACCAATAGACATTTTTTTGCAAGCTTTAGAACCAATAGACATTTTTTGCAAGCTTTAGAACCAATACACACTTTTTTGCAAGCTTTAGAACCATTAGATACGCTTTTTGCAAGCTTTAGAACCAATAGACATGTTTTGAAAGCTTTAGAACCAATAGACATTTTTTGAAAGCTTTAGAACCAATAGACATTTTTCCAAGCTTTAGAACCATTAGATAAACTTTTTGCAAGCTTTAGAACCAATAGACATTTTTTGAAAGCTTTAAAACCAATAGACATTTTTTTTGCAAGCTTTAGAACCAATATACTTTTTTTGCATGCTTTAGAACCAATAGGCACCTTTTTCGCAATCTTTAGAACCAATAGACACTTTTTGTGCAAGCTTTAGAATCAATAGACATTTTTTTGCAAGCTTTAGAACCAATAGACATTTTTTGCAAGCTTTAGAACCAATAGACATATTTTGCAAGCTCCAGAACCAATAGACATTTTTTGCAAGCTTTAGAACCAATAGAGGCACTTTTTGCAAGCTTTAGAACCAATAGACATTTTTTGAAATCTTTAGAACCAATAGACATTTTTTGCAAGCTTTAGAACTAATAGACATTTTTTTGCAAGCTTTAGAACCAATAGACACTATTCTGCAAGCTTTAGAACCAATAGACATTTTTTGAAAGCTTTAGAACCAATAGACATTTTTTGAAAGCTTTAGAACCATTAGAAACACTTTTTGCAAGCTTTAGAACCAATAGACATTTTTTGCAAGCTTTAGAACCAATAGACATTTTTTGCAAGCTTTAGAACCAATAGACATTTTTTGCAAGCTTTAGAACCAATAGACATTTTTTGCAAGCTTTAGAACCAATAGACGTGCTTTGCAAGCTTTAGAACCAATAGACATTTTTTGAAAGCTTTAGAACCAATAGACATTTTTTGCAAGCTTTAGAACCAATATACTTTTTTGTGCATGCTTTAGAACCAATAGGCACATTTTTCGCAATCTTTAGAACCAATAGACACTTTTTTGTGCAAGCTTTAGAATCAATAGACATTTTTTTGCAAGCTTTAGAACCAATATACATTTTTTGCAAGCTTTAGAACCAACAGACATTTTTTGCAAGCTTTAGAACCAATGGACATTTTTTGCAAGCTTTAGAACCAACGAGACACCTTTTGCTAGCTTTTGAACCAATAGACATTTTTTTGGAAGCTTTAGAACCAATAGACATCGTTTTGCAAGCTTTAGAACCAATAGACATGTTTTGCAAGCTTTAGAACCAATAGACATGTTTTTGCAAGCTTTAGAACGAATAGACATTGTTTTGCAAGCTTTAGAACCAATAAGCATGTTTCTGCAAGCTTTAGAACCAATAGACATTTTTTGCAAGCTTTAGAGCCAATACACACTTTTTTGCAAGCTTTAGAACCAATAGACATTTTTGGAAAGCTTTAGAACCAATAGACATGTTTCCAAGCTTTAGAACCATTAGAGAAACCTTTTGCAAGCTTTAGAACCAATAGACATTTTTTGCAAGTTTTAGAACCAATAGACATTGATTTGCAAGCTTTAGAACCAATAAGCATTTTTCTGCAAGCTTTAGAACCAATAGACATTTTATTGCAAGCTTTAGAATCAATATACTTTTTTTTGCATGCTTTAGAACCAATAGGCACCGTTTTCGCAATCTTTAGAACCAATAGACACTTTTTGTGCAAGCTTTAGAACCAATAGACATTTTGTGCATGCTTTAGAACCAATAGACATTTTTTGCAAGCTTTAGAACCAATAGAGACACTTTTTGCAAGCTTTAGAACCAATAGACATTTTTTGAAAGCTTTAGAACCATTAGAAACACTTTTTACAAGCTTTAGAACCAATAGACATTTTTTGAAAGCTTTAGAACCAATAGACATTTTTTTGCAAGCTTTAGAACCAATATACTTTTTTTTGCATGCTTTAGAACCAATAGGCACCGTTTTCGCAATCTTTAGAACCAATAGACACTTTTTGTGCAAGCTTTAGAACCAATAGACATTTTGTGCAAGCTTTAGAACCAATAGACATTTTTTGCAAGCTTTAGAACCAATAGACATTTTTTGCAAGCTTTAGAACCAATAGAGACACCTTTTGCTAGCTTTAGAACCAATAGACATTTTTTTGCAAGCTTTAGAACCAATAGACATTTTATGCAAGCTTTAGAACCAATACACACTTTTTTGCAAGCTTTAGAACCATTAGATACGTTTTTGCAAGCTTTAGAAACAATAGACATGTTTTGAAAGCTTTAGAACCAATAGACATTTTTTGAAAGCCTTAGAACCAATAGACATTTTCCATGCTTTAGAACCATTAGAGAAACTTTTTGCAAGCTTTAGAACCAATAGACATGTTTTGAAAGCTTTTGAACCAATAGACATTTTTTGAAAGCTTTAGAACCAATAGACATTTTTTGCAAGCTTTAGAACCAACAGACATTTTTTGCAAGCTTTAGAACCAATCGAGACACCTTTTGCTAGCTTTTGAACCAATAGACATTTTTCTGGAAGCTTTAGAACCAATAGACTTTTTTTTGCAAGCTTTAGAACCAATAGACATCGTTTTGCAAGCTTTAGAACCAATAAGCATTTTTCTGCAAGCTTTAGAACCAATAGACATTATTTTGCAAGCTTTAGAACCAATGGACACTTTTTTTGCAAGCTTTGGAACCAATAGACATTTTTTGCAAGCTTTAAAACCAATAGAGACACTTTTTGCAAGCTTTAGAACCAATAGACATTTTTTGAAAGCTTTAGAGCCAATAGACATTTTTTGCAAGCTTTAGAACTAATAGACATTTTTTTGCAAGCTTTAGAACCAATAGACACTATTTTGCAAGCTTTAGAACCAATAGACATTTTTTGAAAGCTTTAGAACCAATAGACATTTTTTTTGCAAGCTTTAGAACCAATATACTTTTTTTGCATGCTTTAGAACCAATAGGCACCTTTTTCGCAATCTTTAGAACCAATAGACACGTTTTGTGCAAGCTTTAGAACCAATAGACATTGATTTGCAAGCTTTAGAACCAATAAGCATTTTTCTGCAAGCTTTAGAACCAATAGACATTTTATTGAAAGCTTTGGAATCAATATACTTTTTTTTGCATGCTTTAGAACCAATAGGCACCTTTTTCGCAATCTTTAGAACCAATAGACACTTTTTGTGCAAGCTTTAGAACCAATAGACATTTTTTGCAAGCTTTAGAACCAATAGACATTTTTTGCAAGCTTTAGAACCAATAGACATTTTTTGCAAGCTTTAGAACCAATACACACTTTTTTGCAAGCTTTAGAACCATTAGGTACGCTTTTTGCAAGCTTTAGAACCAATAGACATGTTTTGAAAGCTTTTGAACCAATAGACATTTTTTGAAAGCTTTAGAACCAATAGACATTTTTTGCAAGCTTTAGAACCAACAGACATTTTTTGCAAGCTTTAGAACCAATCGAGACACCTTTTGCTAGCTTTTGAACCAATAGACATTTTTCTGGAAGCTTTAGAACCAATAGACTTTTTTTTGCAAGCTTTAGAACCAATAGACATCGTTTTGCAAGCTTTAGAACCAATAAGCATTTTTCTGCAAGCTTTAGAACCAATAGACATTATTTTGCAAGCTTTAGAACCAATGGACACTTTTTTTGCAAGCTTTGGAACCAATAGACATTTTTTGCAAGCTTTAAAACCAATATAGACACTTTTTGCAAGCTTTAGAACCAATAGACATTTTTGAAAGCTTTAGAGCCAATAGACATTTTTTGCAAGCTTTAGAACTAATAGACATTTTTTTGCAAGCTTTTGAACCAATAGACACTATTTTGCAAGCTTTAGAACCAATAGACATTTTTTGAAAGCTTTAGAACCAATAGACATTTTTTGAAAGCTTTAGAACCATTAGAAACACTTTTTGCAAGCTTTAGAACCAATAGACATTTTTTGAAAACTTTAGAACCAATAGACATTTTTTGGCAAGCTTTAGAACCAATATACTTTTTTTTGCATGCTTTAGAACCAATAGGCACCTTTTTCGCAATCTTTAGAACCAATAGACACTTTTTGTGCAAGCTTTAGAACCAATAGACATTTTTTGCAAGCTTTAGAACCAATAGACATTTTTTGCAAGCTTTAGAACCAATACACACTTTTTTTGCAAGCTTTAGAACCATTAGGTACGCTTTTTGCAAGCTTTAGAACCAATAGACATGTTTTGAAAGCTTTTGAACCAACATACATTTTTTGAAAGCTTTAGAACCAATAGACATTTTTCCAAGCTTTAGAACCATTAGAGAAACTTTTTGCAAGCTTTAGAACCAATAGACATTTTTTGAAAGCTTTAGAACCAATAGACATTTTTTGCAAGCTTTAGAACCAATATACTTTTTTTGCATGCTTTAGAACCAATAGGCACCTTTTTCGCAATCTTTAGAACCAATAGACACTTTTTGTGCAAGCTTTAGAATCAATAGACATTTTTTTTGCAAGCTTTAGAACCAATAGACATTTTTTGCAAGTTTTAGAACTAATAGACATTTTTTGCAAGCTTTAGAACCAATAGACATTTTTTGCAAGCTTTAGAACCAATAGACATTTTTTGCAAGCTTTAGAACCAATAGAGACACTTTTTGCAAGCTTTAGAACCAATAGACATTTTTTGCAAGCTTTAGAACCAATAGAGACACCTTTTGCTAGCTTTTGAACCAATAGACATTTTTTTGGAAGCTTTAGAACCAATAGACATTTTTTTGCAAGCTTTAGAAACAATAGACATTTTTTGCAAGCTTTAGAACCAATACACACTTTTTTGCAAGCTTTAGAACCATTAGATACGATTTTTGCAAGCTTTAGAAACAATAGACATGTTTTGAAAGCTTTAGAACCAATAGACATTTTTTGAAAGCTTTAGAACCAATAGACATTTTTCCAAGCTTTAGAACCATTAGAGAAGCTTTTTGCAAGCTTTAGAACCAATAGACATTTTTTGAAAGCTTTAGAACCAATAGACATTTTTTTGCAAGCTTTAGAACCAATATACTTTTATTGCATGCTTTAGAACCAATAGGCACCTTTTTCGCAATCTTTAGAACCAATAGACACTTTTTGTGCAAGCTTTAGAATCAATAGACATTTTTTTGCAAGCTTTAGAACCAATAGACATTTTTTGCAAGCTTTAGAACCAATAGACATTTTTTGCAAGCTTTAGAACCAATAGACATTTTTTGCAAGCTTTAGAACCAATAGACATTTTTTGCAAGCTTTAGAACCAATAGAGACACCTTTTGCTAGCTTTAGAACCAATAGACATTTTTTTGCAAGCTTTAGAACCAATAGACATTTTATGCAAGCTTTAGAACCAATACACACTTTTTTGCAAGCTTTAGAAGCATTAGATACGTTTTTGCAAGCTTTAGAAACAATAGACATGTTTTGAAAGCTTTAGAACCAATAGACATTTTTTGAAAGCCTTAGAACCAATAGACATTTTTCCAAGCTTTAGAACCATTAGAGAAAATTTTTGCAAGCTTTAGAACCAATAGACATTTTTTGCAAGCTTTAGAACCAATATACTTTTTTTGCATGCTTTAGAACCAATAGGCACCTTTTTCGCAATCTTTAGAACCAATAGACACTTTTTGTGCAAGCTTTAGAACCAATAGACATTGATTTGCAAGCTTTAGAACCAATAAGCATTTTTCTGCAAGCTTTAGAACCAATAGACATTTTATTGCAAGCTTTGGAATCAATATACTTTTTTTTGCATGCTTTAGAACCAATAGGCACCTTTTTCGCAATCTTTAGAACCAATAGACACTTTTTGTGCAAGCTTTAGAATCAATAGACATTTTTTTTGCAAGCTTTAGAACCAATAGACATTTTTTGCAAGCTTTAGAACTAATAGACATTTTTTGCAAGCTTTAGAACCAATAGACATTTTTTGCAAGCTTTAGAACCAATAGACATTTTTTGCAAGCTTTAGAACCAATAGAGACACTTTTTGCAAGCTTTAGAACCAATAGACATTTTTTGCAAGCTTTAGAACCAATAGAGACACCTTTTGCTAGCTTTTGAACCAATAGACATTTTTTTGGAAGCTTTAGAACCAATAGACATTTTTTTGCAAGCTTTAGAAACAATAGACATTTTTTGCAAGCTTTAGAACCAATACACACTTTTTTGCAAGCTTTAGAACCATTAGACATTTTTCCAAGCTTTAGAACCATTAGAGAAGCTTTTTGCAAGCTTTAGAACCAATAGACATTTTTTGAAAGCTTTAGAACCAATAGACATTTTTTTTGCAAGCTTTAGAACCAATATACTTTTATTGCATGCTTTAGAACCAATAGGCACCTTTTTCGCAATCTTTAGAACCAATAGACACTTTTTGTGCAAGCTTTAGAATCAATAGACATTTTTTTGCAAGCTTTAGAACCAATAGACATTTTTTGCAAGCTTTAGAACCAATAGACATGTTTTGCAAGCTTTAGAACTAATAGACATTTTGTGCAAGCTTTAGAACCAATAGACATTTTTTGCAAGCTTTAGAACCAATAGGGACACTTTTTGCAAGCTTTAGAACCAATAGAGACACCTTTTGCTAGCTTTAGAACCAATAGACATTTTTTTGCAAGCTTTAGAACCAATAGACATTTTATGCAAGCTTTAGAACCAATACACACTTTTTTGCAAGCTTTAGAACCATTAGATACGTTTTTGAAAGCTTTAGAAACAATAGACATGTTTTGAAAGCTTTAGAACCAATAGACATTTTTTGAAAGCCTTAGAACCAATAGACATTTTTCCAAGCTTTAGAACCATTAGAGAAACTTTTTGCAAGCTTTAGAACCAATAGACATTTTTTGAAAGCTTTAGAACCAATAGACATTTTTTTTGCAAGCTTTAGAACCAATATACTTTTTTTGCATGCTTTAGAACCAATAGGCACCTTTTTCGCAATCTTTAGAACCAATAGACACTTTTTGTGCAAGCTTTAGAACCAATAGACTGATTTGCAAGCTTTAGAACCAATAAGCATTTTTCTGCAAGCTTTAGAACCAATAGACATTTTATTGCAAGCTTTGGAATCAATATACTTTTTTTGCATGCTTTAGAACCAATAGGCACCTTTTTCGCAATCTTTAGAACCAATAGACACTTTTTGTGCAAGCTTTAGAACCAATAGACATTTTTTGCAAGCTTTAGAACCAATAGACATTTTTTGCAAGCTTTAGAACCAATAGACATTTCTTGCAAGCTTTAGAACAAATACACACTTTTTTGCAAGCTTTAGAACCATTAGGTACGCTTTTTGCAAGCTTTAGAACCAATAGACATGTTTTGAAAGCTTTTGAACCAATAGACATTTTTTGAAAGCTTTAGAACCAATAGACATTTTTTGCAAGCTTTAGAACCAACAGACATTTTTTGCAAGCTGTAGAACCAATCGAGACACCTTTTGCTAGCTTTTGAACCAATAGACATTTTTCTGGAAGCTTTAGAACCAATAGACTTTTTTTTGCAAGCTTTAGAACCAATAGACATCGTTTTGCAAGCTTTAGAACCAATAAGCATTTTTCTGCAAGCTTTAGAACCAATAGACATTATTTTGCAAGCTTTAGAACCAATGGACACTTTTTTTGCAAGCTTTGGAACCAATAGAGACACCTTTTGCTAGATTTTGAACCAATAGACATTTTTTGGAAGCTTTAGAACCAATAGACATTTTTTTGCAAGCTTTAGAACCAATAGACACTTTTTGTGCAAGCTTTAGTATCAATAGACATTTTTTTGCAAGCTTTGGAACCAATAGACATTTTTTGCAAGCTTTAAAACCAATAGAGACACTTTTTGCAAGCTTTAGAACCAATAGACATTTTTTGAAAGCTTTAGAGCCAATAGACATTTTTTGCAAGCTTTAGAACCAATCAGCATTTTTCTGCAAGCTTTAGAACCAATAGACTTTTTTGAAAGCTTTAGAACCAATAGATACTTTTTTGCAAGCTTTAGAACCAATCGACAACTTTTTTGCAAGCTTTAGAACCAATAGACGTGTTTTGCAAGCTTTAGAACCAATAGACATATTATTGCAAGCTTTAGAACCAATTGACATGTTTTTGCAAGCTTTAGAACCAATAGACACATTTTTTGCAAGCTTTAGAATCAATAGACATTTTTTGCAAGCTTTAGAACCAATAGAGACACTTTTTGCAAGCTTTAGAACCAATAGATATATTTTTGCAAGCTTTAGAACCAATAGACATTTTTTGCAAGCTTTAGAACCAATAGACATTTTTTGCAAGCTTTAGAACCAATAGACATTTTTTGCAAGCTTTAGAACCAATAGAGACACCTTTTGCTAGATTTTGAACCAATAGACATTTTTTGGAAGCTTTAGAACCAATAGACATTTTTTTGCAAGCTTTAGAACCAATAGACACTTTTTGTGCAAGCTTTAGTATCAATAGACATTTTTTTGCAAGCTTTAGAACCAATAGACATTTTTTGCAAGCTTTAGAACCAATAGACATTTTTTGCAAGCTTTAGAACCAATAGACATTTTTTGCAAGCTTTAGAACCAATAGACATGTTTTGCAAGCTGTAGAACCAATAGAGACACTTTTTGCAAGCTTTAGAACCAATGGACATTTTTTGAAAGCTTTAGAACCAATAGACATTTTTTGCAAGCTTTAGAACTAATAGACATTGTTTTGCAAGCTTTAGAACCAATAGACACTATTTTGCAAGGTTTAGAACCAATAGACATGTTTTGAAAGCTTCAGAACCAATAGACATTTTTTGAAAGCTTTAGAACCATTAGAAACACTTTTTGCAAGCTTTAGAACCAATAGACATTTTTTGCAAGCTTTAGAACCAATAGAAATTTTTTGAAAGCTTTAGAACCAATAGACATTTTTTTGCAAGCTTTAGAACCAATATACCTTTTTTTGCATGCTTTAGAACCAATAGGCACCGTTTTCGCAATCTTTAGAACCAATAGACACTTTTTGTGCAAGCTTTAGTACCGATAGAGACATTTTTTGCAAGCTTTAGAACCAATAGACATGTTTTTGGAAGCATTAGAACCAATAGACATTGTTTAGCAAGCTTTAGAACCAATAGACCTTTTTTGCAAGCTTTAGAACCAATACACACTTTTTTGCAAGCTTTAGAACCATTAGATACGCTTTTTGCAAGCTTTAGAACCAATAGACACTTTTTGTGCAAGCTTTAGAACCAATAGACATTTTTTGCAACCTTTAGAACCAATAGACATTTTTTGCAAGCTTTAGAACCAATAGACATTTTTTGCAAGCTTTAGAACCAATAGAGACACCTTTTGCTAGCTTTTGAACAAATAGACATTTTTTTGGAAGCATTAGAACCAATAGACATTTTTTTGCAAGCTTTAGAACCAATAGACATTTTCCAAGCTTTAGAACCATTAGAGAAACGTTTTGCAAGCTTTAGAACCAATAGACATTTTTTGAAAGCTTTAGAACCAATAGACATTTTTTTTGCAAGCTTTAGAACCAATATACTTTTTTTTGCATGCTTTAGAACCAATAGGCACCTTTTTCGCAATCTTTAGAACCAATAGACACTTTTTTGTGCAAGCTTTAGAACCAATAGATACTTTTTTGCAAGCTTTAGAACCAATAGACGTGTTTTGCAAGCTTTAGAAACAATAGACATTTTTTTGCAAGCTTTAGAACGAATAGACATTGTTTTGCAAGCTTTAGATCCAACAAGCATGTTTCTGCAAGCTTTAGAACCAATAGACATGTTTTGCAAGCTTTAGAACCAATACACACTTTTTTGCAAGCTTTAGAACCAATAGACATTTTTTGAAAGCTTTAGAACCAATAGACATTTTTCCAAGCTTTAGAACCATTAGAGAAACTTTTTGCAAGCTTTAGAACCAATTGACATTTTTTGCAAGTTTTAGAACAAATAGACATTGATTTGCAAGCTTTAGAACCAATAAGCATTTTTCTGCAAACTTTAGAACCAATAGACATTTTTTTGCAAGTTGTAGAACCAATGGACACTTTTTTGCAAGCTTTGGAACCAATAGACATTTTTTGCAAGCTTTAAAACCAATAGAGACACCTTTTGCAAGCTTTAGAACCAATAGACATTTTTTGAAAGCTTTAGAGCCAATAGACATTTTTTGCAAGCTTTAGAACCAATCAGCATTTTTCTGCAAGCTTTAGAACCAATAGACTTTTTTGAAAGCTTTAGAACCAATAGATACTTTTTTGCAAGCTTTAGAACCAATCGACAACTTTTTTGCAAGCTTTAGAACCAATAGACGTGTTTTGCAAGCTTTAGAACCAATAGACATATTATTGCAAGCTTTAGAACCAATTGACATGTTTTTGCAAGCTTTAGAACCAATAGACACCTTTTTTGCAAGCTTTAGAATCAATAGACATTTTTTGCAAGCTTTAGAACCAATAGAGACACTTTTTGCAAGCTTTAGAACCAATAGATATATTTTTGCAAGCTTTAGAACCAATAGACATTTTTTGCAAGCTTTAGAACCAATAGACATTTTTTGCAAGCTTTAGAACCAATAGACATTTTTTGCAAGCTTTAGAACCAATAGAGACACCTTTTGCTAGATTTTGAACCAATAGACATTTTTTGGAAGCTTTAGAACCAATAGACATTTTTTTGCAAGCTTTAGAACCAATAGACACTTTTTGTGCAAGCTTTAGTATCAATAGACATTTTTTTGCAAGCTTTAGAACCAATAGACATTTTTTGCAAGCTTTAGAACCAATAGACATTTTTTGCAAGCTTTAGAACCAATAGACATTTTTTGCAAGCTTTAGAACCAATAGACATGTTTTGCAAGCTGTAGAACCAATAGAGACACTTTTTGCAAGCTTTAGAACCAATGGACATTTTTTGAAAGCTTTAGAACCAATAGACATTTTTTGCAAGCTTTAGAACTAATAGACATTGTTTTGCAAGCTTTAGAACCAATAGACACTATTTTGCAAGGTTTAGAACCAATAGACATGTTTTGAAAGCTTCAGAACCAATAGACATTTTTTGAAAGCTTTAGAACCATTAGAAACACTTTTTGCAAGCTTTAGAACCAATAGACATTTTTTGAAAGCTTTAGAACCAATAGACATTTTTTTGCAAGCTTTAGAACCAATATACCTTTTTTTGCATGCTTTAGAACCAATAGGCACCGTTTTCGCAATCTTTAGAACCAATAGACACTTTTTGTGCAAGCTTTAGTACCGATAGAGACATTTTTTGCAAGCTTTAGAACCAATAGACATGTTTTTGGAAGCATTAGAACCAATAGACATTGTTTAGCAAGCTTTAGAACCAATAGACCTTTTTTGCAAGCTTTAGAACCAATACACACTTTTTTGCAAGCTTTAGAACCATTAGATACGCTTTTTGCAAGCTTTAGAACCAATAGACACTTTTTGTGCAAGCTTTAGAACCAATAGACATTTTTTGCAACCTTTAGAACCAATAGACATTTTTTGCAAGCTTTAGAACCAATAGACATTTTTTGCAAGCTTTAGAACCAATAGAGACACCTTTTGCTAGCTTTTGAACAAATAGACATTTTTTTGGAAGCATTAGAACCAATAGACATTTTTTTGCAAGCTTTAGAACCAATAGACATTTTCCAAGCTTTAGAACCATTAGAGAAACGTTTTGCAAGCTTTAGAACCAATAGACATTTTTTGAAAGCTTTAGAACCAATAGACATTTTTTTTGCAAGCTTTAGAACCAATATACTTTTTTTTGCATGCTTTAGAACCAATAGGCACCTTTTTCGCAATCTTTAGAACCAATAGACACATTTTTGTGCAAGCTTTAGAACCAATAGATACTTTTTTGCAAGCTTTAGAACCAATAGACGTGTTTTGCAAGCTTTAGAAACAATAGACATTTTTTTGCAAGCTTTAGAACGAATAGACATTGTTTTGCAAGCTTTAGATCCAACAAGCATGTTTCTGCAAGCTTTAGAACCAATAGACATGTTTTGCAAGCTTTAGAACCAATACACACTTTTTTGCAAGCTTTAGAACCAATAGACATTTTTTGAAAGCTTTAGAACCAATAGACATTTTTCCAAGCTTTAGAACCATTAGAGAAACTTTTTGCAAGCTTTAGAACCAATTGACATTTTTTGCAAGTTTTAGAACAAATAGACATTGATTTGCAAGCTTTAGAACCAATAAGCATTTTTCTGCAAACTTTAGAACCAATAGACATTTTTTTGCAAGTTGTAGAACCAATGGACACTTTTTTGCAAGCTTTGGAACCAATAGACATTTTTTGCAAGCTTTAAAACCAATAGAGACACTTTTTGCAAGCTTTAGAACCAATAGACATTTTTTGAAAGCTTTAGAACCAATAGACATTTTTGCAAGCTTTAGAACTAATAGACATTTTTTGCAAGCTTTAGAACCAATAGACACTATTTTGCATGCTTTAGAACCAATAGGCACCTTTTTCGCAATCTTTAGAGCCAATAGACACTTTTTGTGCAAGCTTTAGAACCAATAGACATTTTATGCAAGCTTTAGAACCAATAGACATTTTTTGCAAGTTTTAGAACCAATAGAGACACCTTTTGCTAGCTTTTGAACCAATAGACATTTTTTGGAAGCTTTAGAACCAATAGACATTTTTTTGCAAGCTTTAGAACCAATAGACATTTTTTGCAAGCTTTAGAACCAATACACACTTTTTTGCAAGCTTTAGAACCATTAGATACGCTTTTTGCAAGCTTTAGAACCAATAGACATGTTTTGAAAGCTTTAGAACCAATAGACATTTTTTGAAAGCTTTAGAACCAATAGACATTTTTCCAAGCTTTAGAACCATTAGATAAACTTTTTGCAAGCTTTAGAACCAATAGACATTTTTTGAAATCTTTAAAACCAATAGACATTTTTTTTGCAAGCTTTAGAACCAATATACTTTTTTTGCATGCTTTAGAACCAATAGGCACCTTTTTCGCAATCTTTAGAACCAATAGACACTTTTTGTGCAAGCGTTAGAATCAATAGACATTTTTTTGCAAGCTTTAGAACCAATAGACATTTTTTGCAAGCTTTAGAACCAATAGACATATTTTGCAAGCTTTAGAACCAATAGACATTTTTTGCAAGCTTTAGAACCAATAGAGGCACTTTTTGCAAGCTTTAGAACCAATAGACATTTTTTGAAATCTTTAGAACCAATAGACATTTTTTGCAAGCTTTAGAACTAATAGACATTTTTTTGCAAGCTTTAGAACCAATAGACACTATTCTGCAAGCTTTAGAACCAATAGACATTTTTTGAAAGCTTTAGAACCATTAGAAACACTTTTTGCAAGCTTTAGAACCAATAGACATTTTTTGCAAGCTTTAGAACCAATAGACATTTTTTGCAAGCTTTAGAACCAATAGACATTTTTTGCAAGCTTTAGAACCAATAGACATTTTTTGCAAGCTTTAGAACCAATAGACGTGCTTTGCAAGCTTTAGAACCAATAGACATATTTTGAAAGCTTTAGAACCAATAGACATTTTTTGCAAGCTTTAGAACCAATATACTTTTTTGTGCATGCTTTAGAACCAATAGGCACATTTTTCGCAATCTTTAGAACCAATAGACACTTTTTTGTGCAAGCTTTAGAATCAATAGACATTTTTTTGCAAGCTTTAGAACCAATATACATTTTTTGCAAGCTTTAGAACCAACAGACATTTTTTGCAAGCTTTGGAACCAATAGACATTTTTTGCAAGCTTTAGAACCAACGAAACACCTTTTGCTAGCTTTAGAACCAATAGACATTTTTTTGGAAGCTTTAGAACCAATAGACATCGTTTTGCAAGCTTTAGAACCAATAGACATGTTTTGCAAGCTTTAGAACCAATAGACATGTTTTTGCAAGCTTTAGAACGAATAGACATTGTTTTGCAAGCTTTAGAACCAATAAGCATGTTTCTGCAAGCTTTAGAACCAATAGACATTTTTTGCAAGCTTTAGAGCCAATACACACTTTTTTGCAAGCTTTAGAACCAATAGACATTTTTGGAAAGCTTTAGAACCAATAGACATGTTTCCAAGCTTTAGAACCATTAGAGAAACCTTTTGCAAGCTTTAGAACCAATAGACATTTTTTGCAAGTTTTAGAACAAATAGACATTGATTTGCAAGCTTTAGAACCAATAAGCATTTTTCTGCAAACTTTAGAACCAATAGACATTTTTTTGCAAGTTGTAGAACCAATGGACACTTTTTTGCAAGCTTTGGAACCAATAGACATTTTTTGCAAGCTTTAAAACCAATAGAGACACTTTTTGCAAGCTTTAGAACCAATAGACATTTTTTGAAAGCTTTAGAACCAATAGACATTTTTGCAAGCTTTAGAACTAATAGACATTTTTTGCAAGCTTTAGAACCAATAGACATTTTATGCAAGCTTTAGAACCAATAGACATTTTTTGCAAGTTTTAGAACCAATAGAGACACCTTTTGCTAGCTTTTGAACCAATAGACATTTTTTGGAAGCTTTAGAACCAATAGACATTTTTTTGCAAGCGTTAGAACCAATAGACATTTTTTGCAAGCTTTAGAACCAATACACACTTTTTTGCAAGCTTTAGAACCATTAGATACGCTTTTTGCAAGCTTTAGAACCAATAGACATGTTTTGAAAGCTTTAGAACCAATAGACATTTTTTGAAAGCTTTAGAACCAATAGACATTTTTCCAAGCTTTAGAACCATTAGATAAACTTTTTGCAAGCTTTAGAACCAATAGACATTTTTTGAAAGCTTTAAAACCAATAGACATTTTTTTTGCAAGCTTTAGAACCAATATACTTTTTTTGCATGCTTTAGAACCAATAGGCACCTTTTTCGCAATCTTTAGAACCAATAGACACTTTTTGTGCAAGCTTTAGAATCAATAGACATTTTTTTGCAAGCTTTAGAACCAATAGACATTTTTTGCAAGCTTTAGAACCAATAGACATATTTTGCAAGCTTTAGAACCAATAGACATTTTTTGCAAGCTTTAGAACCAATAGAGGCACTTTTTGCAAGCTTTAGAACCAATAGACATTTTTTGAAATCTTTAGAACCAATAGACATTTTTTGCAAGCTTTAGAACTAATAGACATTTTTTTTGCAAGCTTTAGAACCAATAGACACTATTCTGCAAGCTTTAGAACCAATAGACATTTTTTGAAAGCTTTAGAACCAATAGACATTTTTTGAAAGCTTTAGAACCATTAGAAGCACTTTTTGCAAGCTTTAGAACCAATAGACATTTTTTGCAAGCTTTAGAACCATTAGACATTTTTTGCAAGCTTTAGAACCAATAGACATTTTTTGCAAGCTTTAGAACCAATAGACATTTTTTGCAAGCTTTAGAACCAATAGACGTGCTTTGCAAGCTTTAGAACCAATAGACATATTTTGAAAGCTTTAGAACCAATAGACATTTTTTGCAAGCTTTAGAACCAATGTACTTTTTTGTGCATGCTTTAGAACCAATAGGCACATTTTTCGCAATCTTTAGAACCAATAGACACTTTTTTGTGCAAGCTTTAGAATCAATAGACATTTTTTTGCAAGCTTTAGAACCAATATACATTTTTTGCAAGCTTTAGAACCAACAGACATTTTTTGCAAGCTTTAGAACCAATAGACATTTTTTGCAAGCTTTAGAACCAACGAGACACCTTTTGCTAGCTTTTGAACCAATAGACATTTTTTTGGAAGCTTTAGAACCAATAGACATCGTTTTGCAAGCTTTAGAACCAATAGACATGTTTTGCAAGCTTTAGAACCAATAGACATGTTTTTGCAAGCTTTAGAACGAATAGACATTGTTTTGCAAGCTTTAGAACCAATAAGCATGTTTCTGCAAGCTTTAGAACCAATAGACATTTTTTGAAAGCTTTAGAGCCAATACACACTTTTTTGCAAGCTTTAGAACCAATAGACATTTTTGGAAAGCTTTAGAACCAATAGACATGTTTCCAAGCTTTAGAACCATTAGAGAAACCTTTTGCAAGCTTTAGAACCAATAGACATTTTTTGCAAGTTTTAGAACCAATAGACATTGATTTGCAAGCTTTAGAACCAATAAGCATTTTTCTGCAAGCTTTAGAACCAATAGACATTTTATTGCAAGCTTTAGAATCAATATACTTTTTTTTGCATGCTTTAGAACCAATAGGCACCTTTTTCGCAATCTTTAGAACCAATAGACACTTTTTGTGCAAGCTTTAGAACCAATAGACATTTTTTGCAAGCTTTAGAACCAATAGACATTTTTTGCAAGCTTTAGAACCAATAGACATTTTTTGCAAGCTTTAGAACCAATACACACTTTTTTGCAAGCTTTAGAACCATTAGGTACGCTTTTTGCAAGCTTTAGAACCAATAGACATGTTTTGAAAGCTTTTGAACCAATAGACATTTTTTGAAAGCTTTAGAACCAATAGACATTTTTCCAAGCTTTAGAACCATTAGAGAAACTTTTTGCAAGCTTTAGAACCAATAGACATTTTTTGAAAGCTTTAGAACCAATAGACATTTTTTGCAAGCTTTAGAACCAATATACTTTTTTTTGCATGCTTTAGAACCAATAGGCACCTTTTTCGCAATCTTTAGAACCAATAGACACTTTTTGTGCAAGCTTTAGAATCAATAGACATTTTTTGGCAAGCTTTAGAACCAATAGACATTTTTTGCAAGCTTTAGAACTAATAGACATTTTGTGCAAGCTTTAGAACCAATAGACATTTTTTGCAAGCTTTAGAACCAATAGAGACACTTTTTGCAAGCTTTAGAACCAATAGACATTTTTTGAAAGCTTTAGAACCATTAGAAACACTTTTTACAAGCTTTAGAACCAATAGACATTTTTTGAAAGCTTTAGAACCAATAGACATTTTTTTGCAAGCTTTAGAACCAATATACTTTTTTTTGCATGCTTTAGAACCAATAGGCACCGTTTTCGCAATCTTTAGAACCAATAGACACTTTTTGTGCAAGCTTTAGAACCAATAGACATTTTGTGCAAGCTTTAGAACCAATAGACATTTTTTGCAAGCTTTAGAACCAATAGACATTTTTTGCAAGCTTTAGAACCAATGGAGACACCTTTTGCTAGCTTTAGAACCAATAGACATTTTTTTGCAAGCTTTAGAACCAATAGACATTTTATGCAAGCTTTAGAACCAATACACACTTTTTTGCAAGCTTTAGAACCATTAGATACGTTTTTTGCAAGCTTTAGAAACAATAGACATGTTTTGAAAGCTTTAGAACCAATAGACATTTTTTGAAAGCCTTAGAACCAATAGACATTTTTCCAAGCTTTAGAACCATTAGAGAAACTTTTTGCAAGCTTTAGAACCAATAGACATTTTTTGAAAGCTTTAGAACCAATAGACATTTTTTTGCAAGCTTTAGAACCAATATACTTTTTTTGCATGCTTTAGAACCAATAGGCACCTTTTTCGCAATCTTTAGAACCAATAGACACTTTTTGTGCAAGCTTTAGAACCAATAGACATTGATTTGCAAGCTTTAGAACCAATAAGCATTTTTCTGCAAGCTTTAGAACCAATAGACATTTTATTGAAAGCTTTGGAATCAATATACTTTTTTTTGCATGCTTTAGAACCAATAGGCACCTTTTTCGCAATCTTTAGAACCAATAGACACTTTTTGTGCAAGCTTTAGAACCAATAGACATTTTTTGCAAGCTTTAGAACCAATAGACATTTTTTGCAAGCTTTAGAACCAATAGACATTTTTTGCAAGCTTTAGAACCAATACACACTTTTTTGCAAGCTTTAGAACCATTAGGTACGCTTTTTGCAAGCTTTAGAACCAATAGACATGTTTTGAAAGCTTTTGAACCAATAGACATTTTTTGAAAGCTTTAGAACCAATAGACATTTTTCCAAGCTTTAGAACCATTAGAGAAACTTTTTGCAAGCTTTAGAACCAATAGACATTTTTTGAAAGCTTTAGAACCAATAGACATTTTTTGCAAGCTTTAGAACCAATATACTTTTTTTTGCATGCTTTAGAACCAATAGGCACCTTTTTCGCAATCTTTAGAACCAATAGACACTTTTTGTGCAAGCTTTAGAATCAATAGACATTTTTTGGCAAGCTTTAGAACCAATAGACATTTTTTGCAAGCTTTAGAACTAATAGACATTTTGTGCAAGCTTTAGAACCAATAGACATTTTTTGCAAGCTTTAGAACCAATAGAGACACTTTTTGCAAGCTTTAGAACCAATAGACATTTTTTGAAAGCTTTAGAACCATTAGAAACACTTTTTACAAGCTTTAGAACCAATAGACATTTTTTGAAAGCTTTAGAACCAATAGACATTTTTTTGCAAGCTTTAGAACCAATATACTTTTTTTTGCATGCTTTAGAACCAATAGGCACCGTTTTCGCAATCTTTAGAACCAATAGACACTTTTTGTGCAAGCTTTAGAACCAATAGACATTTTGTGCAAGCTTTAGAACCAATAGACATTTTTTGCAAGCTTTAGAACCAATAGACATTTTTTGCAAGCTTTAGAACCAATGGAGACACCTTTTGCTAGCTTTAGAACCAATAGACATTTTTTTGCAAGCTTTAGAACCAATAGACATTTTATGCAAGCTTTAGAACCAATACACACTTTTTTGCAAGCTTTAGAACCATTAGATACGTTTTTGCAAGCTTTAGAAACAATAGACATGTTTTGAAAGCTTTAGAACCAATAGACATTTTTTGAAAGCCTTAGAACCAATAGACATTTTTCCAAGCTTTAGAACCATTAGAGAAACTTTTTGCAAGCTTTAGAACCAATAGACATTTTTTGAAAGCTTTAGAACCAATAGACATTTTTTTGCAAGCTTTAGAACCAATATACTTTTTTTGCATGCTTTAGAACCAATAGGCACCTTTTTCGCAATCTTTAGAACCAATAGACACTTTTTGTGCAAGCTTTAGAACCAATAGACATTGATTTGCAAGCTTTAGAACCAATAAGCATTTTTCTGCAAGCTTTAGAACCAATAGACATTTTATTGAAAGCTTTGGAATCAATATACTTTTTTTTGCATGCTTTAGAACCAATAGGCACCTTTTTCGCAATCTTTAGAACCAATAGACACTTTTTGTGCAAGCTTTAGAACCAATAGACATTTTTTGCAAGCTTTAGAACCAATAGACATTTTTTGCAAGCTTTAGAACCAATAGACATTTTTTGCAAGCTTTAGAACCAATACACACTTTTTTGCAAGCTTTAGAACCATTAGGTGCGCTTTTTGCAAGCTTTAGAACCAATAGACATGTTTTGAAAGCTTTTGAACCAATAGACATTTTTTGAAAGCTTTAGAACCAATAGACATTTTTTGCAAGCTTTAGAACCAACAGACATTTTTTGCAAGCTTTAGAACCAATCGAGACACCTTTTGCTAGCTTTTGAACCAATAGACATTTTTCTGGAAGCTTTAGAACCAATAGACTTTTTTTTGCAAGCTTTAGAACCAATAGACATCGTTTTGCAAGCTTTAGAACCAATAAGCATTTTTCTGCAAGCTTTAGAACCAATAGACATTATTTTGCAAGCTTTAGAACCAATGGACACTTTTTTTTGCAAGCTTTGGAACCAATAGACATTTTTTGCAAGCTTTAAAACCAATAGAGACACTTTTTGCAAGCTTTAGAACCAATAGACATTTTCTGAAAGCTTTAGAGCCAATAGACATTTTTTGCAAGCTTTAGAACTAATAAACATTTTTTTGCAAGCTTTAGAACCAATAGACACTATTTTGCAAGCTTTAGAACCAATAGACATTTTTTGAAAGCTTTAGAACCAATAGACATTTTTTGAAAGCTTTAGAACCATTAGAAACACTTTTTGCAAGCTTTAGAACCAATAGACATTTTTTGAAAACTTTAGAACCAATAGACATTTTTTTGCAAGCTTTAGAACCAATATACTTTTTTTTGCATGCTTTAGAACCAATAGGCACCTTTTTCGCAATCTTTAGAACCAATAGACACTTTTTGTGCAAGCTTTAGAACCAACAGACATTTTTTGCAAGCTTTAGAACCAATAGAAATTTTTTGCAAGCTTTAGAACCAATACACACTTTTTTGCAAGCTTTAGAACCATTAGGTACGCTTTTTGCAAGCTTTAGAACCAATAGACATGTTTTGAAAGCTTTTGAACCAACATACATTTTTTGAAAGCTTTAGAACCAATAGACATTTTTCCAAGCTTTAGAACCATTAGAGAAACTTTTTGCAAGCTTTAGAACCAATAGACATTTTTTGAAAGCTTTAGAACCAATAGACATTTTTTGCAAGCTTTAGAACCAATATACTTTTTTTGCATGCTTTAGAACCAATAGGCACCTTTTTCGCAATCTTTAGAACCAATAGACACTTTTTGTGCAAGCTTTAGAATCAATAGACATTTTTTTTGCAAGCTTTAGAACCAATAGACATTTTTTGCAAGCTTAAGAACTAATAGACATTTTTTGCAAGCTTTAGAACCAATAGACATTTTTTGCAAGCTTTAGAACCAATAAACATTTTTTGCAAGCTTTAGAACCAATAGAGACACTTTTTGCAAGCTTTAGAACCGATAGACATTTTTTGCAAGCTTTAGAACCAATAGAGACACCTTTTGCTAGCTTTTGAACCAATAGACATTTTTTTGGAAGCTTTAGAACCAATAGACATTTTTTTGCAAGCTTTAGAAACAATAGACATTTTTTGCAAGCTTTAGAACCAATACACACTTTTTTGCAAGCTTTAGAACCATTAGATACGATTTTTGCAAGCTTTAGAAACAATAGACATGTTTTGAAAGCTTTAGAACCAATAGACATTTTTTGAAAGCTTTAGAACCAATAGACATTTTTCCAAGCTTTAGAACCACTAGAGAAGCTTTTTGCAAGCTTTAGAACCAATAGACATTTTTTGAAAGCTTTAGAACCAATAGACATTTTTTTTGCAAGCTTTAGAACCAATATACTTTTATTGCATGCTTTAGAACCAATAGGCACCTTTTTTGCAATCTTTAGAACCAATAGACACTTTTTGTGCAAGCTTTAGAATCAATAGACATTTTTTTTGCAAGCTTTAGAACCAATAGACATTTTTTGCAAGCTTTAGAACCAATAGACATTTTTTGCAAGCTTTAGAACTAATAGACATTTTGTGCAAGCTTTAGAACCAATAGACATTTTTTGCAAGCTTTAGAACCAATAGAGACACTTTTTGCAAGCTTTAGAACCAATAGACATTTTTTTGAAAGCTTTAGAACCATTAGAAACACTTTTTACAAGCTTTAGAACCAATAGACATTTTTTGAAAGCTTTAGAACCATTAGACATTTTTTTGCAAGCTTTAGAACCAATATACTTTTTTTTGCATGCTTTAGAACCAATAGGCACCGTTTTCGCAATCTTTAGAACCAATAGACACTTTTTGTGCAAGCTTTAGAACCAATAGACATTTTTTGCAAGCTTTAGAACCAATAGACATTTTTTGCAAGCTTTAGAACCAATAGACATTTTTTGCAAGCTTTAGAACCAATAGAGACACCTTTTGCTAGCTTTAGAACCAATAGACATTTTTTTGCAAGCTTTAGAACCAATAGACATTTTATGCAAGCTTTAGAACCAATACACACTTTTTTGCAAGCTTTAGAACCATTAGATACGTTTTTGCAAGCTTTAGAAACAATAGACATGTTTTGAAAGCTTTAGAACCAATAGACATTTTTTGAAAGCCTTAGAACCAATAGACATTTTTCCAAGCTTTAGAACCATTAGAGAAACTTTTTGCAAGCTTTAGAACCAATAGACATTTTTTGAAAGCTTTAGAACCAATAGACATTTTTTTTGCAAGCTTTAGAACCAATATACTTTTTTTGCATGCTTTAGAACCAATAGGCACCTTTTTCGCAATCTTTAGAACCAATAGACACTTTTTGTGCAAGCTTTAGAACCAATAGACATTGATTTGCAAGCTTTAGAACCAATAAGCATTTTTCTGCAAGCTTTAGAACCAATAGACATTTTATTGCAAGCTTTGGAATCAATATACTTTTTTTGCATGCTTTAGAACCAATAGGCACCCTTTTCGCAATCTTTAGAACCAATAGACACTTTTTGTGCAAGCTTTAGAATCAATAGACATTTTTTTTGCAAGCTTTAGAACCAATAGACATTTTTTGCAAGCTTTAGAACTAATAGACATTTTTTGCAAGCTTTAGAACCAATAGACATTTTTTGCAAGCTTTAGAACCAATAGACATTTTTTGCAAGCTTTAGAACCAATAGAGACACTTTTTGCAAGCTTTAGAACCAATAGACATTTTTTGCAAGCTTTAGAACCAATAGAGACACCTTTTGCTAGCTTTTGAACCAATAGACATTTTTTTGGAAGCTTTAGAACCAATAGACATTTTTTTGCAAGCTTTAGAAACAATAGACATTTTTTGCAAGCTTTAGAACCAATACACACTTTTTTGCAAGCTTTAGAACCATTAGATACGATTTTTGCAAGCTTTAGAAACAATAGACATGTTTTGAAAGCTTTAGAACCAATAGACATTTTTTGAAAGCTTTAGAACCAATAGACATTTTTCCAAGCTTTAGAACCATTAGAGAAGCTTTTTGCAAGCTTTAGAACCAATAGACATTTTTTGAAAGCTTTAGAACCAATAGACATTTTTTTTGCAAGCTTTAGAACCAATATACTTTTATTGCATGCTTTAGAACCAATAGGCACCTTTTTCGCAATCTTTAGAACCAATAGACACTTTTTGTGCAAGCTTTAGAATCAATAGACTTTTTTTGCAAGCTTTAGAACCAATAGACATTTTTTGCAAGCTTTAGAACCAATAGACATTTTTTGCAAGCTTTAGAACTAATAGACATTTTGTGCAAGCTTTAGAGCCAATAGACACTTTTTGCAAGCTTTAGAACCAATAGACATTTTTTGAAAGCTTTAGAACCATTAGAAACACTTTTTACAAGCTTTAGAACCAATAGACATTTTTTGAAAGCTTTAGAACCAATAGACATTTTTTTGCAAGCTTTAGAACCAATATACTTTTTTTTGCATGCTTTAGAACCAATAGGCACCGTTTTCGCAATCTTTAGAACCAATAGACACTTTTTGTGCAAGCTTTAGAACCAATAGACATTTTTTGCAAGCTTTAGAACCAATAGACATTTTTTGCAAGCTTTAGAACCAATAGACATTTTTTGCAAGCTTTAGAACCAATAGAGACACCTTTTGCTAGCTTTAGAACCAATAGACATTTTTTTGCAAGCTTTAGAACCAATAGACATTTTATGCAAGCTTTAGAACCAATACACACTTTTTTGCAAGCTTTAGAACCATTAGATACGTTTTTGCAAGCTTTAGAAACAATAGACATGTTTTGAAAGCTTTAGAACCAATAGACATTTTTTGAAAGCCTTAGAACCAATAGACATTTTTCCAAGCTTTAGAACCATTAGAGAAACTTTTTGCAAGCTTTAGAACCAATAGACATTTTTTGAAAGCTTTAGAACCAATAGACATTTTTTTTGCAAGCTTTAGAACCAATATACTTTTTTTGCATGCTTTAGAACCAATAGGCACCTTTTTCGCAATCTTTAGAACCAATAGACACTTTTTGTGCAAGCTTTAGAACCAATAGACATTGATTTGCAAGCTTTAGAACCAATAAGCATTTTTCTGCAAGCTTTAGAACCAATAGACATTTTATTGCAAGCTTTGGAATCAATATACTTTTTTTTTGCATGCTTTAGAACCAATAGGCACCTTTTTCGCAATCTTTAGAACCAATAGACACTTTTTGTGCAAGCTTTAGAACCAATAGACATTTTTTGCAAGCTTTAGAACCAATAGACATTTTTTGCAAGCTTTAGAACCAATAGACATTTTTTGCAAGCTTTAGAACCAATACACACTTTTTTGCAAGCTTTAGAACCATTAGGTACGCTTTTTGCAAGCTTTAGAACCAATAGACATGTTTTGAAAGCTTTTGAACCAATAGACATTTTTTGCAAGCTTTAGAACCAATAGAGACACCTTTTGCTAGCTTTAGAACCAATAGACATTTTTTTGCAAGCTTTAGAACCAATAGACATTTTATGCAAGCTTTAGAACCAATACACACTTTTTTGCAAGCTTTAGAACTATTAGATACGTTTTTGCAAGCTTTAGAAACAATAGACATGTTTTGAAAGCTTTAGAACCAATAGACATTTTTTGAAAGCCTTAGAACCAATAGACATTTTTCCAAGCTTTAGAACCATTAGAGAAACTTTTTGCAAGCTTTAGAACCAATAGACATTTTTTGAAAGCTTTAGAACCAATAGACATTTTTTTTGCAAGCTTTAGAACCAATATACTTTTTTTGCATGCTTTAGAACCAATAGGCACCTTTTTCGCAATCTATAGAACCAATAGACACTTTTTGTGCAAGCTTTAGAACCAATAGACATTGATTTGCAAGCTTTAGAACCAATAAGCATTTTTCTGCAAGCTTTAGAACCAATAGACATTTTATTGCAAGCTTTGGAATCAATATACATTTTTTTGCATGCTTTAGAACCAATAGGCACCTTTTTCGCAATCTTTAGAACCAATAGACACTTTTTGTGCAAGCTTTAGAACCAATAGACATGTTTTGCAAGCTTTAGAACCAATAGACATTTTTTGCAAGCTTTAGAACCAATAGACATTTTTTGCAAGCTTTAGAACCAATACACACTTTTTTGCAAGCTTTAGAACCATTAGGTACGCTTTTTGCAAGCTTTAGAACCAATAGACATGTTTTGAAAGCTTTTGAACCAATAGACATTTTTTGAAAGCTTTAGAACCAATAGACATTTTTTGCAAGCTTTAGAACCAACAGACATTTTTTGCAAGCTTTAGAACCAATCGAGACACCTTTTGCTAGCTTTTGAACCAATAGACATTTTTCTGGAAGCTTTAGAACCAATAGACTTTTTTTTGCAAGCTTTAGAACCAATAGACAACGTTTTGCAAGCTTTAGAACCAATAAGCATTTTTCTGCAAGCTTTAGAACCAATAGACATTATTTTGCAAGCTTTAGAACCAATGGACACTTTTTTTGCAAGCTTTGGAGCCAATAGACATTTTTTGCAAGCTTTAAAACCAATAGAGACACTTTTTGCAAGCTTTAGAACCAATAGACATTTTTTGAAAGCTTTAGAGCCAATAGACATTTTTTGCAAGCTTTAGAACTAATAGACATTTTTTTGCAAGCTTTAGAACCAATAGACACTATTTTGCAAGCTTTAGAACCAATAGACATTTTTTGAAAGCTTTAGAACCAATAGACATTTTTTGAAAGCTTTAGAACCATTAGAAACACTTTTTGCAAGCTTTAGAACCAAGAGACATTTTTTGAAAACTTTAGAACCAATAGACATTTTTTTGCAAGCTTTAGAACCAATATACTTTTTTTTGCATGCTTTAGAACCAATAGGCACCTTTTTCGCAATCTTTAGAACCAATAGACACTGTTTGTGCAAGCTTTAGAACCAATAGACATTTTTTGCAAGCTTTAGAACCAATAGACATTTTTTGCAAGCTTTAGAACCAATACACACTTTTTTTGCAAGCTTTAGAACCATTAGGTACGCTTTTTGCAAGCTTTAGAACCAATAGACATGTTTTGAAAGCTTTTGAACCAACATACATTTTTTGAAAGCTTTAGAACCAATAGACATTTTTCCAAGCTTTAGAACCATTAGAGAAACTTTTTGCAAGCTTTAGAAACAATAGACATTTTTTGAAAGCTTTAGAACCAATAGACATTTTTTGCAAGCTTTAGAACCGATATACTTTTTTTGCATGCTTTAGAACCAATAGGCACTTTTTTCGCAATCTTTAGAACCAATAGACACTTTTTGTGCAAGCTTTAGAATCAATAGACATTTTTTTTGCAAGCTTTAGAACCAATAGACATTTTTTGCAAGCTTTAGAACTAATAGACATTTTTTTGCAAGCTTTAGAACCAATAGACATTTTTTGCAAGCTTTAGAACCAATAGACATTTTTTGCAAGCTTTAGAACCAATAGAGACACTTTTTGCAAGCTTTAGAACCAATAGACATTTTTTGCAAGCTTTAGAACCGATATACTTTTTTTGCATGCTTTAGAACCAATAGGCACCTTTTTCGCAATCTTTAGAACCAATAGACACTTTTTGTGCAAGCTTTAGAATCAATAGACATTTTTTTGCAAGCTTCAGAAACAATAGACATTTTTTGCAAGCTTTAGAACCAATACACACTTTTTTGCAAGCTTTAGAACCATTAGATACGCTTTTTGCAAGCTTTAGAAACAATAGACATGTTTTGAAAGCTTTAGAACCAATAGACATTTTTTGAAAGCTTTAGAACCAATAGACATTTTTCCAAGCTTTAGAACCATTAGAGAAGCTTTTTGCAAGCTTTAGAACCAATAGACATTTTTTGAAAGCTTTAGAACCAATAGACATTTTTTTTGCAAGCTTTAGAACCAATATACTTTTATTGCATGCTTTAGAACCAATAGGCACCTTTTTTCGCAATCTTTAGAACCAATAGACACTTTTTGTGCAAGCTTTAGAATCAATAGACATTTTTTTGCAAGCTTTAGAACCAATAGACATTTTTTGCAAGCTTTAGAACCAATAGACATTTTTTGCAAGCTTTAGAACCAACAGACATTTTTTGCAAGCTTTAGAACCAATCGAGACACCTTTTGCTAGCTTTTGAACCAATAGACATTTTTCTGGAAGCTTTAGAACCAATAGACTTTTTTTTGCAAGCTTTAGAACCAATAGACATCGTTTTGCAAGCTTTAGAACCAATCAGCATTTTTCTGCAAGCTTTAGAACCAATAGACTTTTTTGAAAGCTTTAGAACCAATTGATACTTTTTTGCAAGCTTTAAAACCAATAGACATTTTTTGCAAGCTTTAGAACCAATAGAGACACTTTTTGCAAGCTTTAGAACCAATAGACATTTTTTGAAAGCTTTAGAAACAATAGACATTTTTTGCAAGCTTTAGAACTAATAGACTTTATTTTGCAAGCTTTAGAACCAATAGACATTTTTGCAAGCTTTAGAACCAATAGACATTGTTTGCAAGCTTTAGAACCAATACACACTTTTTTTGCAAGCTTTAGAACCATTAGGTACGCTTTTAGCAAGCTTTAGAACCAATAGACATGTTTTGAAAGCTTTAGAACCAATAGACATTTTTTGAAAGCTTTAGAACCAATTTACTTTTTTTTGCATGCTTTAGAACCAATAGGCACCTTTTTCGCAATCTTTAGAACCAATAGACACTTTTTGTGCAAGCTTTAGAATCAATAGACATTTTTTTGCAAGCTTTAGAACCAATAGACATTTTTTGCAAGCTTTAGATCCAATAGACATTTTTTGCAAGCTTTAGAACCAACAGACATTTTTGCAAGCTTTAGAACCAATAGATACACCTTTTGCTAGCTTTTGAACCAATAGACATTTTTTTGGAAGCTTTAGAACCAATAGACATTTTTTTTGCAAGCTTTAGAACCAATAGACATCGTTTTGCAAGCTTTAGAACCAATCAGCATTTTTCTGCAAGCTTTAGAACCAATAGAATTTTTTGAAAGCTTTAGAACCAATTGATACTTTTTTGCAAGCTTTAAAACCAATAGATAGCTTTTTTGCAAGCTTTAGAACCAATAGACGTGTTTTGCAAGCTTTAGAACCAATAGACATTTTTTCTGCAAGCTTTAGAACGAATAGAGATTGTTTTGCAAGCTTTAGAACCAATAAGCATGTTTATGCAAGCTTTAGAACCAATAGACATTTTTGCAAGCTTTAGAACCAATGGATGCACTTTTTGCAAGCTTTAGAAACAATAGACATTTTTTGCAAGCTTTAGAACTAATAGACATTTTTTGCAAGCATTAGAACGAATAGACACTATTTTGCAAGCTTTAGAACCAATAGACATTTTTTGAAAGCTTTAGAACCAATAGACATTTTTGCAAGCTTTAGAACCATTAGAGAAACTTTTTGCAAGCTTTAGAACCAATAGACATTTTTTGCAAGTTTTAGAACCATTAGACATTGTTTTGCAAGCTTTAGAACCAATAAACATTTTTCTGCAAGCTTTACAACCAATAGACATTTTTTTGCAAGCTTTAGAACCAATGGATACTTTTTTGCAAGCTTTGGAACCAATAGACATTTTTTGCAGGCTTTAGAACCAATAGAGACACTTTTTGCAAGCTTTAGAACCAATAGACATTTTTTGAAAGCTTTAGAACCATTAGACATTTTTTGCAAGCTTTAGAACTAATAGACATTATTTTGCAAGCTTTAGAACCAATAGACACTCTTTTGCAAGCTTTAGAACCAATAGACATTTTTTGAAAGCTTTAGAACCAATAGACATTTTTTGAAAGCTTTCGAACCATTAGAGAAACTTTTTGCAAGCTTTAGAACCAATAGACATTTTTTGAATGCTTTAGAACCAATAGACATTTTTTGCAAGCTATAGAACCAATATACTTTTTTTGCATGCTTTAGAACCAATAGGCACCTTTTCCGCAATTTTTAGAACCAATAGACACGTTTTGTGCAAGCTTTAGAATCAATAGACATTTTTATGCAAGCTTTAGAACCAATAGACATTTTTTGCAAGCTTTAGAACCAATAGACATTTTTTGCAAGCTTTAGAACCAATAGAGACACCTTTTGCTAGCTTTTGAACCAATAAATATTTTTTTGGAAGCTTTGGAACGAATAGACATTTTTTTGCAAGCTTTAGAAGCAATAGACATTGTTCTGCAAGCTTTAGAACCAATAGACATTTTATGCAAGCTTTAGAACCAATATAGAAACTTTTTGCAAGCTTTAGAACCAATAGACATTGTTTTGTAAGCTTTAGAACCAATAGACATTTTTGCAAGCTTTGGAACCAATAGAAACGATGTTTTCAAGCTTTAGAACCAATAGACTCTGTTTTGCAAGATTTCGAATCAATAGACACTTTTTTTGCAAGCTTTGGAACCAATAGACATTTTTTGCAAGCCTTAGAACCAATATACATTGTTTTGTAAGCTTTAGAACCAATAAGCATTTTTCTGCAAGCTTTAGAACCAATATACATTTTTTGCAAGCTTTAGAACCAATAGACATTGTTTTGTAAGCTTTAGAACCAATAAGCATTTTTCTGCAAGCTTTAGAACCAATAGACACTTTTCTGCAAGCCTTGAAACAAATATACATTTTTTGCAAGCGTTAGAACCAATAGTGACACTTTGTGCAAGCTTTAGAACCAATAGACATTTTTTGAAAGCTTTAGAACCAATAGACACTTTTTTTGCAAGCTTTAGAACCAATAGACATTTTTGTGCGAGCTTTACAATCAATGGACATTTGTTTGCAAGCTTTAGAACCAATAGACATTTTGTTGCAAGCTTTAGAATCTATAGACATTATTTTGCAAGATTTAGAACCAATAGACATTTTTTTGCAAGCTTTAGAACCAATAGACATTTTTTGCAAGCTTTAGAACCAATAGAGACACGTTTTGCGAGCTTGTGAACCAATAGACATTTTTTTTGCAAGTTTTGGAACCAATAGACTTTTTTTGCAAGCTTTAGAAGCAATAGACATTTTTCTGCGAAGCAATAGACATTTTTCTGCAAGCTTTAGAACCAATAGACATTTTTTGCAAGCTTTAGAACCAATAGAGAATCCTTTTGCAAGCTTTAGAATCAATAGACACCTTTTTTGCAAGCTTTGGAACCAATAGACATTTTATGCAAGCTTTAGAACCAATAGACAACTTTTTTGCAAGCTTTAGAACAAATAGACATTTTTTGCAAGCTTTAGAACCAATAGACATATTATTGCAAGCTTTAGAACCAATAGACATTTTTGCAAGCTTTAGAACCAATAGATATTGTTCTGCAAGCTTTAGAACCAATAAGCATTTGTCTGCAAGCTTTAGAACCAATAGACATTTTGTGCAAGCTTTAGAACCAATAGACACTTTTTTGCAAGCTTTAGAATCAATAGACACTTTGTTTGCAAGCTTTGGAACCAATAGACATTTTTGCAAGCTTTAGAACCAATAGATACAATTTTTGCAAGCTTTAGAACCAATAGACATTGTTTGCAAGCTTTAGAACCAATAGAGACACGTTTTGCTAGCTTCTGAACCAATAGACATTTTTTTTGCAAGCTTTGGAACCAATAGACTTTTTTTGCCAGCTTTAGAAGCAATAGACATTTTTCTGCAAGCTTTAGAAGCAATAGACATCTTTCTGCAAGCTTTAGAACCAATAGACATTTTTTGCAAGTTTTAGAACCAATAGAGAATCTTGTTGCAAGCTTTAGAACCAATATACATTGTTTTGCAAGCTTTAGAACCAATAGACATTTTTTGAGCTTTAGAACCAATGGAAACGCTTTTTGGAAGCTTTAGAACCAATAAACTTTTTTGCACGCTTTACAAACAATAGACACCCTTTTTGCAAGCTTTAGAACCAATAGACATTTTTTGAGCTTTAGAACCAATAGACATTTTTTGCAAGCTTTAGAACTAATAGACATATTTTTGCAAGCTTTAGAACCAACAGACATTTATTAGCAAGCTTTAGAACCAATAGACATTCTTTTGCAAGCTCTAGAACCAATCAGCATTTTTCTGCAAGCTTTAGAACCAATAGACATTTTTGCAAGCTTTAGAACCAATAGACATTGTTTTGTAAGCTTTAGAAACAATAAGCATTTTTCTGCAAGCTTTAGAACCAATAGACACTTTTCTGCAAGCCTTGAAACAAATATACATTTTTTGCAAGCGTTAGAACCAATAGTGACACTTTGTGCAAGCTTTAGAACCAATAGACATTTTTTGAAAGCTTTAGAACCAATAGACACTTTTTTTGCAAGCTTTAGAACCAATAGACATTTTTGTGCGAGCTTTACAATCAATGGACATTTGTTTGCAAGCTTTAGAACCAATAGACATTTTGTTGCAAGCTTTAGAATCTATAGACATTATTTTGCAAGATTTAGAACCAATAGACATTTTTTTGCAAGTTTTAGAACCAATAGACATTTTTTGCAAGCTTTAGAACCAATAGAGACACGTTTTGCGAGCTTGTGAACCAATAGACATTTTTTTTGCAAGTTTTGGAACCAATAGACTTTTTTTGCAAGCTTTAGAAGCAATAGACATTTTTCTGCGAAGCAATAGACATTTTTCTGCAAGCTTTAGAACCAATAGACATTTTTTGCAAGCTTTAGAACCAATAGAGAATCCTTTTGCAAGCTTTAGAATCAATAAACACCTTTTTTGCAAGCTTTGGAACCAATAGACATTTTATGCAAGCTTTAGAACCAATAGACAACTTTTTTGCAAGCTTTAGAACAAATAGACATTTTTTGCAAGCTTTAGAACCAATAGACATATTATTGCAAGCTTTAGAACCAATAGACATTTTTTGCAAGCTTTAGAACCAATAGATATTGTTCTGCAAGCTTTAGAACCAATAAGCATTTGTCTGCAAGCTTTAGAACCAATAGACATTTTGTGCAAGCTTTAGAACCAATAGACACTTTTTTGCAAGCTTTAGAATCAATAGACACTTTGTTTGCAAGCTTTGGAACCAATAGACATTTTTGCAAGCTTTAGAACCAATAGATACAATTTTTGCAAGCTTTAGAACCAATAGACATTGTTTGCAAGCTTTAGAACCAATAGAGACACGTTTTGCTAGCTTCTGAACCAATAGACATTTTTTTGCAAGCTTTGGATCCAATAGACTTTTTTTGCCAGCTTTAGAAGCAATAGAAATTTTTCTGCAAGCTTTAGAAGCAATAGACATCTTTCTGCAAGCTTTAGAACCAATAGACATTTTTTGCAAGTTTTAGAACCAATAGAGAATCTTGTTGCAAGCTTTAGAACCAATATACATTGTTTTGCAAGCTTTAGAACCAATAGACATTTTTTGAGCTTTAGAACCAATGGAAACGCTTTTTGGAAGCTTTAGAACCAATAAACATTTTTTTGCACGCTTTACAAACAATAGACACCCTTTTTGCAAGCTTTAGAACCAATAGACATTTTTTGAGCTTTAGAACCAATAGACATTTTTTGCAAGCTTTAGAACTAATAGACATATTTTTGCAAGCTTTAGAACCAACAGACATTTATTAGCAAGCTTTAGAACCAATAGACATTCTTTTGCAAGCTCTAGAACCAATCAGCATTTTTCTGCAAGCTTTAGAACCAATAGACATTTTTGCAAGCTTTAGAACCAATAAACACTTTTTTGCAAGCTTTAGAACCAATAGACATTTTATGCAAGCTTTAGAACCAATAGAGACACTTTTTGCTAGCTTTTGAAGCAATAGACATTGTTTTGCTAGCTTTAGAAACAATAGACATTTTTGCAAGATTTAGAACCAATAGACATTGTTTTGCAAGCTTTAGAACCAATAAGCATTTTTCTGCAAGCTTTAGAACCAATAGACATTTTTTGCAAGCTTTAGAACCAATAAACACTTGTTTGCAAGATGTAGTATCTATAGACACTATTTGCAAGCTTTAGAACCAATAGACATTTTTTTGCAAGCTTTAGAACCAATAGACATTTTTTGCAAGCTTTAGAACCATTAGAGAAACTTGTTGCAAGCTTTAGAACCAATAGACATTTTTTGCAAGCTTTGGAACCAATAGACATGTTTTGCAAGCTTTAGAACCAATAGAGACACTTTTTGCTAGCTTTTGAAGCAATAGACATTTTTTTGCTAGCTTTAGAACCAATAGACATTTTTTGCAAGCTTTAGAACCAATAGACATTGTTTTGCAAGCTTTAGAACCAATAAGCATTTTTCTGCAAGCTTTAGAACCAATAGACATTTTTGCAAGCTTTAGAACCAATAAACACTTTTTTGCAAGATGTAGTATCTATAGACACTATTTGCAAGCTTTAGAACCAATATACATTTTTTGCAAGCTTTAGAACCAATAGACATTTTTTGCAAGCTTTAGAACCATTAGAGAAACTTTTTGCAAGCTTTAGAACCAATAGACATTTTGTGCAAGCTTTGGAACCAATAGACATTTTTTGGAAGCTTTAGAATCAATAGACCCCTTTTTTGCAAACGCTAGAACCAATAGACATTTTATGCAAGCTTTAGAACCAATAGAGACACTTTTTTGCAAGCTTTATAACCAATAGACATTGTTTTGCATGCTTTAGAACCAATCAGCATTTTTTTGCAAGCTTTAGAACCAATAGATATTGTTCTGCAAGCTTTAGAACTAATAAGCATTTTTCTGCAAGCTTTAGAACCAATAGCCATTTTTTGCAAGCTTTAGAACCAATAGACACTTTTGTGCAAGCTTTAGAATCAATTGACACTTTTTTTGCAAGCTTTGGAACCAATAGACATTTTTGCAAGCTTTAGAACCAATAGATATACTTTTTGCAAGCTTTAGAACCAATAGACATTTTTTGCAAGCTTTAGAACCAATAGACATTGGTTTGCAAGCTTTATAACCAATAAGCATGCTTCTGCAAGCTTTAGAACCAAGAGATATTTTTTGCAAGCTTTTGAACCAATGGGCAATTTTTTGCAAGCGTTTGAACCAATAGACATTTTTTGCAAGCTTTAGAACCAATAGAGACACTTTTTGCAATCTTTAGAACCAATAGACATTTTTTGAAAGCTTTCGAACCAATAGACATTTTTTGCAAGCTTTAGCACTAATATAAATTTTCTTGCAAGCTTTAGAACCAATAGACACTACTTTGCAAGCTTTAGAACCATTAGATATGTTTTGCAAGCTTTAGAACCAATTGACATTTTTTGCAAGCTTTAGAACCATTAGAGAAACATTTTGCAAGCTTTAGAACCAATAGACATTTTTTTGCAATCTTTGGAACCAATAGACATTTTTTGCAAGCTTTCGAAGCAATAGGCATTTTTCTGCAAGCTTTAAAACCAATAGACATTTTTTGCAAATTTAGAACCAATAGAGAATCTTTTTGCAAGCCTTAGAACCAACAGACACATGTTTTGCAAGCTTTAGACCCAATAGAGACACTTTTGCATGCTTTAGAACCAATAGACATATTCTTGCAAGCTTTAGAACCAATAGACATTTGTTTGCAAGATTGAGAACCAATAGACATCGTTTTGCAAGCTTTTGAACCAATCCGCATTTTCTGCAAGCTTTAGAACCAATAGACTTTTTTGAAAGCTTTAGAACCAATAGATACTTTTTTGCAAGCTTTAGAACCAATAGCTTTTTTGCAAGCTTTAGAACCAATAGACGTGTTTTGCAAGCTTTAGAACCAAGAGACATATTATTGCAAGCTTTAGAACCAATAGACATTTTTTTTGCAATCTTTAGAACGAATAGACATTGTTTTGCAAGCTTTAGAACCAATAAGCATTTTTCTGCAAGCTTTAGAACCAATAGACATTTTCTGCACACTTTAGAAACAATAAACACTTTTTTTGCAAGCTTTAGAATCAATAGACATTTTTTTGCAAGCTTTGGAACCAATAGACATTTTTTGCAAGCTTTAAAACCAATAGATAGACTTTTTGCAAGCTTTAGAACCAATAGACATTTTTTTGCAAGCTTTAGAACCAATGGACACTTTTTTGCAAGCTTTGGAACCAATAGACATTTTTTGCAAGCTTTAGTACCAATAGAGCCACTTTTTGCAAGCTTTAGAACCAATATACATTTTTTGAAAGCTTTAGAAACAATAGACATTTTTTGCAAGCTTTAGAACTATTAGACACTATTTTGCAAGCTTTAGAACCAATATATACATTGTTTGCAAGCTTTAGAACCATTAGAGAAACTTCTTGCAAGCTTTAGAACCAATAGACATTTATTGCAAGTTTTAGAACCAATAGACATTGTTTTGCCAGCTTTAGAACCAATAAGCATTTTTTTGCAAGCTTTAGAACCAATAGTCATTTTTTGCAAGCTTTAGAACCAATGGACACTTTTTTGCAAGCTTTAGAACCAATAGACATTTTTTGCAAGCTTTAGAACTAATAGAGACACTTTTTGCAAGCTTTAGAACCAATCAGCATTTTTCTGCAAGCTTTAGAACCAATGGAGACGCTTTTTGCAAGCTTTAGAACCAAAATACATTTTTTGCAAGCTTTAGAACCAATAGACACCTTTTTTGCAAGCTTTAGAACCAATCAGCATTTTTCTGCAAGCTTTAGAACCAATAGACTTTTTTGAAAGCTTTAGAACCAATAGATACTTTTTTGCAAGCTTTAGAACCAATAGACAGCTTTTTTGCAAGCTTTAGAACCAATAGAGACACTTTTTGCTAGCTTTTGAAGCAATAGACATTTGTTTGCTAGCTTTAGAACCAATAGACATTTTTTGCAAGCTTTAGAACCAATAAACACTTGTTTGCAAGATGTAGTATCTATAGACACTATTTGCAATCTTTAGAACCAATAGACATTTTGTGCAAGCTTTAGAACCAATAGACATTTTTTGCAAGCTTTAGAACCATTAGAGAAACTTTTTGCAAGCTTTAGAAACAATAGACATTTTTTGCAAGCTTTGGAACCAATAGACATTTTTTGCAAGCTTTAGAACCAATAGAGACACTTTTTGCTAGCTTTTGAAGCAATAGACATTTTTTTGCTAGCTTTAGAACCAATAGACATTTTTTGCAAGCTTTAGAACCAATATACATTGTTTTGCAAGCTTTAGAACCAATAAGCATTTTTTCTGCAAGCTTTAGAACCAATAGAAATTTTTTGCAAGCTTTAGAACCAATAAACACTTTTTTGCAAGATGTAGTATCTATAGACACTATTTGCATGCTTTAGAACCAATAGACATTTTTTGCAAGCTTTAGAACCAATAGACATTTTTTGCAAGCTTTAGAACCATTAGAGAAACTTTTTGCAAGCTTTAGAACCAATAGACATTTTTTGCAAGCTTTGGGACCAATAGACATTTTTTGCAAGCTTTAGAATCAATAGACCCATTTTTGCAAACTCTAGAACCAATAGACATTTTATGCAAGCTTTAGAACCAATAGAGACACTTTTTGCAAGCTTTATAACCAATAGTAATTGTTTTGCATGCTTTAGAACCAATCAGCATTTTTCTGCAAGTTTTAGAACCAATAGACTTTTCTGAAAGCTTTAGAACCAATAGACATATTATTGCAAGCTTTAGAACCAATAGACATTTTTTTGCAAGCTTTAGAACCAATAGATATTGTACTGCAAGCTTTAGAACTAATAAGCATTTTTCTGCAAGCTTTAGAACCAATAGACATTTTTTTGAAAGCTTTAGAACCAATAGACACTTTTGTGCAAGCTTTAGAATCAATTGACATTTTTTGCAAGCTTTAGAACCAATAGACATTGATTTGCAAGCTTTAGAACCAATAAGCATGTTTCTGCAAGCTTTAGAACCAATAGACATTTTTCCAAGCTTTAGAACCATTAGAGAAACTTTTTGCAAGCTTTAGAACCAATAGACATTTTTTGAAAGCTTTCGAACCAATAGACATTTTTTGTAAGCTTTAGCACTAATATACATTTTTTGCAAGCTTTAGAACCAATAGACACTACTTTGCAAGCTTTAGAACCATTAGATATGTTTTGCAAGCTTTAGAACCAATTGACATTTTTTGCAAGCTTTAGAACCATTAGAGAAACCTTTTGCAAGCTTTAGAACCAATAGACATTTTTTTTGCAATCTTTGGAACCAATAGACATTTTTTGCAAGCTTTAGAAGCAATAGACATTTTTCTGCAAGCTTTAAAACCAATAGACATTTTTTGCAAATTTAGAACCAATAGAGAATCTTTTTGCAAGCCTTAGAACCAATAGACACATGTTTTGCAAGCTTTAGAACCAATAGAGACACTTTTGCATGCTTTAGAACCAATAGACATATTCTTGCAAGCTTTAGAACCAATAGACATTTGTTTGCAAGATTGAGAACCAATAGACATCGTTTTGCAAGCTTTTGAACCAATCCGCATTTTTCTGCAAGCTTTAGAACCAATAGACTTTTTTGAAAGCTTTAGAACCAATAGATACTTTTTTGCAAGCTTTAGAACCAATAGCTTTTTTGCAAGCTTTAGAACCAATAGACGTGTTTTGCAAGCTTTAGAACCAAGAGACATATTATTGCAAGCTTTAGAACCAATAGACATTTTTTTGCAATCTTTAGAACGAATAGACATTGTTTTGCAAGCTTTAGAACCAATAAGCATTTTTCTGCAAGCTTTAGAACCAATACACATTTTTTGCACACTTTAGAAACAATAAACACTTTTTTTGCAAGCTTTAGAATCAATAGACACTTTTTTTGCAAGCTTTGGAACCAATAGACATTTTTTGCAAGCTTTATAACCAATAGATAGACTTTTTGCAAGCTTTAGAACCAATAGGCATTTTTTTGCAAGCTTTATAACCAATGGACACTTTTTTGCAAGCTTTGGAACCAATAGACATTTTTGGCAAGCTTTAGAACCAATAGAGCCACTTTTTGCAAGCTTTAGAACCAATATACATTTTTTGAAAGCTCTAGAAACAATAGACATTTTTTGCAAGCTTTAGAACTATTAGACACTATTTTGCAAGCTTCAGAACCAATATATACATTTTTTGCAAGCTTTAGAACCATTAGAGAAACTTTTTGGAAGCTTTAGAATCAATAGACCCCTTTTTTGCAAACGCTAGAACCAATAGACATTTTATGCAAGCTTTAGAACCAATAGAGACACTTTTTTGCAAGCTTTATAACCAATAGACATTGTTTTGCATGCTTTAGAACCAATCAGCATTTTTTTGCAAGCTTTAGAACCAATAGATATTGTTCTGCAAGCTTTAGAACTAATAAGCATTTTTCTGCAAGCTTTAGAACCAATAGCCATTTTTTGCAAGCTTTAGAACCAATAGACACTTTTGTGCAAGCTTTAGAATCAATTGACACTTTTTTTGCAAGCTTTGGAACCAATAGACATTTTTGCAAGCTTTAGAACCAATAGATATACTTTTTGCAAGCTTTAGAACCAATAGACATTTTTTGCAAGCTTTAGAACCAATAGACATTGGTTTGCAAGCTTTATAACCAATAAGCATGCTTCTGCAAGCTTTAGAACCAAGAGATATTTTTTGCAAGCTTTTGAACCAATGGGCAATTTTTTGCAAGCGTTTGAACCAATAGACATTTTTTGCAAGCTTTAGAACCAATAGAGACACTTTTTGCAATCTTTAGAACCAATAGACATTTTTTGAAAGCTTTCGAACCAATAGACATTTTTTGCAAGCTTTAGCACTAATATAAATTTTCTTGCAAGCTTTAGAACCAATAGACACTACTTTGCAAGCTTTAGAACCATTAGATATGTTTTGCAAGCTTTAGAACCAATTGACATTTTTTGCAAGCTTTAGAACCATTAGAGAAACATTTTGCAAGCTTTAGAACCAATAGACATTTTTTTGCAATCTTTGGAACCAATAGACATTTTTTGCAAGCTTTCGAAGCAATAGGCATTTTTCTGCAAGCTTTAAAACCAATAGACATTTTTTGCAAATTTAGAACCAATAGAGAATCTTTTTGCAAGCCTTAGAACCAACAGACACATGTTTTGCAAGCTTTAGACCCAATAGAGACACTTTTGCATGCTTTAGAACCAATAGACATATTCTTGCAAGCTTTAGAACCAATAGACATTTGTTTGCAAGATTGAGAACCAATAGACATCGTTTTGCAAGCTTTTGAACCAATCCGCATTTTCTGCAAGCTTTAGAACCAATAGACTTTTTTGAAAGCTTTAGAACCAATAGATACTTTTTTGCAAGCTTTAGAACCAATAGCTTTTTTGCAAGCTTTAGAACCAATAGACGTGTTTTGCAAGCTTTAGAACCAAGAGACATATTATTGCAAGCTTTAGAACCAATAGACATTTTTTTTGCAATCTTTAGAACGAATAGACATTGTTTTGCAAGCTTTAGAACCAATAAGCATTTTTCTGCAAGCTTTAGAACCAATAGACATTTTCTGCACACTTTAGAAACAATAAACACTTTTTTTGCAAGCTTTAGAATCAATAGACATTTTTTTGCAAGCTTTGGAACCAATAGACATTTTTTGCAAGCTTTAAAACCAATAGATAGACTTTTTGCAAGCTTTAGAACCAATAGACATTTTTTTGCAAGCTTTAGAACCAATGGACACTTTTTTGCAAGCTTTGGAACCAATAGACATTTTTTGCAAGCTTTAGTACCAATAGAGCCACTTTTTGCAAGCTTTAGAACCAATATACATTTTTTGAAAGCTTTAGAAACAATAGACATTTTTTGCAAGCTTTAGAACTATTAGACACTATTTTGCAAGCTTTAGAACCAATATATACATTGTTTGCAAGCTTTAGAACCATTAGAGAAACTTCTTGCAAGCTTTAGAACCAATAGACATTTATTGCAAGTTTTAGAACCAATAGACATTGTTTTGCCAGCTTTAGAACCAATAAGCATTTTTTTGCAAGCTTTAGAACCAATAGTCATTTTTTGCAAGCTTTAGAACCAATGGACACTTTTTTGCAAGCTTTAGAACCAATAGACATTTTTTGCAAGCTTTAGAACTAATAGAGACACTTTTTGCAAGCTTTAGAACCAATCAGCATTTTTCTGCAAGCTTTAGAACCAATGGAGACGCTTTTTGCAAGCTTTAGAACCAAAATACATTTTTTGCAAGCTTTAGAACCAATAGACACCTTTTTTGCAAGCTTTAGAACCAATCAGCATTTTTCTGCAAGCTTTAGAACCAATAGACTTTTTTGAAAGCTTTAGAACCAATAGATACTTTTTTGCAAGCTTTAGAACCAATAGACAGCTTTTTTGCAAGCTTTAGAACCAATAGAGACACTTTTTGCTAGCTTTTGAAGCAATAGACATTTGTTTGCTAGCTTTAGAACCAATAGACATTTTTTGCAAGCTTTAGAACCAATAAACACTTGTTTGCAAGATGTAGTATCTATAGACACTATTTGCAATCTTTAGAACCAATAGACATTTTGTGCAAGCTTTAGAACCAATAGACATTTTTTGCAAGCTTTAGAACCATTAGAGAAACTTTTTGCAAGCTTTAGAAACAATAGACATTTTTTGCAAGCTTTGGAACCAATAGACATTTTTTGCAAGCTTTAGAACCAATAGAGACACTTTTTGCTAGCTTTTGAAGCAATAGACATTTTTTTGCTAGCTTTAGAACCAATAGACATTTTTTGCAAGCTTTAGAACCAATATACATTGTTTTGCAAGCTTTAGAACCAATAAGCATTTTTTCTGCAAGCTTTAGAACCAATAGAAATTTTTTGCAAGCTTTAGAACCAATAAACACTTTTTTGCAAGATGTAGTATCTATAGACACTATTTGCATGCTTTAGAACCAATAGACATTTTTTGCAAGCTTTAGAACCAATAGACATTTTTTGCAAGCTTTAGAACCATTAGAGAAACTTTTTGCAAGCTTTAGAACCAATAGACATTTTTTGCAAGCTTTGGGACCAATAGACATTTTTTGCAAGCTTTAGAATCAATAGACCCATTTTTGCAAACTCTAGAACCAATAGACATTTTATGCAAGCTTTAGAACCAATAGAGACACTTTTTGCAAGCTTTATAACCAATAGTAATTGTTTTGCATGCTTTAGAACCAATCAGCATTTTTCTGCAAGTTTTAGAACCAATAGACTTTTCTGAAAGCTTTAGAACCAATAGACATATTATTGCAAGCTTTAGAACCAATAGACATTTTTTTGCAAGCTTTAGAACCAATAGATATTGTACTGCAAGCTTTAGAACTAATAAGCATTTTTCTGCAAGCTTTAGAACCAATAGACATTTTTTTGAAAGCTTTAGAACCAATAGACACTTTTGTGCAAGCTTTAGAATCAATTGACATTTTTTGCAAGCTTTAGAACCAATAGACATTGATTTGCAAGCTTTAGAACCAATAAGCATGTTTCTGCAAGCTTTAGAACCAATAGACATTTTTCCAAGCTTTAGAACCATTAGAGAAACTTTTTGCAAGCTTTAGAACCAATAGACATTTTTTGAAAGCTTTCGAACCAATAGACATTTTTTGTAAGCTTTAGCACTAATATACATTTTTTGCAAGCTTTAGAACCAATAGACACTACTTTGCAAGCTTTAGAACCATTAGATATGTTTTGCAAGCTTTAGAACCAATTGACATTTTTTGCAAGCTTTAGAACCATTAGAGAAACCTTTTGCAAGCTTTAGAACCAATAGACATTTTTTTTGCAATCTTTGGAACCAATAGACATTTTTTGCAAGCTTTAGAAGCAATAGACATTTTTCTGCAAGCTTTAAAACCAATAGACATTTTTTGCAAATTTAGAACCAATAGAGAATCTTTTTGCAAGCCTTAGAACCAATAGACACATGTTTTGCAAGCTTTAGAACCAATAGAGACACTTTTGCATGCTTTAGAACCAATAGACATATTCTTGCAAGCTTTAGAACCAATAGACATTTGTTTGCAAGATTGAGAACCAATAGACATCGTTTTGCAAGCTTTTGAACCAATCCGCATTTTTCTGCAAGCTTTAGAACCAATAGACTTTTTTGAAAGCTTTAGAACCAATAGATACTTTTTTGCAAGCTTTAGAACCAATAGCTTTTTTGCAAGCTTTAGAACCAATAGACGTGTTTTGCAAGCTTTAGAACCAAGAGACATATTATTGCAAGCTTTAGAACCAATAGACATTTTTTTGCAATCTTTAGAACGAATAGACATTGTTTTGCAAGCTTTAGAACCAATAAGCATTTTTCTGCAAGCTTTAGAACCAATACACATTTTTTGCACACTTTAGAAACAATAAACACTTTTTTTGCAAGCTTTAGAATCAATAGACACTTTTTTTGCAAGCTTTGGAACCAATAGACATTTTTTGCAAGCTTTATAACCAATAGATAGACTTTTTGCAAGCTTTAGAACCAATAGGCATTTTTTTGCAAGCTTTATAACCAATGGACACTTTTTTGCAAGCTTTGGAACCAATAGACATTTTTGGCAAGCTTTAGAACCAATAGAGCCACTTTTTGCAAGCTTTAGAACCAATATACATTTTTTGAAAGCTCTAGAAACAATAGACATTTTTTGCAAGCTTTAGAACTATTAGACACTATTTTGCAAGCTTCAGAACCAATATATACATTTTTTGCAAGCTTTAGAACCATTAGAGAAACTTTTTGCAAGCTTTAGAATCAATAGACATTTTTTTGCAAGCTTTGGAATCAATGGACATTTTTTTTGCAAGCTTTGGAAGCAACATACATTTTTCTGCAAGCTTTAAAACCAATAGACATTTTTTGCATGCTTTAGAACCAATAGAGACACTTTTTGCAAGCTTTAGAACCAATATACATTTTTTTTGCAAGCTTTAGAACCAATAGACATTTTTGCAAGCTTTAGAACCAATGGAGACGCTTTTTGCAAGCTTTAGAACCAAAAGACATTTTTTGCAAGCTTTAGAACCAATAGACACCTTTTTTGCAAGCTTTAGAACCAATAGACATTTTTTGCAAGCTTTAGAACCAATAGAGACACTTTGTGCAAGCTTTAGAACCAACAGCAATTTTTTTGCAAGTTTTAGAACCAATGGACACTTTTTTGCAAGCTTTGGAACCAATAGACATTTTTTGCAAGCTTTAGAACCAATACACATTTTTGCAAGCTTTAGAACCAATAGAGACACCTTTTGCTAGCTTTTGAACCAATAGACATTTTTTTGGAAGCTTTGGAACCAATAGACATTTTTTTGCAAGCTTTAGAAGCAATAGAGGAACTTCTTGCAAGCTTTAGAACCAATAGACATTTTTTGCAAGTTTTAGAACCAATAGACATTGTTTTGCCGGCTTTAGAACCAAAAAGCATTTTTCTGCAAGCTTTAGAACCAATAGACATTTTTTGCAAGCTTTAGAACCAATGGACACTTTTTGGCAAGCTTTAGAACCAATAGACTTTTTTGCAAGCTTTAGAACCAATAGAGACACTTTTTGCAAGCTTTAGAACCAATCAGCATTTTTCTGCAAGCTTTAGAACCAATGGAGACGCTTTTTGCAAGCTTTAGAACCAAAATACATTTTTTGCAAGCTTTAGAACCAATAGACACCTTTTTTGCAAGCTTTAGAACCAATCAGCATTTTTCTGCAAGCTTTAGAACCAATAGACTTTTTTGAAAGCTTTAGAACCAATAGATACTTTTTTGCAAGCTTTAGAACCAATAGACAGCTTTTTTGCAAGCTTTAGAACCAATAGACGTGTTTTGCAAGCTTTAGAACCAATAGACATATTATTGATAGCTTTAGAACCAATAGCTATGTTTTTGCAAGCTTTAGAACGAATAGACATTGTTTTGCAAGCTTTAGAACCAATAAGCATTTTTCTGCAAGCTTGAGAACCAATACACACTTTTTTGCAAGCTTTCGGTGCTGGTCGGTGTGTTTCGGTGGGCCAAAGGGCCCGTTGCCACACTGTATCTCAAAACAAAAACACTTGAGATTTAATATCGTTTGCCTTTTATTTCTTGACAGATCTAAGTATGATTAAGCCAACCTCTTGTCCCCTGAGTTGATGAAATTGCATTAGAACTTCCCCACCTGCCCTTCACTTCTTGAGTAATAGAATCATGCTCGTAACTTTTGGAAACATCTTCCTTTAGTTTAGTTTCTACAAGTGGGTTTTAATTCAGTGCAGATTTAATTTTCTCCTGTGAAGCATTATCTTGTCCATCACTCGGGTTTCATCGACATTTTTCATTTCTTGAACTGTCAACAGTTTCATGTTAACAGCAAATTTGGAGCTTGTGTGCATTGGCAATGTAACTTTCATAGAAGCAAGACACCAGCCAGACCATGAAGGAACTGAGTACTGGAGTAACTCAGCGGGATCTTCTTCAGGACCAGACATCAACGTGTGCTGGTCTCACCATGACGTAGAAACATAGAAAATAGGTGCAGGAGTAGGCCACTCAGCCCATTGAGCCAGCACCGACTTTCTATATGATCATCCAAAATCAATACCCCATTCCTGCTATCTCCCCAAATCCCTTTATTTTGTTAGCCCTAAGAGCCACATCCAACTCTCTCTTGAAAACATCCAGTGAATTGGCCTCCACTGTCTTCTGTGGCAGAGAATTCCACAGATTTTCCATGTGAAAAAGTTATCCCTCATCTCAGTCCTGAATGGGCTAACCCGTTATTCTTAAACTGTGACCCCTGGTTCGGGACTCCCCCAACATCGGGAACATTGTTCCTGCATCTAGCCTGTTCAATCCTTTAAGAATTTTATAGGTTTCTATAAGATCCCCTTTCATTCTTCTCAATTCCAGCAAATTCAAGCCCAGTCAACACATTCATTCATCATTTGTCAGTCCCGCCATCACGGGAATTAACCTGGTGAACCTACGCTACACTCCCTCAATAGCAAGAATGTCCTTCCTCAAATTAGGATAGGTACAGAAGTGTGAAAATGCACACCTCCAGATTTAGGGATAGTTTCTTCCCATCTGTTATCAGGCAACTGAATCATCCTACCACAACCAGAGAGCAGTGCTGAACTACTATTTACCTCATTGGTGACCCTCGGACTATCCTTGATCGGATTTTGCTGACTTTATCTTGCACTAAACGTTATTCCCTTACATAGAAACATAAAAACATAGAAACTAGGTGCAGTAGGAGGCCATTTGGCCCTTCGAGCCAGCACCGCCATTCATTGTGATCATGGCTGATCGTCCCCAATCAATAACCCGTGCCTGAAAAGGGAGGGGGATGTGGGGCTAAGGATAGGCAGAGGTGAAGAGATGGGTCTTGAGGCGGGACTGGAAGATGGTGAGGGACACGGAATTGTGGATCAGTTGGGGGAGGGAGTTCCAGAGCCTGGGAGCTGCCCTGGAGAAGGCTCTGTCCACAAAGCTACCGAGGTTGGACTTGTGGATGGAGAGGAGACCGGCTGATGTGGATCTGAGGGACCGTGAGCGTTGGTAGGGGTAGAGGAGGTCAGTGAAATATGCGGGGGACAGATGGTGGAGAGCTTTGTAGGTGAGGACCACGATTTTGTAGGTGATCCGGTGGGAGATTGGAAGCCAGTGAAGTTGTTTGAGGACTGCATTGATGTGATGCCAGGATTTGGTGTGGGTGATGAGTCGGGTGGCTGCGTTCTGGACCAGTTGTAGTCAGTTGATGTAGCTGGAGCTGATGCCAAGGAGAAGTGAGTTGTAATAGTCCAGTCGGGAGGAAATGAAGGCATGGATGAGTCTTTCAAAGACTGGATAGACTTGGCTAGAATTTAGAAGATTGAGGAGGGGATCTTATAGAAACTTACAAAATTCTTAAGCGGTTGGACAGGCTAGATGCCGGAAGATTGTTCCCGATGTTGGGGAAGTCCAGAACAAGGGGTCACAGTTAAGGATAACGGGGAAGTTTTTTAGGACCATGATGAGAAAAAAAATGTCACACAGAGAGTGGTGAATCTGTGGAATTCTCTGCCACAGAAGGTAGTTGAGGCCAGTCCATTGGCTATATTTTAGAGGGAGTTAGATATGGCCCGTGGCTAAAGGGATCAGGGGGTATAGAGAGAAGGCAGGTATAGGATACTGAGTTGGATGATCAGCCATGATCATATTGAATGGGGGTGCAGGCTCGAAGGGCCGAATGGCCTACTCCTGCACTTATTTTCTATATTTCTATGATTGTAGTCATGTCTTGTCTTTCTGCTGACTGTATTTAACATGCGACAAAAAGCTTTTCTCTGTAGACTTAATGAACTCAATTCCTTGTATTTAACTATTGAGTCCAGTTGGTTATAACCACTGTGACCTGTGGTCATATGGTGAAATGGTTTATTCCCTTCTGCGCCTGCCTTCCATTCGTAAGATCACAAGTTTGTAAACCATCATAATCAGAGGTGACCTCATAATGTGCCTGGCCGGTGACCTCACAGTGAACTGCATCTGTAACCATGAGAGACGGGCTCCATTTCATCTGTCAATTTGAAGTGGGAGCACCAAACCCATTCTGCCAGGCATTGAAACAGCAGGCAGCTACTAGAGGTCGAAACTCTAACCTTCACAGTGTGGATCAATAACCCAAGCAAGGAGCTTTGAGAATGCCGGAGAAAAAGGACAACACCAAGCAGACTTACAAGAGGAGATCTAAGGTAGATCTGAATCTGTTAATAGACGAAGATAAAAGATAGAGTGACTCAGCGGGTCTTATTCTTAAACTGTGACCCCTTGTTCTGGACTCCCCTACATTGGGAACATAGGGGCGTAGGGCTCTTCTGCAACCTCTGAGCTTTTCTTTATGGGAGAGAATCCTATCCATCCAGTGACAATCCTGTCTCCAGTCTCCAACATTCCCCCAACCCCCACCTTTTTATATCTACTGTTGGTGCAATAACTGTTTTCGATTCTCTACTCCACTGGCCCACTCCAATGTGAAACGACGAATGTCAGGCAGCATCTGTGGAGTACTCGGATAGACGGCGTTTCACAGAGTGCTGGTGTAACTAATCGGGTCAGGCAGCATCTGTGGAGAACATGGATATGTGACGTTTCACAGGACAATGAAGCTAGTTGGATTAGGGTGGGGGAGGGATGGAGAGAGAGCTGCCTGTCACGCTGAGTTTCTCCAGCATTTTGTGTCTATCTTCAGTGCAAACCAGCATCAGCTGTTCCTGCACATTTTGTCTTGCCCACATTGACCACATCTACACTAGTTCCTCCTGCCTGCATTTGATCCATATCTCTCCATACCTATCCTGTCCATGTACCTGTCAAGAGTCAAGATTATTTTATTGTCATATATCACAAAATGAACAATTAAATACTGACACGATACGATAGAACATTATCTATCCAAGGAGGGAAATTGATCTGCCAACAGTCATAAAACACAAGATAAAGGTGGTCACGGTGCGCAGCGGTAGTGTTGCTGCCTTACAGCGAATGCAGCGCCGGAGACCCAGGTTCGATCCTGTTACGGGTGCTGTCTATACAGAGTTTGTACCTTCTCCCCGTGACCTGCGTGGGTTGTCTCCGAGAACTTCGGTTTCCTCCCATACCCCAAGGACGTACAGGTTTGTAGGTTAATTGGCTTCAGTAATATTGTAATAATCCCTAGTGTGTAGAGGAGTGCAAGTGTACGGGATGATCGCTGGTTAGTGTTGATGTGCGGGGATCGCTGGTTGGCGCGGACCCGGTGGGCCGAAGGGCCTGTTTACGCTCAACTAAACGAAACAAAACATGAAACATGAAATTAAAGTGACGAGTGGAAAGGATTGGGGATGTTCGAATATTGGGGTGGGAGAGGGGGGTTGTCAGTCTACCTCACAACAGAAGGGGGTGGAGTTGTACAGTTTGATAGACACGGGGAAGCAGAATCTCCTGTGGCGTTCTGTGCTGCATCTTGGTGGAACTGGTCTGTTGCTGAAGGTGCTCCTCAGTCTGTCATGGAGCGGGTTACATCGCAGCACAACAGTAGTGTAAACATATTACACTGTAAAACCCTAACTAAACAGCAAAAAAAGTTCAGTACATATTGGAGAAACAGATAATTAGTCCAAATAGTTCTGTCCAAATATCTTCTATATGCCTTTGTATCAGCCTCCACTACCTCCTCTGGCAGCTTGTTCCATATACCCACCTCCTGGGTGAAGGTAGTGAATTAATTATGATAGACAAACATGCTGGAGAAACTCAGCAGGTGAGGCAGCGTCTAGATGCATACTGCCTCATCTGCTGAGTTTCTCCAGCATTTCTGTCTACTTTCGATTTTTCCTGCATCTGCAGTTCTTTCTTAAACAAGGTAATTATGGTAGTGCTTTAAACGAGTCTTAAACGATGCCTCTGTAGAATAATCTATTCAGTTTTGTTTTTTTTAATTATTTTTATTTTAATTTTATATTTTTAATAGAAGTAGACATATTATAAAGTATAGTTACATATTAAAGTAAGAAGACTTTTCATATACATCAGTCATACATTATTAAAATTTTCAATTATCAATTACTTCTGCTTCTAGTGTTTTTATTTTTTTATAGAAAAAGAGAGAAACAGAGGGTAGAAAGTTACAAATAAAATAAACAAAACAAAAAAATACACAGAAAAACAAAGGAGGTGGAATGGATTACCTGTAATATGTCAATGGAGATAGGTTCGTAGATTATAAAGTATAGCTTTTCATCTGATCCTGAGTTCAAGTTTCAGTTGGGTCCTCGTGCTGTGCCAATCTATCCCTTCAGATAGTTAATGAATGGAGCCCAGATTTTATCGATAGGGTCTTGTTTGTCCATTAAGACAAGTCTAATTCTTTCTAAGTATAGGGTCTCCGACATTTCCGTAATTCACATTTTAATTGTAGGGGTTGTAGGGCCTTTCCAAAATTTTAATATTAATTTTTTCCCGATTATTATACTTTAGTCGAGGAAATTTATTTGGTTTGTTGTGAGTGTTAAACTTTGTTCTGATATTCCAAGTATTATTAATTTTGTGTCTGGGTCCAGTTTTGTATTAATAACTTCTGAAGTTATTTCAAAAATATCAGTCCAGAAATGTTTAAGTTTTATACAGTTTGCAAACGTATGTGTTAAATTAGCCTCTAGATGTAGACATTTATCACAAATAGGAGAGATTTGTGGGAAGATTCTATTTAGTTTTAATTTAGAGTAGTGTAGTCTATGTAAGACCTTGAATTGTATTAAAGTATGTCTGGCATTTAATGAACATTGATGTATTTGTTGTAAACTTTCGTCCCACATATCTTTTGTTATAGGGTGACCTATTTCATTTTCCCATTTGTATCTATATGGTTCGGACGGTGGTACCTTGTTGTTTAGTAGGGTGTTATAAATATAAGCTATTAGTTTTTCAGTATTAGGATGCTTGTTCAAACATTCATCAAGAATTTCTGATTCCCTACTCCTGTAGACTTGTGTATTAGATTTAACATAATCTCTAATTTGTAGATATTTGAAGAAGTTATTTGAGTGCAGTCCATAATTCTGTTGTAACTCTTGAAATGAAAGAAAAGTGCCTTTCCCATAAAGATGTCCTATATTTTTGATTCCATAATTTTTCCATTGTGTGAAACCTTTGTCCATAAAGGATGATTTGAATAAAGGATTATTTACAATGGGAAGGCATAGTGGTATATTATTCAATTTTAAATCTTTTTTTATTTGTTTCCAAATTCGTATTCCACTATGTATTATGGGGTCTTCTTTATAGGTTTTTTTGTACAGTTTTGTGGGGGCAAATATGATCGGTCCAATTTCAAAAGATAGACAGTCTTCCTTTTCCATCATTAACCAATCTGGTTGTTGATCCATTTCTTCCAGCCAGAAATTCATGTTTTTAATATGGACTGCCCAAAAATAAAATAAGAAATTTGGCAAAGCCAAACCTCCATTTATCTTTGACTTACATAAATGTGTTTTACTTATTCTATGATTCTTATTATCCCAGACAAAACTTGTAACAATGGAGTCGACTTTTTTGAAAAAGTTTTTGGGATATATATCGGAATTAATTGAAGTAGGTACAGCAGTTGCGGTAAAAAAATCATTTTTATAGCATTAATTCTGCCAAGCATAGAAATGGTGAGTGTTTTCCAGTATTGAATATTCTTATAGATATAGATATAGATATGCCATTTATTGTCACTATACATGTACAGTGAAACTGAAAGCTGCTCGTACTCAGTGCATATATACAATTTAGCACAAAAAACAAGAAACAGAAAAAACAAAAAACAGAAGGGAGATGGGGGGGGGGGGGGGAATAGGTGCACAAATTCTGCGGCGCTACATACATATATACATATATACAGATGGAAGTCCGTGTTGGGCGGTGTAGTCAGTGCATGTGTGAATTTGAATTTATAGTAGATATAATTCTCGGAAAGCAACTATTCCTGAGTCTGTTTGTCCTGGATTTGATGCACCTATAGCGCCTTCCAGAGGGCAGCAGGTCGAACAGTCCAAACGCAGGATGGGAGCTGTCTTTGATGATCTTCTTTGCCCTGCTAAGGCAGCGGGAGGTGTAGATGTCCATCAGGGAGGGGAGAGGGCAGCCAATGATCCTCTGCGCTGTCCTGGTTACCCTCTGAAGCCTCTCCCTGTCTGCCATGGTGCAGCTGCCATACCATGCTGTAATGCAGTATGTCAGCAGGCTCTCGATGGACGAGCGGTAGAAGGTCAGCAGCAGGTTAGAGTCCAGGTTGTGCTTCCTGAGGACCCTCAGGAAGTGCAGCCGCTGCTGAGCCTTCTTGATGACCGCTGTCGTGTTGTCCGTCCAGGAGATGTCAGCAGCGATATGGACGCCGAGAAACCGGAAGGTGTTGACCCTCTCCACACACTCGCCGTTGATGTGTAGGGGGGCTAAGTCGGTGCTGTGCCTCCTGAAGTCGACAATGAGCTCTTTTGTTTTCCTGGTGTTCAGAGCCAGATTGTTTTCTGAGCACCAGGTTGTCAACTTCAGGACTTCCTCTCTGTAGGCCGCCTTGTCTCCCTTCGAAATAAGTCCGACCACAGTAGTGTCGTCAGCAAATTTGACGATGCGGTTGGTGTTGTGGGCCGGACTACAGTCGTAGGTGTAGAGACAGTATAAGAGGGGGCTTAGCACACAGCCCTGTGGGGAACCGGTACTCAACCTGCGAGTGGAGGAGAGGTGGGGGCCGAGTCTCACAGTCTGGGGCCGGTTGGTGAGGAAATCCTTTATCCAGGCACATGTGACAGTGGGGAGCCCGAGAGTGACCAGTTTACCAATGAGAATGTCCGGAATGATTGTATTAAAGGCTGAACTAAAATCCCCAAAGAGCACCCGGACGTAGCTCTGCCCCTGCTCCAGAACCAATAGACATTGTTGTGCAAGCTTTAGAACCAATACACATTTTTCTGCAAGCTTTAGAACCAATAGACATGTTTTGTAAGCTTTAGAACCAATAAGCATTTTTCTGCAAGCTTTAGAACCAATAGACATTTTTTGCAAGCTTTAGAACCAATAGACACTTTTCTGCAAGCCTTGAAACCAATATACATTTTTTGCAAGCGTTAGAACCAATAGTGACACTTTTTGCATGCTTTAGAACCAATAGACATTTTTTGAAAGCTTTAGAACCAATAGACATGTTTTGCAAGCTTTAGAACCAATAGAGAATCCTTTTGCAAGCTTTAGAACCAATATACATTGTTTTGCAAGCTTTAGAACCAATGGAAACGATTTTTGCAAGCTTTAGAACCAATAGACATTTTTTGCACGCTTTACAACCAATAGACACCCTTTTTGCATGCTTTAGAACCAATAGACATTTTTTGAAAGCTTTAGAACCAATAGACATTTTTTGCAAGCTTTAGACCTAATAGACATATTTTTGCAAGCTTTAGAACCAACAGACATTTTTTTAGCAAGCTTTAGAACCAATAGACATTCTTTTGCAAGCTCTAGAAACAATCAGCATTTTTCTGCAAGCTTTAGAACCAATAGACATTTTATGCAAGCTTTAGAACCAATAAACACTTTTTAGCAAGCTTTAGAACCAATAAACACTTTTTTGCAAGCTTTAGAACCAATAGACATTTTATGCAAGCTTTAGTACCAATAGAGACACTTTTTGCTAGCTTTTGAAGCAATATACATTTGTTTGCTAGCTTTAGAGCCAATAGACATTTTTTGCAAGCTTTAGAACCAATAGACATTGTTTTGCAAGCTTTAGAACCAATAAGCATTTTTTCTGCAAGCTTTAGAACCAATAGACATTTTTTGCAAGCTTTAGAACCAATAAACACTTTTTTGCAAGATTTAGAATCAATAGACACTTTTGTTGCAAGCTTTGGAACAAATAGACATTTTTTTAAAGGTTTAGAACCAATAGACACACTTTTTGCAAGCTTTAGAACCAATAGACATTTTTTGAAAGCTTTAGAACCAATAGACATGTTTTGCAAGCTTTAGAACGAATAGACATTTTTGTGCGAGCTTTAGAATCAATGGACATTTGTTTGCAAGCTTTAGAACCAATAGACAGTTTTTTGCAAGCTTTAGAATCTATAGACATTATTTTGCAAGCTTTAGAACCAATAGTCATTTTTTGCAAGCTTTAGAACCAATAGACATTTTTTGCAAGCTTTAGAACCAATAGAGACACGTTTTGCTAGCTTTTGAACCAATAGATATTTTTTGCAAGCTTTGGAACCAATAGACTTTTTTTGCAAGCTTTAGAAGCAATAGACATTTTTCTGCAAGCTTTAGAAGCAATAAACATTTTTCTGCAAGCTTTAGAACCAATAGACATGTTTTGCAAGCTTTAGAACCAATAGAGAATCCTTTTGCAAGCTTTAGAACCAATATACATTGTTTTGCAAGCTTTAGAACCAATGGAAACGATTTTTGCAAGCTTTAGAACCAATAGACATTTTTTGCACGCTTTACAACCAATAGACACCCTTTTTGCATGCTTTAGAACCAATAGACATTTTTTGAAAGCTTTAGAACCAATAGACATTTTTTGCAAGCTTTAGACCTAATAGACATATTTTTGCAAGCTTTAGAACCAACAGACATTTTTTTAGCAAGCTTTAGAACCAATAGACATTCTTTTGCAAGCTCTAGAAACAATCAGCATTTTTCTGCAAGCTTTAGAACCAATAGACATTTTATGCAAGCTTTAGAACCAATAAACACTTTTTAGCAAGCTTTAGAACCAATAAACACTTTTTTGCAAGCTTTAGAACCAATAGACATTTTATGCAAGCTTTAGTACCAATAGAGACACTTTTTGCTAGCTTTTGAAGCAATATACATTTGTTTGCTAGCTTTAGAGCCAATAGACATTTTTTGCAAGCTTTAGAACCAATAGACATTGTTTTGCAAGCTTTAGAACCAATAAGCATTTTTTCTGCAAGCTTTAGAACCAATAGACATTTTTTGCAAGCTTTAGAACCAATAAACACTTTTTTGCAAGATTTAGAATCAATAGACACTTTTGTTGCAAGCTTTGGAACAAATAGACATTTTTTTAAAGCTTTAGAACCAATAGACACACTTTTTGCAAGCTTTAGAACCAATAGACATTTTTTGAAAGCTTTAGAACCAATAGACATGTTTTGCAAGCTTTAGAACTAATAGACATTTTTTTGCAAGATTTAGAACCAATAGACACTATTTGCAAGCTTTAGACCCAATAGACATTTTTTGCAAGCTTTAGAACCAATAGACATTTTTTGCAAGCTTTAGAACCATTAGAGAATCTTTTTGGAAGCTTTAGAAACAATAGACATTGTTTTGCAAGCTTTGGAAGCAATAGACATTTTTTTGCAAGCTTTAGAATCAATAGACACCTTTTTTGCAAGCGTTGGGAACAATAGACATTTTATGCAAGCTTTAGAACCAATAGAGACACTTTTTGCAAGCTTTAGAAACAATAGATATATTCTTGCAAGCTTTAGAACCAATAGACATTGTTTTGCAAGCTTTAGAACCAATCAGCAGTTTTCTGCAAGCTTTAGAACCAATAGACTTTTCTGCAAGCTTTAGAACCAATAGACTTTTTTGCAAGCTTTAGAACCAATAGACAACTTTTTTGCAAGCTTTAGAACCAATAGACATTTTTTGCAAGCTTTGGAACCAATAGACATATTATTGCAAGCTTTAGAACCAATAGACATTTTTTTGCAAGCTTGAGAACCAATAGATATTGTTCTGCAAGCTTTAGAACCAATAAGCATTTCTTTCTGCAAGCTTTAGAACCAATAGACATTTTTTGCAAGCTTTAGAACCAATAAACACTTTTTTGCAAGATTTAGAATCAATAGACACTTTTTTTGCAAGCTTTGGAACAAATAGACATTTTTTTGCAAGCTTTAGAACCAATAGACACACTTTTTGCAAGCTTTAGAACCAATAGACGTTTTTTGAAAGCTTTAGAACCAATAGACATGTTTTGCCAGCTTTAGAACTAATAGACATTTTTTTGCAAGATTTAGAACCAATAGACACTATTTGCAAGCTTTAGAACCAATAGACATTTTTTGCAAGCTTTAGAACCAATAGACATTTTTTGCAAGCTTTAGAACCATTAGAGAATCTTTTTGCAAGCTTTAGAACCAATAGACATTTTTTTGCAAGCTTTGGAAGCAATAGACATTTTTTTGCAAGCTTTAGAATCAATAGACACCTTTTTTGCAAGCGTTGGAAACAATAGACATTTTATGCAAGCTTTAGAACCAATAGAGACACTTTTTGCAAGCTTTAGAATCAATAGATATATTCTTTCAAGCTTTAGAACCAATAGACATTGTTTTGCAAGCTTTAGAACCAATCAGCAGTTTTCTGCAAGCTTTAGAACCAATAGACTTTTTTGAAAGCTTTAGAACCAATAGACACTTTTTTTGCAAGCTTTAGAACCAATAGACAACTTTTTTGTAAGCTTTAGAACCAATAGACATTTTTTGCAAGCTTTGGAACCAATAGACATATTATTGGAAGCTTTAGAACCAATAGACATTTTTTTGCAAGCTTGAGAACCAATAGATATTGTTCTGCAAGCTTTAGAACCAATAAGCATTTTTCTGCAAGCTTTAGAACTAATAGACATTTTTTGCAAGCTTTAGAACCAATAGACACTTTTTTTGCAAGCTTTAGAATCAATAGACACGTAGTTTGCAAGCTTTGGAACCAACAGACATTTTTGCAAGCTTTAGAACCAATAGATACACTTTTTGCAAGCTTTAGAACCAATAGACATTTTTTGCAAGCTTTAGAACCAATAGAGACACGTTTTGCTAGCTTTTGAACCAATAGCATTTTTTGCAAGCTTTGGAACCAATAGACTTTTTTTGCAAGCTTTAGAAGCAATAGACATTTTTCTGCAAGCTTTAGAAGCAATAAACATTTTTCTGCAAGCTTTAGAACCAATAGACATGTTTTCCAAGCTTTAGAACCAATAGAGAATCCTTTTGCAAGCTTTAGAACCAATATACATTGTTTTGCAAGCTTTAGAACCAATGGAAACGATTTTTGCAAGCTTTAGAACCAATAGACATTTTTTGCACGCTTTACAACCAATAGACACCCTTTTTGCATGCTTTAGAACCAATAGACATTTTTTGAAAGCTTTAGAACCAATAGACATTTTTTGCAAGCTTTAGACCTAATAGACATATTTTTGCAAGCTTTAGAACCAACAGACATTTTTTTAGCAAGCTTTAGAACCAATAGACATTCTTTTGCAAGCTCTAGAAACAATCAGCATTTTTCTGCAAGCTTTAGAACCAATAGACATTTTATGCAAGCTTTAGAACCAATAAACACTTTTTAGCAAGCTTTAGAACCAATAAACACTTTTTTGCAAGCTTTAGGACCAATAGACATTTTATGCAAGCTTTAGTACCAATAGAGACACTTTTTGCTAGCTTTTGAAGCAATATACATTTGTTTGCTAGCTTTAGAGCCAATAGACATTTTTTGCAAGCTTTAGAACCAATAGACATTGTTTTGCAAGCTTTAGAACCAATAAGCATTTTTTCTGCAAGCTTTAGAACCAATAGACATTTTTTGCAAGCTTTAGAACCAATAAACACTTTTTTGCAAGATTTAGAATCAATAGACACTTTTGTTGCAAGCTTTGGAACAAATAGACATTTTTTTAAAGCTTTAGAACCAATAGACACACTTTTTGCAAGCTTTAGAACCAATAGACATTTTTTGAAAGCTTTAGAACCAATAGACATGTTTTGCAAGCTTTAGAACTAATAGACATTTTTTTGCAAGATTTAGAACCAATAGACACTATTTGCAAGCTTTAGACCCAATAGACATTTTTTGCAAGCTTTAGAACCAATAGACATTTTTTGCAAGCTTTAGAACCATTAGAGAATCTTTTTGGAAGCTTTAGAAACAATAGACATTGTTTTGCAAGCTTTGGAAGCAATAGACATTTTTTTGCAAGCTTTAGAATCAATAGACACCTTTTTTGCAAGCGTTGGGAACAATAGACATTTTATGCAAGCTTTAGAACCAATAGAGACACTTTTTGCAAGCTTTAGAAACAATAGATATATTCTTGCAAGCTTTAGAACCAATAGACATTGTTTTGCAAGCTTTAGAACCAATCAGCAGTTTTCTGCAAGCTTTAGAACCAATAGACTTTTCTGCAAGCTTTAGAACCAATAGACTTTTTTGAAAGCTTTAGAACCAATAGACACTTTTTTTGCAAGCTTTAGAACCAATAGACAACTTTTTTTGCAAGCTTTAGAACCAATATACATTTTTTGCAAGCTTTGGAACCAATAGACATATTATTGCAAGCTTTAGAACCAATAGACATTTTTTTGCAAGCTTGAGAACCAATAGATATTGTTCTGCAAGCTTTAGAACCAATAAGCATTTTTTTCTGCAAGCTTTAGAACCAATAGACATTTTTTGCAAGCTTTAGAACCAATAAACACTTTTTTGCAAGATTTAGAATCAATAGACACTTTTTTTGCAAGCTTTGGAACAAATAGACATTTTTTTGCAAGCTTTAGAACCAATAGACACACTTTTTGCAAGCTTTAGAACCAATAGACGTTTTTTGAAAGCTTTAGAACCAATAGACATGTTTTGCAAGCTTTAGAACTAATAGACATTTTTTTGCAAGATTTAGAACCAATAGACACTATTTGCAAGCTTTAGAACCAATAGACATTTTTTGCAAGCTTTAGAACCAATAGACATTTTTTGCAAGCTTTAGAACCATTAGAGAATCTTTTTGCAAGCTTTAGAACCAATAGACATTTTTTTGCAAGCTTTGGAAGCAATAGACATTTTTTTGCAAGCTGTAGAATCAATAGACACCTTTTTTGCAAGCGTTGGAAACAATAGACATTTTATGCAAGCTTTAGAACCAATAGAGACACTTTTTGCAAGCTTTGGAACCAATAGACATATTATTGCAAGCTTTAGAACCAATAGACATTTTTTGCAAGCTTGAGAACCAATAGATATTGTTCTGCAAGCTTTAGAACCAATAAGCATTTTTCTGCAAGCTTTAGAACTAATAGACATTTTTTGCAAGCTTTAGAACCAATAGACACTTTTTTGCAAGCTTTAGAATCAATAGACACGTAGTTTGCAAGCTTTGGAACCAACAGACATTTTTGCAAGCTTTAGAACCAATAGATACACTTTTTGCAAGCTTTAGAACCAATAGACATTTTTTGCAAGCTTTAGAACCAATAGAGACAGGTTTTGCTAGCTTTTGAACCAATAGACATTTTTGTGCAAGCTTTGGAACCAATAGACTTTTTTTGCAAGCTTTAGAAGCAATAGACATTTTTCTGCAAGCTTTAGAAGCAATAGACATTTTTCTGCAAGCTTTAGAACCAATAGACATTTTTCGCAAGCTTTAGAACCAATAGAGAATATTTTTGCAAGCTTTAGAACCAATATACATTGTTTTGCAAGCTTTAGAACCAATAGACATTTTTGCAAGCTTTAGAACCAATGGAAACGCGGTTTGAGAGCTTTAGAACCAATAAACACTTTTTGCAAGCTTTAGAACCAATAGACATTTTTTGAAAGCTTTAGAACCAATAGACATGTTTTGCAAGCTTTAGAACTAATAGACATTTTTTTGCAAGATTTAGAACCAATAGACACTATTTGCAAGCTTTGGAACCAATAGACATTTTTTTGCAAGGTTTAGAATCAATAGATACACTTTTTGCAAGCTTTAGAACCAATAGACATTTTTTTGCAAGCTTTAGAACCAATAGATATTGTTCTGCATGCTTTAGAACCAATAAGCATTTTTCTGCAAGCTTTAGAACCAATAGACATTTTTTGCCAGCTTTAGAACCAATAGACACTTAGTTTGCAAGCTTTGGAACCAATAGACATTTTTGCAAGCTTTAGAACCAATAGATACACTTTTTGCAATCTTTAGAACCAATAGACATTTTTTGCAAGCTTTAGAACCAATAGAGACACGTTTTGCTAGCTTTTGAACCAATAGACATTTTTTTACAAGCTTTGGAACCAATAGACTTTTTTTGCAAGCTTTAGAAGCAATAGACATTTTTCTGCAAGCTTTAGAAGCAATAGACATTTTTCTGCAAGCTTTAGAACCATTAGACATTTTTTGCAAGCTTTAGAACCAATAGAGAATCTGTTTGCAAGCTTTAGAACCAATATACATTGTTTTGCAAGCTTTAGAACCAATAGACATTTTTGCAAGCTTTAGAACCAATGGAAACGCTTTTTGCAAGCTTTAGAACGAATAAACACTTTTTTGCAAGATTTAGAATCAATAGACACTTTTTTTGCAATCTTTGGAATACATATACTTTTTTTGCAAACTTTAAAACCAATAGACACACTTTTTGCAAGCTTTAGAACCAATAGACCTTTTTCGAAAGCTTTAGAACCAATAGACATGTTTTGCAAGCTTTAGAACTAATAGACATTTTTTTGCAAGATTTAGAACCAATAGACACTATTTGCAAGCTTTAGAACCAATAGACATGTTTTGCAAGCTTTAGAACCAATAGACATTTTTGCATGCTTTAGAACCATTAGAGAATCTTTTTGCAAGCTTTAGAACCAATATAATTTGTTTTGCAAGCTTTAACACCAATAGACACACTTTTTGCAAGCTTTAGAACCAATAGACATTTTTTGCAAGCTTTGGAACCAATAGACATTTTATGCAAGCTTTAGAACCAATAGAGACACTTTTTTGCAAGCTTTAGAACCAATATATATATATTCTTGCAAGCTTTAGAACCAATAGACATTTTTTGCAAGCTTTATAACCAATATACATTGTTTTGCAAGCTTTAGAACCAATCAGCATTTTTCTGCAAGCTTTAGAACCAATAGACTTTTTTGAAAGCTTTAGAACCAATAGACACTTTTTTTTGCAAGCTTTAGAACCAATAGACAACTTTTTTGCAAGCTTTAGAACCAATCAGCATTTTTCTGCAAGCTTTAGAACCAATAGAAATGTTTGGCAAGCTTTAGAACCAATAGACATTTTTGCAAGCTTTAGAACCATTAGAGAATCTTTTTGCAAGCTTTAGAACCAATAGACATTTTTTGCAAGCTTTAATACTAATATACATTTTTTGCAAGCTTTAGAACCAATAGACACTACTTTGCAAGCTTTAGAACCATTACACATTTGTTGCAAGCTTTAGAACCAATAGACATTTTTATCAAGCTTTAGAAGCAATAGACATTTTTCTGCAAGCTTTAAAACCAATAGACATGTTTTGCAAGATTTAGAACCAATAGACATTTTTTGCAAGCTTTAAAACCAATAGATAGACTTTTTGCAAGCTTTAGAACCAATAGACATTTTTTTGCAAGCTTTAGAACCAATAAGCATTTTTCTGCAAGCTTGAGAACCAATAGACATTTTTTTGCAAGCTTTAGAACCAATGGACACTTTTTTGCAAACTTTGGAAACAATAGACATTTTTTGCAAGCTTTAGAACCAATAGAGCCACTTTTTGCAAGCTTTAGAACCAATATACATTTTTTGAAAGCTTTAGAAACAATAGACATTTTTTGCAAGCTTTAGAACTATTAGACATTTTTTGCAAGCTTTAGAACCAATAGACACTATTTTGCAAGCTTTAGAAACAATATATACATTTTTTGCAAGCTTTAGAACCATTAGCGAAACTTTTTGCAAGCTTTAGAAACAATAGACATTTTTTTGCAAGCTTTGGAACCAATGGACATTTTTTTGCAAGCTTTAGAAGCAACAGACATTTTTCTGCAAGCTTTAAAACCATTAGACATTTTTTGCATGCTTTTGAAAGAATAGATACACTTTTTGCAAGCTTTAGAACCAATAGACACCTTTTTTGCAAGCTTTAGAACCAATAGACATTTTTTGCAAGCTTTAGAACTAATAGAGACACTTTTTGCAAGCTTTAGAACCAATAGATATATTTTTGCAAGCTTTAGAACCAACAGCCATTTTTTTTGCAAGCGTTATAACCAATATACATTGTTTTGCAAGCTTTAGAACCAATAGACATGTTTTGCAAGCTTTAGAATCAATAGACACTTTTTTGCAAGATTTAGAATCAATAGACACTTTTTCTGCAAGCTTTGGAACCAATAGACATTTTTTGCAAGCTTTAGAACCAATAGAGACACTTTTTGCAAGCTTTAGAACCAATAGACATTTTTTGCAAGTTTTAGAACCAATGGACACTTTTTTGCAAGCTTTGGAACCAATAGACATTTTTTGCAAGCTTTAGAACCAATAGAGACACTTTTGCAAGCTTTAGAACCAATAGACATTTTTTGAAAGCTTTAGAACGAATAGACATTTTTTGCAAGCTTTAGAACTAATAGACATGTTTTGCAAGCTTTAGAACCAATACACACTATTTGCAAGCTTTAGAAACAATAGACATTTTTTTGCAAGCTTTAGAACCAATAGACATTGTTTCCAAGCTTTAGAACCATTAGAGAAACTTTTTTCAAGCTTTAGAACCAATAGACATTTTTGAAAGCTTTAGAACCAATAGACATTTTTTTTGCAAGCTTTAGAACCAATAGACATTTTTTGCAAGCTTTAGAACCAATAGACATTTTTGCAAGCTTTAGAACCAATAGAGACACCTTTTGCTAGCTTTTGAACCAATAGACATTTTTTTTGGAAGCTTTGGAACCAATAGACATTTTTTTGCAAGCTTTAGAAGCAATAGAGAAACTTCTTGCAAGCTTTAGAACCAATAGCCATTTTTTTGGAAGCTTTAGAACCAATAGACATTTTTGCAAGCTTTAGAACCAATGGAAACGATGTTTGCAAGCTTTAGAACCAATAGACATTTTTGCAAGCTTTAGAACCAATAGACACTTTTTTGCAAGCTTTAGAACCAATAGACATTTTTTGCAAGCTTTAGAACCAATAGAGACACTTTTTACAAGCTTTAGAACCAATATACATTTTTTTTGCAAGCTTTAGAACCAATAGACATTTTTTGCAAGCTTTAGAACCAATGGAGACGCTTTTTGCAAGCTTTAGAACCAAAATACATGTTTTGCAAGCTTTAGAACCAATAGACACCTTTTTTGCAAGCTTTAGAATCAATAGACATTTTTTGCAAGCTTTAGAACCAATAGAAACACTTTTTGCAAGCTTTAGAACCAATAGATATATTTTTGCAAGCTTTAGAACCAATAGACATTTTTTGCATGCTTTAGAACCAATAGACATCGTTTTGCAAGCTTTAGAACCAATCAGCATTTTTCTGCAAGCTTTAGAACCAATAGACTTTTTTGAAAGTTTTAGAACCAATAGACAGCTTTTTTGCAAGCTTTAGAACCAATAGACGTGTTTTGCAAGCTTTAGAACCAATAGACATATTATTGCAAGCTTTAGAACCAATAGACATTTTTTGCAAGCTTTATAACCAATATACATTGTTTTGCAAGCTTTAGAACCAATCAGCATTTTTCTGCAAGCTTTAGAACCAATATACTTTTTTGAAAGCTTTATAACCAACATACACTTTTTTTGCAAGCTTTAGAACCAATAGACAACTTTTTTGCAAGCTTTAGAACCAATAGACATTTTTTTGCAAGCTTTAGAACCAATAGACACTTTTTTGCAAGCTTTAGAACCAATAGACATTTTTTGCAAGCTTTAGAACCAATCGACATTTTTGCAAGCTTTAGAACCATTAGAGAATATTTTTGCAAGCTTTAGAACCAATAGACATATTTTTGCAAGCTTTGGAACCAATAGACATTTTTTTGCAAGCTTTAGAATCAATAGATACACTTTTTGCAAGCTTTAGAACCAATATACATTTTTTTGCAAGCTTTAGAACCAATAGACACATTTTTGCAAGCTTTAGAATCAATAGACACTTAGTTTGCAAGCTTTGGAACCAATAGACATTTTTGCAAGCTTTAGAACCAATAGAGACACGTTTTGCTAGCTTTTGAACAAATAGACATTTTCTTGCAAGCTTTGGAACCAATAGACACATTTGTGCAAGCTTTAGAATCAATAGACACTTAGTTTGCAAGCTTTGGAACCAATAGACATTTTTGCAAGCTTTAGAACCAATAGATACACTTTTTACAAGCTTTAGAACCAATAGACATTTTTTGCAAGCTTTAGAACCAATAGAGACACGTTTTGCTAGCTTTTGAACCAATAGACATTTTTTTGGAAGCTTTCGAACCAATAGACATTTGTTGCAAGCTTTAGAAGCAATAGAGAAACTTCTTGCAAGCTTTAGAACCAGTAGACATTTTTTTGTAAGCTGTAGAACCAATAGACATTTTTGCAAGCTTTAGAACCAATGGAAACGATGTTTGCAAGCTTTAGAACCAATAGACATTTTTGCAAGCTTTAGAACCAATAGACACTTTTTTGCAAGCTTTTGAACCAATGGACATTTTTTGCAAGCTTTAGAACCAATAGAGACACTTTTTACAAGCTTTAGAACCAATATACATTTTTTTTGCAAGGTTTAGAACCAATAGACATTTTTGCAAGCTTTAGAACCAATGGAGACGCTTTTTGCAAGCTTTAGAACCAAAATACATTTTTTGCAAGCTTTAGAACCAATAGACACCTTTTTTGCAAGCTTTAGAATCAATAGACATTTTTTGCAAGCTTTAGAACCAATAGAAACACTTTTTGCAAGCTTTAGAACCAATAGATATATTTTTGCAAGCTTTAGAACCAATAGACATTTTTTGCATGCTTTAGAACCAATAGACATCGTTTTACAAGCTTTAGAACCAATCAGCATTTTTCTGCAAGCTTTAGAACCAATAGACTTTTTTGAAAGCTTTAGAACCAATAGACAGCTTTTTTTGCAAGCTTTAGAACCAATAGACGTGTTTTGCAAGCTTTAGAACCAATAGACATATTATTGCAAGCTTTAGAACCAATAGACATTTTTTGCAAGCTTTATAACCAATATACATTGTTTTGCAAGCTTTAGAACCAATCAGCATTTTTCTGCAAGCTTTAGAACCAATATACTTTTTTGAAAGCTTTAGAACCAACAGGCACTTTTTTTGCAAGCTTTAGAACCAATAGACAACTTTTTTTGCAAGCTTTAGAACCAATAGACATTTTTTGCAAGCTTTAGAAACAATAGACACTTTTTTGCAAGCTTTAGAAACAATAGACATGTTTTGCAAGCTTTAGAGCCAATAGACATTTTTGCAAGCTTTAGAACCATTAGAGAATATTTTTGCAAGCTTTAGAACCAATAGACATTTTTTTGCAAGCTTTGGAACCAATAGACATTTTTTTGCAAGCTTTAGAATCAATAGATACACTTTTTGCAAGCTTTAGAACCAACAGACATTTTTTGCAAGCTTTAGAACCATTGGAGAATCTTTTTGCTAGCTTTAGAACCAATAAGCATTTTTTGCAAGCTTTGGAACCAATAGACATTTTTTTGCAAGCTTTAGAATCAATAGATACACTTTTTGCAAGCTTTAGAACCAATATACATTTTTTTGCAAGCTTTAGAACCAATAGACACATATTTGCAAGCTTTAGAATCAATAGACACTTAGTTTGCAAGCTTTGGAACCAATAGACATTTTTGCAAGCTTTAGAACCAATAGATACACTTTTTGCAAGCGTTAGAACCAATAGACATTTTTTTTGCAAGCTTTAGAACCAATAGAGACACGTTTTGCTAGCTTTTGAACCAATAGACATTTTTTTTGCAAGCTTTGGAACCAATAGACTTTTTTGCAAGCTTTAGAAGCAATAGACATTTTTCTGCAAGCTTTAGAAGCAATAGACATTTTTCTGCAAGCTTTAGAACCAATAAACATTGTTTTGCAAGCTTTAGAAACAATAAACATTGTTTTGCAAGCTTTAGAACCAAGAGATTTTTTTGCAAGCTTTAGAACCAATGGGCAATTTTTTGCAAGCTTTTGAACCAATAGACATTTTTTGCAAGCTTTAGAACAAATAGAGACACTTTTTGCAAGCTTTAGAACGAATAGACATTTTTTTGAAAGCTTTAGAACCAATAGACATTGTTTGCAAGCTTTAACACTAATATACATTTTTTGCAAGCTTTAGAACCAATAGACACTACTTTGCAAGCTTTAGAACCATTACACATTTTTTGCAAGCTTTAGAACCAATAGACATTTTTTGCAAGCTTTAGAACCATTAGAGAAACTTTTTGCAAGCTTTAGAACCAATAGACATTTGTTTGCAAGCTTTGGAACCAATAGACATTTTTATCAAGCTTTAGAAGCATTAGACATTTTTCTGCAAGCTTTAAAACCAATAGACATGTTTTGCAAGATTTAGAACCAATGGTCTCTTTTTTGCAAGCTTTGGAACCAATAGACATTTTTTGCAAGCTTTAGAACCAATAGAGACACTTTTGCAAGCTTTGGAACCAATAGACATTTCTTGCAAGCTTTAGAACCAATAGAGACATTTTTTGCAAGCTTTAGAACCAATAGACATTTTTTGAAAGCTTTAGAACGAATAGACATTTTTTGCAAGCTTTAGAACTAATAGACATGTTTTGCAAGCTTTAGAACCAATAGACACTATTTGCAAGCTTTAGAAACAATAGACATTGTTTCCAAGCTTTAGAACCATTAGAGAAACTTTTTTCAAGCTTTAGAACCAATAGACATTTTTTAAAGCTTTAGAACCAATAGACATTTTTTTTGCAAGCTTTAGAACCAACATACTTTTTTTTGCATGCTTTAGAACCAATAGACACATTTTGTGCAAGCTTTAGAATCAATAGACATTTTTTTGCAAGCTTTAGAACCAATAGACATTTTTTGCAAGCTTTAGAACCAATAGACATTTTTGCAAGCTTTAGAACCAATAGAGACACCTTTTGCTAGCTTTTGAACCAATAGACATTTTTTTGGAAGCTTTGGAACCAATAGACATTTTTTTGCAAGCTTTAGAAGCAATAGAGAAACTTCTTGCAAGCTTTAGAACCAATAGACATTTTTTTGGAAGCTTTAGAACCAATAGACATTTTTGCAAGCTTTATAACCAATGGAAACGATGTTTGCAAGCTTTAGAACCAATAGACATTTTTGCAAGCTTTAGAACCAATAAACACTTTTTTGCAAGCTTTAGAACCAATAGACATTTTTTGCAAGCTTTAGAACCAATAGAGACACTTTTTACAAGCTTTAGAACCAATATACATTTTTTTTGCAAGCTTTAGAACCAATAGACATTTTTTGCAAGCTTTAGAACCAATGGAGACGCTTTTTGCAAGCTTTAGAACCAAAATACATGTTTTGCAAGCTTTAGAACCAATAGACACCTTTTTTGCAAGCTTTAGAATCAATAGACATTTTTTGCAAGCTTTAGAACCAATAGAAACACTTTTTGCAAGCTTTAGAACCAATAGATATATTTTTGCAAGCTTTAGAACCAATAGACATTTTTTGCATGCTTTAGAACCAATAGACATTTTTTGCAAGCTTTATAACCAATACACATTGTTTTGCAAGCTTTAGAACCAATCAGCATTTTTCTGCAAGCTTTAGAACCAATATACTTTTTTGAAAGCTTTAGAACCAACAGACACTTTTTTGCAAGCTTTAGAACCAATAGACAACTTTTTTGCAAGCTTTAGAACCAATAGACATTTTTTGCAAGCTTTAGAACCAATAGACACTTTTTTGCAAGCTTTAGAACCAACAGACATTTTTTGCAAGCTTTAGAACCAATCGACATTTTTGCAAGCTTTAGAACCATTAGAGAATATTTTTGCAAGCTTTAGAACCAATAGACATTTTTTTGCAAGCTTTGGAACCAATAGACATTTTTTTGCAAGCTTTAGAATCAATAGATACACTTTTTGCAAGCTTTAGAACCAATATACATTTTTTGCAAGCTTTAGAACCAATAGACACATTTTTGCAAGCTTTAGAATCAATAGACACTTAGTTTGCAAGCTTTGGAACCAATAGACATTTTTGCAAGCTTTAGAACCAATAGATACACTTTTTGCAAGCTTTAGAACCAATAGACATTTTTTGCAAGCCTTAGAACCAATAGAGACACGTTTTGCTAGCTTTTGAACCAATAGACATTTTCTTGCAAGCTTTGGAACCAATAGACACATTTTTGCAAGCTTTAGAATCAATAGACACTTAGTTTGCAAGCTTTGGAACCAATATACATTTTTGCAAGCTTTAGAACCAATAGATACACTTTTTGCAAGCTTTAGAACCAATAGACATTTTTTGCAAGCTTTAGAACCAATAGAGACACGTTTTGCTAGCTTTTGAACCAATAGACATTTTTTTTGGAAGCTTTCGAACCAATAGACATTTTTTGCAAGCTTTAGAAGCAATAGAGAAACCTCTTGCAAGCTTTAGAACCAATAGACATTTTTTGTAAGCTGTAGAACCAATAGACATTTTTGCAAGCTTTAGAACCAATGGAAACGATGTTTGCAAGCTTTAGAACTAATAGACATTTTTGCAAGCTTTAGAACTAATAGACACTTTTTTGCAAGCTTTAGAACCAATAGACATTTGTTTGCAAGCTTTGGAACCAATAGACATTTTTATCAAGCTTTAGAAGCAATAGACATTTTTCTGCAAGCTTTAAAACCAATGGAAATGTGTTGCAAGATTTAGAACCAATGGACACTTTTTTGCAAGCTTTGGAACCAATAGACATTTTTTGCAAGCTTTAGAACCAATAGAGACACTTTTGCAAGCTTTGGAACCAATAGACATTTCTTGCAAGCTTTAGAACCAATAGAGACATTTTTTGCAAGCTTTAGAACCAATAGACATTTTTTGAAAGCTTTAGAACGAATAGACATTTTTTGCAAGCTTTAGAACTAATAGACATGTTTTGCAAGATTTAGAACCAATAGACACTATTTGCAAGCTTTAGAAACAATAGACATTTTTTGCAAGCTTTAGAACCAATAGACATTGTTTCCAAGCTTTAGAACCATTAGAGAAACTTTTTTCAAGCTTTAGAACCAATAGACATTTTTTAAAGCTTTAGAACCAATAGACATTTTTTTTGCAAGCTTTAGAACCAACATACTTTTTTTTGCATGCTTTAGAACCAATAGACACATTTTGTGCAAGCTTTAGAATCAATAGACATTTTTTTGCAAGCTTTAGAACCAATAGACATTTTTTGCAAGCTTTAGAACCAATAGACATTTTTGCAAGCTTTAGAACCAATAGAGACACCTTTTGCTAGCTTTTGAACCAAAAGACATTTTTTTTGGAAGCTTTGGAACCAATAGACATTTTTTTGCAAGCTTTAGAAGCAATAGAGAAACTTCTTGCAAGCTTTAGAACCAATAGACATTTTTTTGGAAGCTTTAGAACCAATAGACATTTTTGCAAGCTTTAGAACCAATGGAAACGATGTTTGCAAGCTTTAGAACCAATAGACATTTTTGCAAGCTTTAGAACCAATAGACATTTCTTTGCAAGCTTTAGAACCAATAGACATTTTTTGCAAGCTTTAGAACCAATAGAGACACTTTTTACAAGCTTTAGAACCAATATACATTTTTTTTGCAAGCTTTAGAACCAATAGACATTTTTTGCAAGCTTTAGAACCAATGGAGACGCTTTTTGCAAGCTTTAGAACCAAAATACATTTTTTGCACGCTTTAGAACCAATAGACACCTTTTTTGCAAGCTTTAGAATCAATAGACATTTTTTGCAAGCTTTAGAACCAATAGAAACACTTTTTGCAAGCTTTAGAACCAATAGATATATTTTTGCAAGCTTTAGAACCAATAGACATTTTTTGCATGCTTTAGAACCAATAGACATCGTTTTGCAAGCTTTAGAACCAATCAGCATTTTTCTGCAAGCTTTAGAACCAATAGACTTTTTTGAAAGTTTTAGAACCAATAGCCAGCTTTTTTGCAAGCTTTAGAACCAATAGACGTGTTTTGCAAGCTTTAGAACCAATAGACATATTATTGCAAGCTTTAGAACCAATAGACATTTTTTGCAAGCTTTATAACCAATATACATTGTTTTGCAAGCTTTAGAACCAATCAGCATTTTTCTGCAAGCTTTAGAACCAATATACTTTTTTGAAAGCTTTAGAACCAACAGACACTTTTTTTGCAAGCTTTAGAACCAATAGACAACTTTTGTGCAAGCTTTAGAACCAATAGACATTTTTTGCAAGCTTTATAACCAATAGACACTTTTTTGCAAGCTTTAGAACCAATAGACATTTTTTGCAAGCTTTAGAACCAATCGACATTTTTGCAAGCTTTAGAACCATTAGAGAATATTTTTGCAAGCTTTAGAACCAATAGACATTTTTTTGCAAGCTTTGGAACCAATAGACATTTTTTTGCAAGCTTTAGAATCAATAGATACACTTTTTGCAAGCTTTAGAACCAATATACATTTTTTTGCAAGCTTTAGAACCAATAGACACATTTTTGCAAGCTTTAGAATCAATAGACACTTAGTTTGCAAGCTTTGGAACCAATAGACATTTTTGCAAGCTTTAGAACCAATAGATACACTTTTTGCAAGCTTTAGAACCAATAGACATTTTTTGCAAGCTTTAGAACCAATAGAGACACGTTTTGCTAGCTTTTGAACCAATAGACATTTTCTTGCAAGCTTTGGAACCAATAGACACATTTTTGCAAGCTTTAGAATCAATAGACACTTAGTTTGCAAGCTTTGGAACCAATAGACATTTTTGCAAGCTTTAGAACCAATAGATACACTTTTTGCAAGCTTTAGAACCAATAGACATTTTTTGCAAGCTTTAGAACCAATAGAGACACGTTTTGCCAGCTTTTGAACCAATAGACATTTTATTTGGAAGCTTTCGAACCAATAGACATTTTTTGCAAGCTTTAGAAGCAATAGAGAAACTTCTTGCAAGCTTTAGAACCAATAGACATTGTTTTGTAAGCTGTAGAACCAATAGACATTTTTGCAAGGTTTAGAACCAATGGAAACGATGTTTGCAAGCTTTAGAACCAATAGACATTTTTGCAAGCTTTAGAACCAATAGACACTTTTTTGCAAGCTTTAGAACCAATAGACATTTTTTGCAAGCTTTAGAACCAATAGAGACACTTTTTACAAGCTTTAGAACCAATATACATTTTTTTTGCAAGCTTTAGAACCAATAGACATTTTTTTGCAAGCTTTAGAACCAATGGAGACGCTTTTTGCAAGCTTTAGATCCAAAATACATTTTTTGCAAGCTTTAGAACCAATAGACACCTTTTTTGCAAGCTTTAGAATCAATAGACATTTTTTGCAAGCTTTAGAACCAATAGAAACACTTTTTGCAAGCTTCAGAACCAATAGATATATTTTTGCAAGCTTTAGAACCAATAGACATTTTTTGCATGCTTTAGAACCAATATACATCGTTTTGCAAGCTTTAGAACCAATCAGCATTTTTCTGCAAGCTTTAGAACCAATAGACTTTTTTGAAAGCTTTAGAACCAATAGACAGCTTTTTTGCAAGCTTTAGAACCAATAGACGTGTTTTGCAAGCTTTGGAACCAATAGACATATTATTGCAAGCTTTAGAACCAATAGACATTTTTTGCAAGCTTTATAACCAATATACATTGTTTTGCAAGCTTTAGAACCAATCAGCATTTTTCTGCAAGCTTTAGAACCAATATACTTTTTTGAAAGCTTTAGAACCAACAGACACTTTTTTGCAAGCTTTAGAACCAATAGACAACTTTTTTGCAAGCTTTAGAACCAATAGACATTTTTTGCAAGCTTTAGAACCAATAGACACTTTTTTGCAAGCTTTAGAACCAATAGACATTTTTTGCAAGCTTTAGAACCAATAGACATTTTTGCAAGCTTTAGAACCATTAGAGAATATTTTTGCAAGCTTTAGAACCAATAGACATTTTTTTGCAAGCTTTGGAACCAATAGACATTTTTTTGCAAGCTTTAGAATCAATAGATACACTTTTTGCAAGCTTTAGAACCAACAGACATTTTTTGCAAGCTTTAGAACCATTGGAGAATCTTTTTGCTAGCTTTAGAACCAATAAGCATTTTTTGCAAGCTTTGGAACCAATAGACATTTTTTTGCAAGCTTTAGAATCAATAGATACACTTTTTGCAAGCTTTAGAACCAATATACTTTTTTTTGCAAGCTTTAGAACCAATAGACACATTTTTTGCAAGCTTTAGAATCAATAGACACTTAGTTTGCAAGCTTTGGAACCAATAGACATTTTTGCAAGCTTTAGAACCAATAGATACACTTTTTGCAAGCTTTAGAACCAATAGACATTTTTTGCAAGCTTTAGAACCAATAGAGACACGTTTTGCTAGCTTTTGAACCAATAGACATTTTTTTGCAAGCTTTGGAACCAATAGACTTTTTTGCAAGCTTTAGAAGCAATAGACATGTTTCTGCAAGCTTTAGAAGCAATAGACATTTTTCTGCAAGCTTTAGAACCAATAAACATTGTTTTGCAAGCTTTAGAAACAATAAACATTGTTTTGCAAGCTTTAGAACCAAGAGATTTTTTTTGCAAGCTTTAGAACCAATGGGCAATTTTTTGCAAGCTTTTGAACCAATAGACATTTTTTGCAAGCTTTAGAACAAATAGAGACACTTTTTGCAAGCTTTAGAACGAATAGACATTTTTTGAAAGCTTTAGAACCAATAGACATTTTTTGCAAGCTTTAACACTAATATACATTTTTTGCAAGCTTTAGAACCAATAGACACTACTTTGCAAGCTTTAGAACCATTACACATTTGTTGCAAGCTTTAGAACCAATAGACATTTTTTGCAAGCTTTAGAACCATTAGAGAAACTTTTTGCAAGCTTTAGAACCAATAGACATTTGTTTGCAAGCTTTGGAACCAATAGACATTTTTATCAAGCTTTAGAAGCAATAGACATTTTTCTGCAAGCTTTAAAACCAATAGACATGTTTTGCAAGATTTAGAACCAATAGACATTTTTTGCAAGCTTTAAAACCGATAGATAGACTTTTTGCAAGCTTTAGAACCAATAGACATTTTTTGCATGCTTTAGAACCAATAAGCATTTTTCTGCAAGCTTTAGAACCAATAGACATTTTTTTTGCAAGCTTTAGAACCAATGGACACTTTTTTGCAAACTTTGGAAACAATAGACATTTTTTGCAAGCTTTAGAACCAATAGAGCCACTTTTTGCAAGCTTTAGAACCAATATACATTTTTTGAAAGCTTTAGAAACAATACACATTTTTTGCAAGCTTTAGAACTATTAGACATTTTATGCAAGCTTTGGAACCAATAGACACTATTTTGCAAGCTTTAGAAACAATATATACATTTTTTGCAAGCTTTAGAACCATTAGAGGAACGTTTTGCAAGCTTTAGAAACAATAGACATTTTTTTGCAAGCTTTGGAACCAATGGACATTATTTTGCAAGCTTTAGAAGCAACAGACATTTTTCTGCAAGCTTTAAAACCAATAGACATTTTTTGCATGGTTTAGAAAGAATAGAGACACTTTTTGCAAGCTTTAGAACCAATATACATTTTTTTTGCAAGCTTTAGAACCAATAGACATTTTTTGCAAGCTTTAGAACCAATGGAGACGCTTTTTGCAAGCTTTAGAACCAAAATACATTTTTTGCAAGCTTTAGAACCTATAGACACCTTTTTCGCAAGCTTTAGAACCAATAGACATTTTTTGCAAGCTTTAGAACTAATAGAGACACTTTTTGCAAGCTTTAGAACCAATAGATATATTTTTGCAAGCTTTAGAACCAACAGCCATTTTTTTTGCAAGCGTTATAACCAATATACATTGTTTTGCAAGCTTTAGAAGCAATAGACATGTTTTGCAAGCTTTAGAATCAATAGACACTTTTTTGCAGGATTTAGAATCAATAGACACTTTTTTTGCAAGCTTTGGAACCAATAGACATTTTTTGCAAGCTTTAGAACCAATAGAGACACTTTTTGCAAGCTTTAGAACCAATAAACATTTTTTGCAAGTTTTAGAACCAATGGACACTTTTTTGCAAGCTTTGGAACCAATAGACATTTTTTGAAAGCTTTAGAACCAATAGACATTTTTTGCAAGCTTTAACACTAATATACATTTTTTGCAAGCTTTAGAACCAATAGACACTACTTTGCAAGCTTTAGAACCATTACACATTTGTTGCAAGCTTTAGAACCAATAGACATTTTTTGCAAGCTTTAGAACCATTAGAGAAACTTTTTGCAAGCTTTAGAACCAATAGACATTTGTTTGCAAGCTTTGGAACCAATAGACATTTTTATCAAGCTTTAGAAGCAATAGACATTTTTCTGCAAGCTTTAAAACCAATAGACATGTTTTGCAAGATTTAGAACCAATAGACATTTTTTGCAAGCTTTAAAACCGATAGATAGACTTTTTGCAAGCTTTAGAACCAATAGACATTTTTTGCATGCTTTAGAACCAATAAGCATTTTTCTGCAAGCTTTAGAACCAATAGACATTTTTTTTGCAAGCTTTAGAACCAATGGACACTTTTTTGCAAACTTTGGAAACAATAGACATTTTTTGCAAGCTTTAGAACCAATAGAGCCACTTTTTGCAAGCTTTAGAACCAATATACATTTTTTGAAAGCTTTAGAAACAATACACATTTTTTGCAAGCTTTAGAACTATTAGACATTTTATGCAAGCTTTGGAACCAATAGACACTATTTTGCAAGCTTTAGAAACAATATATACATTTTTTGCAAGCTTTAGAACCATTAGAGGAACGTTTTGCAAGCTTTAGAAACAATAGACATTTTTTTGCAAGCTTTGGAACCAATGGACATTATTTTGCAAGCTTTAGAAGCAACAGACATTTTTCTGCAAGCTTTAAAACCAATAGACATTTTTTGCATGGTTTAGAAAGAATAGAGACACTTTTTGCAAGCTTTAGAACCAATATACATTTTTTTTGCAAGCTTTAGAACCAATAGACATTTTTTGCAAGCTTTAGAACCAATGGAGACGCTTTTTGCAAGCTTTAGAACCAAAATACATTTTTTGCAAGCTTTAGAACCTATAGACACCTTTTTCGCAAGCTTTAGAACCAATAGACATTTTTTGCAAGCTTTAGAACTAATAGAGACACTTTTTGCAAGCTTTAGAACCAATAGATATATTTTTGCAAGCTTTAGAACCAACAGCCATTTTTTTTGCAAGCGTTATAACCAATATACATTGTTTTGCAAGCTTTAGAACCAATAGACATGTTTTGAAAGCTTTAGAATCAATAGACACTTTTTTGCAGGATTTAGAATCAATAGACACTTTTTTTGCAAGCTTTGGAACCAATAGACATTTTTTGCAAGCTTTAGAACCAATAGAGACACTTTTTGCAAGCTTTAGAACCAATAAACATTTTTTGCAAGTTTTAGAACCAATGGACACTTTTTTGCAAGCTTTGGAACCAATAGACATTTTTTGCAAGCTTTAGAACCAATAGAGACACTTTTGCAAGCTTTAGAACCAATAGACATTGTTTGAAAGCTTTAGAACGAATAGACATGTTTTGCAAGCTTTAGAACTAATAGACATTTTTTGCAAGCTTTAGAACCAATAGACACTATTTGCAAGCTTTAGAAACAATAGACATTTATTTGCAAGCTTTAGCACCAATAGACATTGTTTCCAAGCTTTAGAACCATTAGATAAACTTTTTTCAAGCTTTAGAACCAATAGACATTTTTTGAAAGATTTAGAACCAATAGACATTTTTTTGCAAGCTTTAGAACCAATAGACATTTTTGCAAGCTTTAGAACCAATAGAGACACCTTTTTCTAGCTTTTGAACCAATAGACATTTTTTTGGAAGCTTTGGAACCAATAGACATTTTTTTGCAAGCTTTAGAAGCAATAGAGAAACTTCTTGCAAGCTTTAGAACCAATAGACATTTTTTTGTAAGCTTTAGAACCAATAGACATTTTTGAAAGCTTTAGAACCAATGGAAACGACGTTTGCAAGCTTTAGAAACAATAGACATTTTTGCAAGCTTTAGAACCAATAGACACGTTTTTGCAAGCTTTAGAACCAATAGACATTTTTTGCAAGCTTTAGAACCAATAGAGACACTTTTTGCAAGCTTTAGAACCAATAGATATATTTTTGCAAGCTTTAGAACCAATAGACATTTTTTTGCAAGCTTTAGAACCAATAGACATCGTTTTGCAAGCTTTAGAACCAATCAGCATTTTTCTGCAAACTTTAGAACCAATAGACTTTTTTGAAAGCTTTAGAACCAATAGACAGCTTTTTTGCAAGCTTTAGAACCAATAGACGTGTTTTGCAAGCTTTAGAACCAATAGACATATTATTGCAAGCTTTAGATCCAATAGACGTGTTTTTGCAAGCTTTAGAACGAATAGACATTGTTTTGCAAGCTTTAGAACCAATAAGCATTTTTATGCAAGCTTTGGAACCAATAGACATTTTTTGCATGCTTTAGAACCAATACACAATTTTTTGCAAACTTTAGAACCATTAGATACACTTTTTGCAAGCTTTAGAACCAATAGACATTTTTTTGCAAGTTTTGGAACCAATAGACATTGTTTTGCAAGCTTTAGAACCAATAAGTATTTTTCTGCAAGCTTTAGAACCAATAGACATTTTTTTGCAAGCTTTAGAACCAATGGACACTTTTTTACAAGCTTTGGAACCAATAGACATTTTTGCAAGCTTTAGAACCAATAGACACTTTTTGCAAGCTTTAGAACCAATAGACACTTTTTGCAAGCGTTAGAACCAATAGACATGTTTTGCAAGCTTTAGAACCAATAGACATTGTTTCCAAGCTTTAGAACCATTAGAGAAACGTTTTTCAAGCTTTAGAACCAATAGACATTTTTTTGAAAGCTTTAGAACCAATAGACATTGTTTGCAAGCTTTAGAACCAATAGACATTTTTGCAAGCTTTAGAACCAATAGAGACACTTTTTACAAGCTTTAGAACCAATAGACATTTTTTTGGAAGCTTTGGAACCAATAGACATTTTTTTGCAAGCTTTAGAAGCAATAGAGAAACTTCTTGCAAGATTTAGAACCAATAGACATTTTATTGTAACCTTTAGAACCAATAGACATTTTTTGCAAGCTTTAGAATCAATGGAGACGCTTTTTGCAAGCTTTAGAACCAAAATACATTTTTTGCAAGCTTTAGAACCAATAGAGACAATTTTTGCAAGCTTTAGAACCAATAGATATATTTTTGCAAGCTTTAGAACCAATAGACATTTTTTTGCAAGCTTTAGAACCAATAGAAATCGTTTTGCAAGCTTTAGAACCAATAGACTTTTTTGAATGCTTTAGAACCAATAGACAGCATTTTTGCAAGCTTTAGAACCAATAGACGTGTTTTGCAAGCTTTAGAACCAATAGACATATTATTGCAAGCTTTAGAACCAATAGACATGTTTTTGCAAGCTTTAGAACGAATAGACATTGTTTTGCAAGCTTTAGAACCAATAAGCATTTTTATGCAAGCTTTAGAACCAATAGACATTTTTTGCATGCTTTAGAACCAATACACACTTTTTTGCAAGCTTTAGAACCGTTAGATACACTTTTTGCAAGCTTTAGAACCAATAGACATTTTTTGCAAGCTTTAAAACCAATAGATAGACTTTTTGCAAGCTTTAGAACCAATAGACATTTTTTGCAAGCTTTAGAACCAATAAGCATTTTTCTGCAAGCTTTAGAACCAATAGACATTTTTTTGCAAGCTTTAGAACCAATGGACACTTTTTTGCAAACTTTGGAAACAATAGACATTTTTTGCAAGCTTTAGAACCAATAGAGCCACTTTTTGCAAGCTTTAGAACCAATATACATTTTTTGAAAGCTTTAGAAACAATACACATTTTTTGCAAGCTTTAGAACTATTAGACATTTTATGCAAGCTTTAGAACCAATAGACACTATTTTGCAAGCTTTAGAAACAATATATACATTTTGTGCAAGCTTTAGAACCATTAGAGAAACGTTTTGCAAGCTTTAGAAGCAACAGACATTTTTCTGCAAGCTTTAAAACCAATAGACGTTTTTTGCATGCTTTAGAAAGAATAGAGACAATTTTTGCAAGCTTTAGAACCAATATACATTTTTTTTGCAAGCTTTAGAACCAATAGACATTTTTTGCAAGCTTTAGAACCAATGGAGACGCTTTTTGCAAGCTTTAGAACCAAAAGACATTTTTTGCAAGCTTTAGAACCTATAGACACCTTTTTTGCAAGCTTTAGAACCAATAGACATTTTTTGCAAGCTTTAGAACTAATAGAGACACTTTTTGCAAGCTTTAGAACCAATAGATATATTTTTGCAAGCTTTAGAACCAACAGCCATTTTTTGTGCAAGCGTTATAACCAATATACATTGTTTTGCAAGCTTTAGAACCAATAGACATGTTTTGCAAGCTTTAGAATCAATAGACACTTTTTTTGCAAGATTTAGAATCAATAGACACTTTTTTTGCAAGCTTTGGAACCAATAGACATTTTTTGCAAGCTTTAGAACCAATAGAGACACTTTTTGCAAGCTTTAGAACCAATAGACATTTTTTGCAAGTTTTAGAACCAATGGACACTTTTTTGCAAGCTTTGGAACCAATAGACATTTTTTGCAAGCTTTAGAACCAATAGAGACACTTTTGCAAGCTTTAGAACCAATAGACATTTTTTTGAAATCTTTAGAACGAATAGACATTTTTTTGCAAGCTTTAGAACTAATAGACATTTTTTGCAAGCTGTAGAACCAATAGACACTATTTGCAAGCTTTAGAACCAATAGTCATTTTTTGCAAGGTTTAGAACCAATGGAGACGCTTTTTGCAAGCTTTAGAACCAAAATACATTTTTGCAAGCTTTAGAACCTATAGACACCTTTTTTGCAAGCTTTAGAACCAATAGATATTTTTTGCAAGCTTTAGAACTAATATAGACACTTTTTGCAAGCTTTAGAACCAATAGATATATTTTTGCAAGCTTTAGAACCAACAGCCATTTTTTTTGCAAGCGTTATAACCAATATACATTGTTTTGCAAGCTTTAGAACCAATAGACATGTTTTGCAAGCTTTAGAATCAATAGACACTTTTTTTGCAAGCTTTGGAACCAATAGACATTTTTTGCAAGCTTTAGAACCAATAGAGACACTTTTTGCAAGCTTTAGAACCAATAGACATTTTTTGCACGTTTTAGAACCAATGGACACTTTTTTGCAAGCTTTGGAACCGATAGACATTTTTTGCAAGCTTTAGAACCAATAGAGACACTTTTGCAAGCTTTAGAACCAATAGACATTTTTTGAAAGCTTTAGAACGAATATACATGTTTTGCAAGCTTTAGAACTAATAGACATTTTTTGCAAGCTTTAGAACCAATAGACACTATTTGCAAGCTTTAGAAACAATAGACATTTTTTTGCAAGCTTTAGAACCAATAGACATTGTTTCCAAGCTTTAGAACCATTAGAGAAACGTTTTTCAAGCTTTAGAACCAATAGACATTTTTTGAAAGCTTTAGAACCAATAGACATTTTTTGCAAGCTTTAGAACCAATAGAGACACTTTTTGCAAGCTTTAGAACCAATATATATATATTTTGCAAGCTTTAGAACCAATAGACATTTTTTTGCAAGCTTTAGAACCAATAGACATCGTTTTGCAAGCTTTAGAACCAATAAGCATTTTTATGCAAGCTTTAGAACCAATATACATTTTTTGCATGCTTTAGAACCAATACACACTTTTTTGCAAGCTTTAGAACGAATAGACATTGTTTTGCAAGCTTTAGAACCAATAAGCATTTTTATGCAAGCTTTAGAACCAATATACATTTTTTGCATGCTTTAGAACCAATACACACTTTTTTGCAAGCTTTAGAACCATTAGATACACTTTTTGCAAGCTTTAGAACCAATAGACATTTTTTGCAAGTTTTAGAACCAATAGACATTGTTTTGTAAGCTGTAGAACCAATAGACATTTTTGCAAGGTTTAGAACCAATGGAAACGATGTTTGCAAGCTTTAGAACCAATAGACATTTTTGCAAGCTTTAGAACCAATAGACACTTTTTTGCAAGCTTTAGAACCAATAGACATTTTTTGCAAGCTTTAGAACCAATAGAGACACTTTTTACAAGCTTTAGAACCAATATACATTTTTTTTTGCAAGCTTTAGAACCAATAGACATTTTTTTGCAAGCTTTAGAACCAATGGAGACGCTTTTTGCAAGCTTTAGATCCAAAATACATTTTTTGCAAGCTTTAGAACCAATAGACATTTTTCTTGCAAGCTTTAGAATCAATAGACATTTTTTGCAAGCTTTAGAACCAATAGAAACACTTTTTGCAAGCTTCAGAACCAATAGATATATTTTTGCAAGCTTTAGAACCAATAGACATTTTTTGCATGCTTTAGAACCAATATACATCGTTTTGCAAGCTTTAGAACCAATCAGCATTTTTCTGCAAGCTTTAGAACCAATAGACTTTTTTGAAAGCTTTAGAGCCAATAGACAGCTTTTCTGCAAGCTTTAGAACCAATAGACGTGTTTTGCAAGCTTTGGAACCAATAGACATATTATTGCAAGCTTTAGAACCAATAGACATTTTTTGCAAGCTTTATAACCAATATACATTGTTTTGCAAGCTTTAGAACCAATCAGCATTTTTCTGCAAGCTTTAGAACCAATATACTTTTTTGAAAGCTTTAGAACCAACAGACACTTTTTTGCAAGCTTTAGAACCAATAGACAACTTTTTTGCAAGCTTTAGAACCAATAGACATTTTTTGCAAGCTTTAGAACCAATAGACACTTTTTTGCAAGCTTTAGAACCAATAGACATTTTTTGCAAGCTTTAGAACCAATAGACATTTTTGCAAGCTTTAGAACCATTAGAGAATATTTTTGCAAGCTTTAGAACCAATAGACATTTTTTTGCAAGCTTTGGAACCAATAGACATTTTTTTGCAAGCTTTAGAATCAATAGATACACTTTTTGCAAGCTTTAGAACCAACAGACATTTTTTGCAAGCTTTAGAACCAATAGACACATTTTTTGCAAGCTTTAGAATCAATAGACACTTAGTTTGCAAGCTTTGGAACCAATAGACATTTTTGCAAGCTTTAGAACCAATAGATACACTTTTTGCAAGCTTTAGAACCAATAGACATTTTTTGCAAGCTTTAGAACCAATAGAGACACGTTTTGCTAGCTTTTGAACCAATAGACATTTTTTTGCAAGCTTTGGAACCAATAGACTTTTTTGCAAGCTTTAGAAGCAATAGACATTTTTCTGCAAGCTTTAGAAGCAATAGACATTTTTCTGCAAGCTTTAGAACCAATAAACATTGTTTTGCAAGCTTTAGAAACAATAAACATTGTTTTGCAAGCTTTAGAACCAAGAGATTTTTTTTGCAAGCTTTAGAACCAATGGGCAATTTTTTGCAAGCTTTTGAACCAATAGACATTTTTTGCAAGCTTTAGAACAAATAGAGACACTTTTTGCAAGCTTTAGAACGAATAGACATTTTTTGAAAGCTTTAGAACCAATAGACATTTTTTGCAAGCTTTAACACTAATATACATTTTTTGCAAGCTTTAGAACCAATAGACACTACTTTGCAAGCTTTAGAACCATTACACATTTGTTGCAAGCTTTAGAACCAATAGACATTTTTTGCAAGCTTTAGAACCATTAGAGAAACTTTTTGCAAGCTTTAGAACCAATAGACATTTGTTTGCAAGCTTTGGAACCAATAGACATTTTTATCAAGCTTTAGAAGCAAAAGACATTTTTCTGCAAGCTTTAAAACCAATAGACATGTTTTGCAAGATTTAGAACCAATAGACATTTTTTGCAAGCTTTAAAACCGATAGATAGACTTTTTGCAAGCTTTAGAACCAATAGACATTTTTTGCATGCTTTAGAACCAATAAGCATTTTTCTGCAAGCTTTGGAAACAATAGACATTTTTTGCAAGCTTTAGAACCAATAGACATTTGTTTGCAAGCTTTGGAACCAATAGACATTTTTATCAAGCTTTAGAAGCAAAAGACATTTTTCTGCAAGCTTTAAAACCAATAGACATTTTTTGCATGGTTTAGAAAGAATAGAGACACTTTTTGCAAGCTTTAGAACCAATATACATTTTTTTTGCAAGCTTTAGAACCAATAGACATTTTTTGCAAGCTTTAGAACCAATGGAGACGCTTTTTGCAAGCTTTAGAACCAAAATACATTTTTTGCAAGCTTTAGAACCTATAGACACCCTTTTCGCAAGCTTTAGAACCAATAGACATTTTTTGCAAGCTTTAGAACTAATAGAGACACTTTTAGCAAGCTTTAGAACCAATAGATATATTTTTGCAAGCTTTAGAACCAACAGCCATTTTTTTTGCAAGCGTTATAACCAATATACATTGTTTTGCAAGCTTTAGAACCAATAGACATGTTTTGCAAGCTTTAGAATCAATAGACACTTTTTTGCAGGATTTAGAATCAATAGACACTTTTTTTGCAAGCTTTGGAACCAATAGACATTTTTTTGCAAGCTTTAGAACCAATAGAGACACTTTTTGCAAGCTTTAGAACCAATAAACATTTTTTGCAAGTTTTAGAACCAATGGACACTTTTTTGCAAGCTTTGGAACCAATAGACATTTTTTGCAAGCTTTAGAACCAATAGAGACACTTTTGCAAGCTTTAGAACCAATAGACATTTTTTGAAAGCTTTAGAACGAATAGACATGTTTTGCAAGCTTTAGAACTAATAGACATTTTTTGCAAGCTTTAGAACCAATAGACACTATTTGCAAGCTTTAGAAACAATAGACATTTATTTGCAAGCTTTAGAACCAATAGACATTGTTTACAAGCTTTAGAACCATTAGAGAAACTTTTTTTCAAGCTTTAGAACCAATAGACATTTTTTGAAAGATTTAGAACCAATAGACATTTTTTTTGCAAGCTTTAGAACCAATAGACATTTTTGCAAGCTTTAGAACCAATAGAGACACCTTTTTCTAGCTTTTGAACCAATAGACATTTTTTTTGGAAGCTTTGGAACCAATAGACATTTTTTTGCAAGCTTTAGAAGCAATAGAGAAACTTCTTGCAAGCTTTAGAACCAATAGACATTTTTTTGTAAGCTTTAGAACCAATAGACATTTTTGAAAGCTTTAGAACCAATGGAAACGACGTTTGCAAGCTTTAGAACCAATAGACATTTTTTGCAAGCTTTAGAACCAATAGACACGTTTTTGCAAGCTTTAGAACCAATAGACATTTTTTGCAAGCTTTAGAACCAATAGAGACACTTTTTGCAAGCTTTAGAACCAATAGATATATTTTTGCAAGCTTTAGAACCAATAGACATTTTTTTGCAAGCTTTAGAACCAATAGACATCGTTTTGCAAGCTTTAGAACCAATAAGCATTTTTATGCAAGCTTTGGAACCAATAGACATTTTTTGCATGCTTTAGAACCAATACACAATTTTTTGCAAACTTTAGAACCATTAGATACACTTTTTGCAAGCTTTAGAACCAATAGATATTTTTTTGCAAGTTTTGGAACCAATAGACATTGTTTTGCAAGCTTTAGAACCAATAAGTATTTTTCTGCAAGCTTTAGAACCAATAGACATTTTTTTGCAAGCTTTAGAACCAATGGACACTTTTTTACAAGCTTTGGAACCAATAGACATTTTTGCAAGCTTTAGAACCAATAGACACTTTTTGCAAGCGTTAGAACCAATAGACATGTTTTGCAAGCTTTAGAACCAATAGACATTGTTTCCAAGCTTTAGAACCATTAGAGAAACGTTTTTCAAGCTTTAGAACCAATAGACATTTTTTTGAAAGCTTTAGAACCAATAGACATTGTTTGCAAGCTTTAGAACCAATAGACATTTTTGCAAGCTTTAGAACCAATAGAGACACTTTTTACAAGCTTTAGAACCAATAGACATTTTTTTGGAAGCTTTGGAACCAATAGACATTTTTTTTGCAAGCTTTAGAAGCAATAGAGAAACTTCTTGCAAGATTTAGAACCAATAGACATTTTATTGTAACCTTTAGAACCAATAGACATTTTTTGCAAGCTTTAGAATCAATGGAGACGCTTTTTGCAAGCTTTAGAACCAAAATACATTTTTTGCAAGCTTTAGAACCAATAGAGACAATTTTTGCAAGCTTTAGAACCAATAGATATATTTTTGCAAGCTTTAGAACCAATAGACATTTTTTTGCAAGCTTTAGAACCAATAGAAATCGTTTTGCAAGCTTTAGAACCAATAGACTTTTTTGAATGCTTTAGAACCAATAGACAGCATTTTTGCAAGCTTTAGAACCAATAGACGTGTTTTGCAAGCTTTAGAACCAATAGACATATTATTGCAAGCTTTAGAACCAATAGACATGTTTTTGCAAGCTTTAGAACGAATAGACATTGTTTTGCAAGCTTTAGAACCAATAAGCATTTTTATGCAAGCTTTAGAACCAATAGACATTTGTTGCATGCTTTAGAACCAATACACACTTTTTTGCAAGCTTTAGAACCGTTAGATACACTTTTTGCAAGCTTTAGAACCAATAGACATTTTTTGCAAGCTTTAAAACCAATAGATAGACTTTTTGCAAGCTTTAGAACCAATAGACATTTTTTGCAAGCTTTAGAACCAATAAGCATTTTTCTGCAAGCTTTAGAACCAATAGACATTTTTTTGCAAGCTTTAGAACCAATGGACACTTTTTTGCAAACTTTGGAAACAATAGACATTTTTTGCAAGCTTTAGAACCAATAGAGCCACTTTTTGCAAGCTTTAGAACCAATATACATTTTTTGAAAGCTTTAGAAACAATACACATTTTTTGCAAGCTTTAGAACTATTAGACATTTTATGCAAGCTTTAGAACCAATAGACACTATTTTGCAAGCTTTAGAAACAATATATACATTTTGTGCAAGCTTTAGAACCATTAGAGAAACGTTTTGCAAGCTTTAGAAGCAACAGACATTTTTCTGCAAGCTTTAAAACCAATAGACGTTTTTTGCATGCTTTAGAAAGAATAGAGACAATTTTTGCAAGCTTTAGAACCAATATACATTTTTTTTGCAAGCTTTAGAACCAATAGACATTTTTTGCAAGCTTTTGAACCAATGGAGACGCTTTTTGCAAGCTTTAGAACCAAAAGACATTTTTTGCAAGCTTTAGAACCTATAGACACCTTTTTTGCAAGCTTTAGAACCAATAGACATTTTTTGCAAGCTTTAGAACTAATAGAGACACTTTTTGCAAGCTTTAGAACCAATAGATATATTTTTGCAAGCTTTAGAACCAACAGCCATTTTTTGTGCAAGCGTTATAACCAATATACATTGTTTTGCAAGCTTTAGAACCAATAGACATGTTTTGCAAGCTTTAGAATCAATAGACACTTTTTTTGCAAGATTTAGAATCAATAGACACTTTTTTTGCAAGCTTTGGAACCAATAGACATTTTTTGCAAGCTTTAGAACCAATAGAGACACTTTTTGCAAGCTTTAGAACCAATAGACATTTTTTGCAAGTTTTAGAACCAATGGACACTTTTTTGCAAGCTTTGGAACCAATAGACATTTTTTGCAAGCTTTAGAACCAATAGAGACACTTTTGCAAGCTTTAGAACCAATAGACATTTTTTTGAAAGCTTTAGAACGAATAGACATTTTTTTGCAAGCTTTAGAACTAATAGACATTTTTTGCAAGCTGTAGAACCAATAGACACTATTTGCAAGCTTTAGAACCAATAGTCATTTTTTGCAAGGTTTAGAACCAATTGAGACGCTTTTTGCAAGCTTTAGAACCAAAATACATTTTTGCAAGCTTTAGAACCTATAGACACCTTTATTGCAAGCTTTAGAACCAATAGACATTTTTTTGCAAGCTTTAGAACTAATATAGACACTTTTTGCAAGCTTTAGAACCAATAGATATATTTTTGCAAGCTTTAGAACCAACAGCCATTTTTTTTTGCAAGCGTTATAACCAATATACATTGTTTTGCAAGCTTTAGAACCAATAGACATGTTTTGCAAGCTTTAGAATCAATAGACACTTTTTTTGCAAGCTTTGGAACCAATAGACATTTTTTGCAAGCTTTAGAACCAATAGAGACACTTTTGCAAGCTTTAGAACCAATACACATTTTTTGAAAGCTTTAGAACGAATATACATGTTTTGCAAGCTTTGGAACCAATAGACATTTTTTGAAAGCTTTAGAACCAATAGACATTTTTTACAAGCTTTAGAACCAATAGAGACACTTTTTGCAAGCTTTAGAATCAATAGATATATATTTTGCAAGCTTTAGAACCAATAGACATTTTTTTGCAAGCTTTAGAACCAATAGACATCGTTTTGCAAGCTTTAGAACCAATAAGCATTTTTATGCAAGCTTTAGAACCAATATACATTTTTTGCATGCTTTAGAACCAATACACACTTTTTTGCAAGCTTTAGAACGAATAGACATTGTTTTGCAAGCTTTAGAACCAATAAGCATTTTTATGCAAGCTTTAGAACCAATATACATTTTTTGCATGCTTTAGAACCAATACACACTTTTTTGCAAGCTTTAGAACCATTAGATACACTTTTTGCAAGCTTTAGAACCAATAGACATTTTTTGCAAGTTTTAGAACCAATAGACATTGTTTTGCAAGCTTTAGAACCAATAAGCATTTTTCTGCAAGCTTTAGAACCAATAGACATTTTTTTGCAAGCTTTAGAACCAATGGACACTTTTTTACAAGCTTTGGAACCAATAGACATTTTTTGCAAGCTTTAGAACCAATAGACACTTTTTGCAAGCTTTAGAACCAATAGACATTTTCTGCAAGCTTTAGAACCAATAGACATTGTTTCCAAGCTTTAGAACCATTAGAGAAACGTTTTTAAAGCTTTAGAACCAATAGACATTTTTTGAAAGCTTTAGAACCAATAGACATTTTTTTTGCAAGCTTTAGAACCAATATACTTTTTTTTGCATGCTTTAGAACCAATAGGCACATTTTTCGCAATCTTTAGAACCAATAGACACATTTTGTGCAAGCTTTAGAATCAATATACATTTTTTTGCAAGCTTTTGAACCAATAGACATTTTTTGCAAGCTTTAGAACCAATAGACATTTTTGCAAGCTTTAGAACCAATAGAGACACTTTTTACAAGCTTTAGAACCAATAGACATTTTTCTGGAAGCTTTGGAACCAATAGACATTTTTTGCAAGCTTTAGAAGCAATAGAGAGACTTCTTGCAAGCTTTAGAACCAATAGACATTTTATTGTAAGCTTTAGAATCAATAGACATGTTTGCAAGCTTTAGAACCAATGGAAACGATGTTTGCAAGCTTTAGAACCAATATACATTTTTTGCAAGCTTTAGAACCAATAGACACTTTTTTGCAAGCTTTAGAACCAATAGACATTTTTGCAAGCTTTAGAACCAATAGAGACACGTTTTACAAGCTTTAGAACCAATATACATTTTTTTTGCAAGCTTTAGAACCAATAGACATTTTTTGCAAGCTTTAGAACCAATGGAGACGCTTTTTGCAAGCTTTAGAACCAAAAGACATGTTTTGCAAGCTTTAGAACCTATAGACACATTTTTTGCAAGCTTTAGAACCAATAGACATTTTTTGCAAGCTTTAGAACTAATAGAGACACTTTTTGCAAGCTTTAGAACCAATAGATATATTTTTGCAAGCTTTACAACCAACAGCCATTTTTTTTGCAAGCGTTATAACCAATATACATTGTTTTGCAAGCTTTAGAACCAATAGACATGTTTTGCAAGCTTTAGAATCAATAGACACTTTTTTTGCAAGATTTAGAATCAATAGACACTTTTTTTGCAAGCTTTGGAACCAATAGACATTTTTTGCAAGCTTTAGAACCAATAGAGACACTTTTTGCAAGCTTTAGAACCAATAGACATTTTTTGCAAGTTTTAGAACCAATGGACACTTTTTTGCAAGCTTTAGAACCAATAGACACTTTTTGCAAGCTTTAGAACCAATAGACATTTTCTGCAAGCTTTAGAACCAATAGACATTGTTTCCAAGCTTTAGAACCATTAGAGAAACGTTTTTCAAGCTTTAGAACCAATAGACATTTTTTGAAAGCTTTAGAACCAATAGACATTTTTTTTGCAAGCTTTAGAACCAATATACTTTTTTTTGCGTGCTTTAGAACCAATAGGCACATTTTGTGCAAGCTTTAGAATCAATATACATTTTTTTGCAAGCTTTTGAACCAATAGACATTTTTTGCAAGCTTTAGAACCAATAGACATTTTTGCAAGCTTTAGAACCAATAGAGACACTTTTTACAAGCTTTAGAACCAATAGACATTTTTCTGGAAGCTTTGGAACCAATAGACATTTTTTGCAAGCTTTAGAAGCAATAGAGAGACTTCTTGCAAGCTTTAGAACCAATAGACATTTTATTGTAAGCTTTAGAATCAATAGACATGTTTGCAAGCTTTAGAACCAATGGAAACGATGTTTGCAAGCTTTAGAACCAATATACATTTTTTGCAAGCTTTAGAACCAATAGACACTTTTTTGCAAGCTTTAGAACCAATAGACATTTTTGCAAGCTTTAGAACCAATAGAGACACTTTTTACAAGCTTTAGAACCAATATACATTTTTTTTGCAAGCTTTAGAACCAATAGACATTTTTTGCAAGCTTTAGAACCAATGGAGACGCTTTTTGCAAGCTTTAGAACCAAAAGACATGTTTTGCAAGCTTTAGAACCTATAGACACATTTTTTGCAAGCTTTAGAACCAATAGACATTTTTTGCAAGCTTTAGAACTAATAGAGACACTTTTTGCAAGCTTTAGAACCAATAGATATATTTTTGCAAGCTTTAGAACCAACAGCCATTTTTTTTGCAAGCGTTATAACCAATATACATTGTTTTGCAAGCTTTAGAACCAATAGACATGTTTTGCAAGCTTTAGAATCAATAGACACTTTTTTTTGCAAGATTTAGAATCAATAGACACTTTTTTTGCAAGCTTTGGAACCAATAGACATTTTTTGCAAGCTTTAGAACCAATAGAGACACTTTTTGCAAGCTTTAGAACCAATAGACATTTTTTGCAAGTTTTAGAACCAATGGACACTTTTTTGCAAGCTTTGGAACCAATAGACTTTTGCAAGCTTTAGAACCAATAGAGACACTTTTGCAAGCTTTAGAACCAATAGACATTTTTTGAAAGCTTTAGAACGAATAGACATTTTTTGCAAGCTTTAGAACTAATAGACATTTTTTGCAAGCTTTAGAACCAATAGACACTATTTACAAGCTTTAGAAACAATAGACATTTTTTGCAAGCTTTAGAACCAATAGACATTGTTTCCAAGCTTTAGAACCATTAGATAAACTTTTTTCAAGCTTTAGAACCAATAGACATTTTTTGAAAGCTTTAGAACCAATAGACATATTTTTTGCAAGCTTTAGAACCAACATACTTTTGTTTGCATGCTTTAGAACCAATAGGCACATTTTTCGCAATCTTTAGAACCAATAGACACATTTTGTGCAAGCTTTAGAATCAATAGACATTTTTTTGCAAGCTTTAGAACCAATAGACATTTTTGCAAGCTTTAGAACCAATAGAGACACCTTTTGCTAGCTTTTGAACCAATAGACATTTTTTATGGAAGCTTTGGAACCAATAGACATTTTTTGCAAGCTTTAGAAGCAATAGAGAAACTTCTTGCAAGCTTTAGAATCAATAGACATTTTTTGTAAGCTTTAGAACCAATAGACATTTTTTGCAAGCTTTAGAACCAATAGACACTTTTTGCAAGCTTTAGAACCAATAGACATATTATTGCAAGCTTTAGAACCAATAGACATGTTTTTGCAAGCTTTAGAACGAATAGACATTGTTTTGCAAGCTTTAGAACCAATAAGCATTTGTATGCAAGCTTTAGAACCAATAGACATTTTTTGCATGCTTTAGAACCAATAGATACACTTTTTGCAAGCTTTAGAACCAATAGACATTTTTTGCAAGTTTTAGATCCAATAGACATTGTTTTGCAAGCTTTAGAACCTATAAGCATTTTTCTGCAAGCTTTAGAACCAATCGACATTTTTTTGCAAGCTTTAGAACCAATGGACACTTTTTTACAAGCTTTGGAACCAATAGACATTTTTTGCAAGCTTTAGAACCAATAGACACTTTTTGCAAGCTTTAGAACCAATAGACATTTTTTGAAAGCTTTAGAACCAATAGACATGTTTTGCAAGCTTTAGAACTAATAGACATTTTTGTGCAAGCTTTAGAACGAATAGACACTATTTTGCAAGCTTTAGAACCAATAGACATTTTATGAAAGCCTTAGAACCAATAGACATTTTTTTTGCAAGCTTTAGATCCAATATACTTTTTTTTGCATGCTTTAGAACCAATAGGCACCTTTTTCGCAATCTTTAGAACCAATAGACACTTTTTTGCAAGCTTTAGAACCAATAGATATATTTTTGCAAGCTTTAGAACCAATAGACATTTTTTTGCAAGCTTTAGAACCAATAGACATCGTTTCGCAAGCTTTAGAACCAATCAGCATTTTTCTGCAAGCTTTAGAACCAATAGACTTTTTTGAAAGCTTTAGAACCAATAGATATTTTTTTGCAAGCTTTAGAACCAATCGACAGCTTTTTTGCAAGCTTTAGAACCAATAGACGTGTTTTGCAAGCTTTAGAACCAATAGACATATTATTGCAAGCTTTAGAACCAATAGACATGTTTTTGCAAGCTTTAGAACCAATAGACATTGTTTTGCAAGCTTTAGAACCAATACACACTTTTTTGCAAGCTTTAGAACGAATAGATACACTTTTTGTAAGCTTTAGAACCAATAGACATTTTTTGCAAATTTTAGAACCAATAGACATTGTTTTGCAAGCTTTAGAACCAATAAGCATTTTTCAGCAAGCTTTAGAACCAATAGACATTTTTTTGCAAGCTTTAGAACCAATGGACACTTTTTTGCAAGCTTTGGAACCAATAGACATTTTTTGCAAGCTTTAGAACCAATAAGCATTTTTCTGCAAGCTTTAGAACCAATAGACATTTTTTGCAAGCTTTAGAACCAATGGACACTTTTTTGCAAGCTTTGGAACCAATAGACATTTTTTGCAAGGTTTAGAACCATTAGATACACTTTTTGCAAGCTTTAGAACCAATAGACATTTTTTGCAAGTTTTAGAACCAATAGACATTGTTTTGCAAGCTTTAGAACCAATAAGCATTTTTCTGCAAGCTTTAGAACCAATAGACATTTTTCTGCAAGCTTTAGAACCAATGGACACTTTTTTACAAGCTTTGGAACCAATAGACATTTTTTGCAAGCTTTAGAACCAATAGACACTTTTTGCAAGCTTTAGAACCAATAGACATTTTTTGAAAGCTTTAGAACCAATAGACATTTTTTGCAAGCTTTAGAACTAATAGACATTTTTTGCAAGCTTTAGAACGAATATACACTATTTTGCAAGCTTTAGAACCAATAGATATTTTTTGAAAGCTTTAGAACCAATAGACATTTTTTTGCAAGCTTTAGATCCAATATACTTTTTTTTGCATGCTTTAGAACCAATAGGCACCCTTTTCGCAATCTTTAGAACCAATAGACACTTTTTTGCAAGCTTTAGCACCAATAGATATATTTTTGCAAGCTTTAGAACCAATAGACATTTTTTTGCAAGCTTTAGAACCAATAGACATCGTTTTGCAAGCTTTAGAACCAATCAGCATTTTTCTGCAAGCTTTAGAACCAATAGACTTTTTTGCAAGCTTTAGAACCAATAGACATATTAGTGCAAGCTTTAGAACCAATAGACATGTGTTTGCAAGCTTTAGAACCAATAGACATTGTTTTGCAAGCTTTAGAACCAATACACACTTTTTTGCAAGCTTTAGAACCAATAGACATTTTTTGCAAGCTTTAGAACCAATAGACACTTTTTTGCAAGCTTTAGAACCAATAGACATATTATTGCAAGCTTTAGAACCAATAGACATGTTTTTGCAAGCTTTAGAACGAATAGACATTGTTTTGCAAGCTTTAGAACCAATAAGCATTTGTATGCAAGCTTTAGAACCAATAGACATTTTTTGCATGCTTTAGAACCAATAGATACACTTTTTGCAAGCTTTAGAACCAATAGACATTTTTTGCAAGTTTTAGATCCAATAGACATTGTTTTGCAAGCTTTAGAACCTATAAGCATTTTTCTGCAAGCTTTAGAACCAATAGACATTTTTTTTGCAAGCTTTAGAACCAATGGACACTTTTTTACAAGCTTTGGAACCAATAGACATTTTTTGCAAGCTTTAGAACCAATAGACACTTTTTGCAAGCTTTAGAACCAATAGACATTTTTTGAAAGCTTTAGAACCAATAGACATGTTTTGCAAGCTTTAGAACTAATAGACATTTTTGTGTAAGCTTTAGAACGAATAGACACTATTTTGCAAGCTTTAGAACCAATAGACATTTTATGAAAGCTTTAGAACCAATAGACATTTTTTTGCAAGCTTTAGATCCAATATACTTTTTTTTTGCATGCTTTAGAACCAATAGGCACCTTTTTCGCAATCTTTAGAACCAATAGACACTTTTTTGCAAGCTTTAGAACCAATAGATATATTTTTGCAAGCTTTCGAACCAATAGACATTTTTTTGCAAGCTTTAGAACCATAGACATCGTTTCGCAAGCTTTAGAACCAATCAGCATTTTTCTGCAAGCTTTAGAACCAATAGACTTTTTTGAAAGCTTTAGAACCAATAGATATTTTTTTGCAAGCTTTAGAACCAATCGACAGCTTTTTTGCAAGCTTTAGAACCAATAGACGTGTTTTGCAAGCTTTAGAACCAATAGACATATTATTGCAAGCTTTAGAACCAATAGACATGTTTTTGCAAGCTTTAGAACCAATAGACATTGTTTTGCAAGCTTTAGAACCAATACACACTTTTTTGCAAGCTTTAGAACGAATAGATACACTTTTTGCAAGCTTTAGAACCAATAGACATTTTTTGCAAGTTTTAGAACCAATAGACATTGTTTTGCAAGCTTTAGAACCAATAAGCATTTTTCAGCAAGCTTTAGAACCAATAGACATTTTTTTGCAAGCTTTAGAACCAATGGACACTTTTTTGCAAGCTTTGGAACCAATAGACATTTTTTGCAAGCTTTAGAACCAATAAGCATTTTTCTGCAAGCTTTAGAACCAATAGACATTTTTTGCAAGCTTTAGAACCAATGGACACTTTTTTGCAAGCTTTGGAACCAATAGACATTTTTTGCAAGGTTTAGAACCATTAGATACACTTTTTGCAAGCTTTAGAACCAATAGACATTTTTTGCAAGTTTTAGAACCAATAGACATTGTTTTGCAAGCTTTAGAACCAATAAGCATTTTTCTGCAAGCTTTAGAACCAATAGACATTTTTCTGCAAGCTTTAGAACCAATGGACACTTTTTTACAAGCTTTGGAACCAATAGACATTTTTTGCAAGCTTTAGAACCAATAGACACTTTTTGCAAGCTTTAGAACCAATAGACATTTTTTGAAAGCTTTAGAACCAATAGACATTTTTGCAAGCTTTAGAACTAATAGACATTTTTTGCAAGCTTTAGAACGAATATACACTATTTTGCAAGCTTTAGAACCAATAGACATTTTTTGAAAGCTTTAGAACCAATAGACATTTTTTTTGCAAGCTTTAGATCCAATATACTTTTTTTTGCATGCTTTAGAACCAATAGGCACCCTTTTCGCAATCTTTAGAACCAATATACACTTTTTTGCAAGCTTTAGCACCAATAGATATATTTTTGCAAGCTTTAGAACCAATAGACATTTTTTTGCAAGCTTTAGAACCAATAGACATCGTTTTGCAAGCTTTAGAACCAATCAGCATTTTTCTGCAAGCTTTAGAACCAATAGACTTTTTTGCAAGCTTTAGAACCAATAGACATATTAGTGCAAGCTTTAGAACCAATAGACATGTGTTTGCAAGCTTTAGAACCAATAGACATTGTTTTGCAAGCTTTAGAACCAATACACACTTTTTTTGCAAGCTTTAGAACCAATAGATACACTTTTTGCAAGCTTTAGAACCAATATACATTTTGTGCAAGTTTTAGAACCAATAGACATTGTTTTGCAAGCTTTTAGAACCAATAAGCATTTTTCTGCAAGCTTTAGAACCAATAGACATTTTTTTGCAAGCTTTAGAACCAATGGACACTTTTTTGCAAGCTTTGGAACCAATAGACATTTTTTTGCAAGCTTTAGAACCAATAAGCATTTTTCTGCAAGCTTTAGAACCAATAGAAATTTTTTCGCAAGCTTTAGAACCAATGGACACTTTTTTTGCAAGCTTTGGAACCAATAGACATTTTTTGCAAGCTTTAGAACCAATAGAGACACTTTTTGCAAGCTTTAGAACCAATAGACATTTTTTGAAAGCTTTAGAACCAATAGACATTTTTTGCAAGCTTTAGAACTAATAGACATTTTTTTGCAAGCTTTAGAACGAATAGACTCTATTTTGCAAGCTTTAGAACCAATGGACATTTTTTGAAAGCTTTAGAACCAATAGACATTTTTCCAAGCTTTAGAACCATTAGAGAAACATTTTGCAAGGTTTAGAACCAATACACATTTTTTGAAAGCTTTAGAACCAATAAACATTGTTTTGCAAGCTTTAGAAACAATAAACATTGTTTTGCAAGCTTTAGAACCAAGAGATTTTTTTTGCAAGCTTTAGAACCAAAGGGCAATTTTTTGCAAGCTTTAGAACCAATAGACATTTTTTGCAAGCTTTAGAACCAATAGAGACACTGTTTGCAAGCTTTAGAACCAATAGACATTTTTTGAAAGCTTTAGAACCAATAGACATTTTTTTGCAAGCTTTAACACTAATATACATTTTTTGCAAGCTTTAGAACCAATAGACACTACTTTGCAAGCTTTAGAACCATTACACATTTGTTGCAAGCTTTAGAACCAATAGACATTTTTTGCAAGCTTTAGAACCATTAGAGAAACCTTTTGCAAGCTTTAGAACCAATAGACATTTGTTTGCAAGCTTTGGAACCAATAGACATTTTTATCAAGCTTTAGAAGCAATAGACATGTTTTGCAAGATTTAGAACCAATAGACATTTTTTGCAAGCTTTAAAACCAATAGATAGACTTTTTGCAAGCTTTAGAACCAATAGACATTTTTTGCAAGCTTTAGAACCAATAAGCATTTTTCTGCAAGCTTTAGAACCAATAGACGTTTTTTTGCAAGCTTTAGAACCAATGGACACTTTTGTGCAAACTTTGGAAACAATAGACATTTTTTGCAAGCTTTAGAACCAATAGAGCCACTTTTTGCAAGCTTTAGAACCAATATACATTTTTTGAAAGCTTTAGAAACAATACACATTTTTTGCAAGCTTTAGAACTATTAGACATTTTATGCAAGCTTTAGAACCAATAGACACTATTTTGCAAGCTTTAGAAACAATATATACATGTTTTGCAAGCTTTAGAACCATTAGAGAAACGTTTTGCAAGCTTTAGAAACAATAGACATTTTTTTGCAAGCTTTGGAACCAATGGACATTTTTTTGCAAGCTTTAGAAGCAACAGACATTTTTCTGCAAGCTTTAAAACCAATAGACATTTTTTGCATGCTTTAGAAAGAATAGACACTTTTTGCAAGCTTTAGAACCAATATACATTTTTTTTGCAAGCTTTAGAACCAATAGACATTTTTTGCAAGCTTTAGAACCAATGGAGACGCTTTTTGCAAGCTTTAGAACCAATAGAGACACTTTTGCAAGCTTTAGAACCAATAGACATTTTTTGAAAGCTTTAGAACGAATAGACATTTTTTGCAAGCTTTAGAACTAATAGAGACACTTTGTGCAAGCTTTAGAACCAATAGACACTTTTTTGCAAGATTTAGAATGAATAGACACTTTTTTTGCAAGCTTTGGAACCAATAGACATTTTTTGCAAGCTTTAGAACCGATAGAGACACTTTTTGCAAGCTTTAGAACCAATAGACATTTTTTTGCAAGTTTTAGAACCAATGGACACTTTTTTGCAAGCTTTGGAACCGATAGAGACACTTTTTGCAAGCTTTAGAACCAATAGAGACACTTTTGCAAGCTTTAGAACCAATAGACATTTTTTGAAAGCTTTAGAACGAATAGACATTTTTTGCAAGCTTTAGAACTAATAGACATTTTTTGCAAGCTTTAGAACCAATAGACATTTTTTGCAAGCTTTAGAACCAATAGAGACACCTTTTACAAGCTTTAGAACCAATATACATTTTTTTTGCAAGCTTTAGAACCAATAGACATTTTTTGCAAGCTTTAGAATCAATGGAAACGCTTTTTGCAAGCTTTAGAACCAATAGAAATCGTTTTGCAAGCTTTAGAACCAATAGACTTTTTTGAAAGCTTTAGAACCAATAGACAGCTTGTTTGCAAGCTTTAGAACCAATAGACGTTTTTTGCAAGCTTTAGAACCAATAGACATATTATTGCAAGCTTTAGAACCAATAGACATGTTTTTGCAAGCTTTAGAACGAATAGACATTGTTTTGCAAGCTTTAGAACCAATAACATTTGTATGCAAGCTTTAGAACCAATAGACATTTTTTGCATGCTTTAGAACCAATAGATACACTTTTTGCAAGCTTTAGAACCAATAGACATTTTTTGCAAGTTTTAGATCCAATAGACATTGTTTTGCAAGCTTCAGAACCAATAAGCATTTTTATGCAAGCTTTAGAACCAATAGACATTTTTTTGCAAGCTTTAGAACCAATGGACACTTTTTTACAAGCTTTGGAACCAATAGACATTTTTTGCAAGCTTTAGAACCAATAGACACTTTTTGCAAGCTTTAGAACCAATAGACATTTTTTGAAAGCTTTAGAACCAATAGACATGTTTTGCAAGCTTTAGAACTAATAGACATTTTTTGCAAGCTTTAGAACGAATAGACACTATTTTGCAAGCTTTAGAACCAATAGACATTTTATGAAAGCTTTAGAACCAATAGACATTTTTTTTGCAAGCTTTAGATCCAATATACTTTTTTTTGCATGCTTTAGAACCAATAGGCACCTTTTTCGCAATATTTAGAACCAATAGACACTTTTTTGCAAGCTTTAGAACCAATAGATATATTTTTGCAAGCTTTAGAACCAATAGACATTTTTTTGCAAGCTTTAGAACCAATAGACATCGTTTTGCAAGCTTTAGAACCAATCAGCATTTTTCTGCAAGCTTTAGAACCAATAGACTTTTTTGAAAGCTTCAGAACCAATAGATATTTTTTTGCAAGCTTTAGAACCAATCGACAGCTTTTTTGCAAGCTTTAGAACCAATAGACGTGTTTTGCAAGCTTTAGAACCAATAGACATATTATTGCAAGCTTTAGAACCAATAGACATGTTTTTGCAAGCTTTAGAACCAATAGACATTGTTTTGCAAGCTTTAGAACCAATACGCACTTTTTTGCAAGCTTTAGAACCAATAGATACACTTTTTGCAAGCTTTAGAACCAATAGACATTTTTTGCAAATTTTAGAACCAATAGACATTGTTTTGCAAGCTTTAGAACCAATAAGCATTTTTCTGCAAGCTTTAGAACCAATAGACATTTTTTTGCAAGCTTTAGAACCAATGGACACTTTTTTGCAAGCTTTGGAACCAATAGACATTTTTTGCAAGCTTTAGAACCAATAAGCATTTTTCTGCAAGCTTTAGAACCAATAGACATTTTTTGCAAGCTTTAGAACCAATGGACACTTTTTTGCAAGCTTTGGAACCAATAGACATTTTTTGCAAGCTTTAGAACCAATAGAGACACTTTTTGCAAGCTTTAGAACCAATAAGCATTTTTATGCAAGCTTTAGAACCAATAGACATTTTTTGCATGCTTTAGAACCAATACACACTTTTTTGCAAGCTTTAGAACCATTAGATACACTTTTTGCAAGCTTTAGAACCAATAGACATTTTTTGCAAGTTTTAGAACCAATAGACATTGTTTTGCAAGCTTTAGAACCAATAAGCATTTTTCTGCAAGCTTTAGAACCAATAGACATTTTTCTGCAAGCTTTAGAACCAATGGACACTTTTTTTACAAGCTTTGGAACCAATAGACATTTTTTGCAAGCTTTAGAACCAATAGACACTTTTTGCAAGCTTTAGAACCAATAGACATTTTTTGAAAGCTTTAGAACCAATAGACATTTTTTGCAAGCTTTAGAACTAATAGACATTTTTTGCAAGCTTTAGAACGAATAGACACTATTTTGCAAGCTTTAGAACCAATAGACATTTTTTGAAAGCTTTAGAACCAATAGACATTTTTTTTGCAAGCTTTAGATCCAATATACTTTTTTTTGCATGCTTTAGAACCAATAGGCACCTTTTTCGCAATCTTTAGAACCAATAGACACTTTTTTGCAAGCTTTATCACCAATAGATATATTTTTGCAAGCTTTAGAACCAATAGACATTTTTTTGCAAGCTTTAGAACCAATAGACATCGTTTTGCAAGCTTTAGAACCAATCAGCATTTTTCTGCAAGCTTTAGAACCAATAGACTTTTTTGAAAGCTTTAGAACCAATAGATACTTTTTTGCAAGCTTTAGAACCAATCGACAGCTTTTTTGCAAGCTTTAGAACCAATAGACGTGTTTTGCAAGCTTTAGAACCAATAGACATATTAGTGCAAGCTTTAGAACCAATAGACATGTGTTTGCAAGCTTTAGAGCCAATAGACATATTATTGCAAGCTTTAGAACCAATAGACATGTTTTTGCAAGCTTTAGAACGAATAGACACTTTTTTGCAAGCTTTGGAACCAATAGACATTTTTTGCAAGCTTTAGAACCAATAGACGTGTTTTGCAAGCTTTAGAACCAATAGACATTTTTCTGCAAGCGTTAGAACCAATAGACATTTTTTTGCAAGCTTTAGAACCAATGGACACTTTTTTGCAAGCTTTGGAACCAATAGACATTTTTTGCAAGCTTTAGAACCAATAAGCATTTTTCTGCAAGCTTTAGAACCAATAGACATTTTTTTGCAAGCTTTAGAACCAATGGACACTTTTTTGCAAGCTTTGGAACCAATAGACATTTTTTGCAAGCTTTAGAATCAATAGAGACACTGTTTGCAAGCTTTAGAACCAATAGACATTTTTTGAAAGCTTTAGAACCAATAGACATTTTTTGCAAGCTTTAACACTAATATACATTTTTTGCAAGCTTTAGAACCAATAGACACTACTTTGCAAGCTTTAGAACCATTACACATTTGTTGCAAGCTTTAGAACCAATAGACATTTTTTGCAAGCTTTAGAACCATTAGAGAAATCTTTTGCAAGCTTTAGAACCAATAGACATTTGTTTGCAAGCTTTGGAACCAATAGACATTTTTATCAAGCTTTAGAAGCAATAGACATTTTTCTGCAAGCTTTAAAACCAATAGACATGTTTTGCAAGATTTAGAACCAATAGACATTTTTTGCAAGCTTTAAAACCAATAGATATACTTTTTGCAAGCTTTAGAACCAATAGACATGTTTTGCAAGCTTTAGAACCAATAAGCATTTTTCTGCAAGCTTTAGAACCAATAGACGTTTTTTTTGCAAGCTTTAGAACCAATGGACACTTTTTTGCAAACTTTGGAAACAATAGACATTTTTTGCAAGCTTTAGAACCAATAGAGCCACTTTTTGCAAGCTTTAGAACCAATATACATGTTTTGAAAGCTTTAGAAACAATACACATTTTTTGCAAGCTTTAGAACTATTAGACATTTTATGCAAGCTTTAGAACCAATAGACACTATTTTGCAAGCTTTAGAAACAATATATACATGTTTTGCAAGCTTTGGAGCTATTAGAGAAACGTTTTACAAGCTTTAGAAACAATAGACATTTTTTTGCAAGCTTTGGAACCAATGGACATTTTTTTGCAAGCTTTAGAAGCAACAGACATTTTTCTGCAAGCTTTAAAACCAATAGACATTTTTTGCATGCTTTAGAAAGAATAGAGACACTTTTTGCAAGCTTTAGAACCAATATACATTTTTTTTTGCAAGCTTTAGAACCAATAGACATTTTTTGCAAGCTTTAGAACCAATGGAGACGCTTTTTGCAAGCTTTAGAATCAAAAGACATTTTTTGCAAGCTTTAGAACCTATAGACACCTTTTTTGCAAGCTTTAGAACCAATAGACATTGTTTGCAAGCTTTAGAACTAATAGAGACACTTTTTGCAAGCTTTAGAACCAATATACACTTTTTTGCAAGATTTAGAATCAATAGACACTTTTTTTGCAAGCTTTGGAACCAATAGACATTTTTTGCAAGCTTTAGAACCAATAGAGACACTTTTTGCAAGCTTTAGAACCAATAGACATTTTTTGCAAGTTTTAGAACCAATGGACACTTTTTTGCAAGCTTTGGAACCAATAGACATTTTTTGCAAGCTTTAGAACCAATAGAGACACTTTTGCAAGCTTTAGAACCAATAGACATTTTTTGAAAGCTTTAAAACGAATAGACATTTTTTGCAAGCTTTAGAAACAATAGACATTTTTTGCAAGCTTTAGAACCAATAGACATTGTTTCCAAGCTTTAGAACCATTAGAGAAACGTTTTTCAAGCTTTAGAACCAATAGACATTTTTTGAAAGCTTTAGAACCAATAGACATTTTTTTTGCAAGCTTTAGAACCAACATACTTTTTTTTGCATGCTTTAGAACCAATAGGCACATTTTTCGCAATCTTTAGAACCAATAGACACATTTTGTGCAAGCTTTAGAATCAATAGACATGTTTTGCAAGCTTTAGAACCAATAGACATTTTCTGCAAGCTTTAGAACCAATAGAGACACCTTTTGCTAGCTTTTGAACCAATAGACATTTTTTTTGGAAGCTTTGGAACCAATAGACATTTTTTGCAAGCTTTAGAAGCAATAGAGAAACTTCTTGCAAGCTTTAGAACCAATAGACATGTGTTTGTAAGCTTTAGAACCAATATACATTTTTGCAAGCTTTAGAACCAATGGAAACGACGTTTGCAAGCTTTAGAACCAATAGACATTTTTTGCAAGCTTTAGAACCAATAGACACTTTTTTGCAAGCTTTAGAACCAATAGACATTTTTTGCAAGCTTTAGAACCAATAGAGACACTTTTTTACAAGCTTTAGAACCAATATACATTTTTTTTGCAAGCTTTAGAACGAATAGACATTTTTTGCATGCTTTAGAACCAATGGAGACGCTTTTTGCAAGCTTTAGAACCAAAATACATTTTTTGCAAGCTTTAGAACCAATAGACAGCTTTTTTGCAAGCTTTAGAATCAATAGACATTTTTTGCAAGCTTTAGAACCAATAGAGACACTTTTTGCAAGCTTTAGAACCAATAGATATATTTTTGCAAGCTTTAGAACCAATAGACAGTTTTTTTGCAAGCTTTAGAACCAATAGACGTGTTTTGCAAGCTTTAGAACCAATAGACATTGTTTTGCAAGCTTTAGAACCAATACACACTTTTTTGCAAGCTTTAGAACCAATAGATACACTTTTTGCAAGCTTTAGAACCAATAGACATTTTTTGCAAGTTTTAGAACCAATAGACATTGTTTTGCAAGCTTTAGAACCAATAAGCATTTTTCTGCAAGCGTTAGAACCAATAGACATTTTTTTGCAAGCTTTAGAACCAATGGACACTTTTTTGCAAGCTTTGGAACCAATAGACATTTTCTGCAAGCTTTAGAACCAATAGAGACACCTTTTGCTAGCTTTTGAACCAATAGACATTTTTTTTGGAAGCTTTGGAACCAATAGACATTTTTTGCAAGCTTTAGAAGCAATAGAGAAACTTCTTGCAAGCTTTAGAACCAATAGACATGTGTTTGTAAGCTTTAGAACCAATATACATTTTTGCAAGCTTTAGAACCAATGGAAACGACGTTTGCAAGCTTTAGAACCAATAGACATTTTTTGCAAGCTTTAGAACCAATAGACACTTTTTTGCAAGCTTTAGAACCAATAGACAATTTTTGCAAGCTTTAGAACCAATAGAGACACTTTTTACAAGCTTTAGAACCAATATACATTTTTTTTGCAAGCTTTAGAACGAATAGACATTTTTTGCATGCTTTAGAACCAATGGAGACGCTTTTTGCAAGCTTTAGAACCAAAATACATTTTTTGCAAGCTTTAGAACCAATAGACACCTTTTTTGCAAGCTTTAGAATCAATAGACATTTTTTGCAAGCTTTAGAACCAATAGAGACACTTTTTGCAAGCTTTAGAACCAATAGATATATTTTTGCAAGCTTTAGAACCAATAGACAGTTTTTTTGCAAGCTTTAGAACCAATAGACGTGTTTTGCAAGCTTTAGAACCAATAGACATTGTTTTGCAAGCTTTAGAACCAATACACACTTTTTTGCAAGCTTTAGAACCAATAGATACACTTTTTGCAAGCTTTAGAACCAATAGACATTTTTTGCAAGTTTTAGAACCAATAGACATTGTTTTGCAAGCTTTAGAACCAATAAGCATTTTTCTGCAAGCGTTAGAACCAATAGACATTTTTTTGCAAGCTTTAGAACCAATGGACACTTTTTTGCAAGCTTTGGAACCAATAGACATTTTTTGCAAGCTTTAGAACCAATAAGCATTTTTCTGCAAGCTTTAGAACCAATAGACATTTTTTTGCAAGCTTTAGAAACCAATGGACACTTTTTTGCAAGCTTTGGAACCAATAGACATTTTTTGCAAGCTTTAGAACCAATATAGACACTTTTTGCAAGCTTTAGAACCAATAGACATTTTTTGCAAGCTTTAGAACCAATAGACATTGTTTCCAAGCTTTAGAACCATTAGAGAAACGTTTTTCAAGCTTTAGAACCAATAGACATTTTTTGAAAGCTTTAGAACCAATAGACATTTTTTTTGCAAGCTTTAGAACCAATATACTTTTTTTTGCATGCTTTAGAACCAATAGGCACATTTTCCGCAATCTTTAGAACCAATAGACACATTTTGTGCAAGCTTTAGAATCAATAGACATTTTATTGCAAGCTTTAGAACCAATAGACATTATTTTGCAAGCTTTAGAAGCAATAGAGAAACTTCTTGCAAGCTTTACAACCAATAGACATTTTATTGTAAGCTTTAGAACCAATAGACAGTTTTGCAAGCTTTAGAACCAATGGAAACGATGTTTGCAAGCTTTAGCACGAATAGACATTGTTTTGCAAGCTTTAGAACCAATAAGCATTTTTATGCAAGCTTTAGAACCAATAGACATTTTTTTGCGTGCATTAGAACCAATACACACTTTTTTGCAAGCTTTAGAACCATTAGATACACTTGTTGCAAGCTTTAGAACCAATATACATTTTTTGCAAGTTTTAGAACCAATAGACATTGTTTTGCAAGCTTTAGAACCAATAAGCATTTTTCTGCAAGCTTTAGAACCAATAGACACTTTTTGCAAGCTTTAGAACCAATAGACATTTTTTGAAAGCTTTAGAACCAATAGACATGTTTTGCAAGCTTTAGAACTAATAGACATTTTTTTGCAAGCTTTAGAACGAATAGACACTATTTTGCAAGCTTTAGAACCAATAGACATTTTTTGAAAGCTTTAGGACCAATAGACATTTTTTTGCAAGCTTTAGATCCAATATACTTTTTTTTGCATGCTTTAGAACCAATAGGCACCTTTTTCACAATCTTTAGAACCAATAGACACTTTTTTGCAAGCTTTAGAACCAATAGATATATTTTTGCAAGCTTTAGAACCAATAGACATTTTTTTGCAAGCTTTAGAACCAATAGACATCGTTTTGCAAGCTTTAGAACCAATCAGCATTTTTCTGCAAGCTTTAGAACCAATCGACTTTTTTGAAAGCTTTAGAACCAATAGATATTTTTTTGCAAGCTTTAGAACCAATCGACAGCTTTTTTGCAAGCGTTCGAACTAATAGACGTGTTTTGCAAGCTTTAGAACCAATAGACATATTATTGCAAGCTTTAGAACCAATAGACATGTTTTTGCAAGCTTTAGAACCAATAGACATTGTTTTGCAAGCTTTAGAACCAATACACACTTTTTTGCAAGCTTTAGAACCAATAGATACACTTTTTGCAAGCTTTAGAACCAATAGATATTTTTTGCAAATTTTAGAACCAATAGACATTGTTTTGCAAGCTTTAGAACCAATAAGCATTTTTCTGCAAGCTTTAGAACCAATAGACATTTGTTTGCAAGCTTTAGAACCAATGGACACTTTTTTGCAAGCTTTGGAACCAATAGACATTTTGTGCAAGCTTTAGAACCAATAAGCATTTTTCTGCAAGCTTTAGAACCAATAGACATTTTTTTGCAAGCTTTAGAACCAATGGACACTTTTTTGCAAGCTTTGGAACCAATAGACATTTTTTTGCAAGGTTTAGAACCAATAGAGACACTTTTTGCAAGCTTTAGAACCAATAGACATTTTTTGAAAGCTTTAGAACCAATAGACATGTTTTTGCAAGCTTTAGAACGAATAGACATTGTTTTGCAAGCTTTAGAACCAATAAGCATTTTTATGCAAGCTTTAGAACCAATAGACATTTTTTGCATGCTTTAGAACCAATACACACTTTTTTGCAAGCTTTAGAACCATTAGATACACGTTTTGCAAGCTTTTAGAACCAATAGACATTTTTTGCAAGTTTTAGAACCAATAGACATTGTTTTGCAAGCTTTAGAACCAATAAGCATTTTTCTGCAAGCTTTAGAACCAATAGACATTTTTTGAAAGCTTTAGAACCAATAGACATTTTTTGCAAGCTTTAGAACTAATAGACATTTTTTTGCAAGCTTTAGAACGAATAGACACTATTTTGCAAGCTTTAGAACCAATAGACATTTTTTGAAAGCTTTAGAACCAATAGACATTTTTTTGCAAGCTTTAGATCCAATATACTTTTTTTGCATGCTTTAGAACCAATAGGCACCTTTTTCGCAATCTTTAGAACCAATAGACACTTTTTTGCAAGCTTTAGCACCAATAGATATATATTTGCAAGCTTTAGAACCAATAGACATTTTTTTACAAGCTTTAGAACCAATAGACATCGTTTTGCAAGCTTTAGAACCAATCAGCATTTTTCTGCAAGCTTTAGAACCAATAGACTTTTTTGAAAGCTTTAGAACCAATAGATACTTTTTTGCAAGCTTTAGAACCAATCGACAGCGTTTATGCAAGCTTTAGAACCAATAGACGTCTTTTGCAAGCTTTAGAACCAATAGACATATTAGTGCAAGCTTTAGAACCAATAGACATGTTTTTGCAAGCTTTAGAACCAATAGACGTGGTTTTGCAAGCTTTAGAACCAATACACACTTTTTTGCAAGCTTTAGAACCAATAGATACACTTTTTGCAAGCTTTAGAACCAATAGACATTTTTTGCAAGTTTTAGAACCAATAGACATTGTTTTGCAAGCTTTAGAACCAATAAGCATTTTTCTGCAAGCTTTAGAACCAACAGACATTTTTTTTGCAAGCTTTAGAACCAATGGACACTTTTTTGCAAGCTTTGGAACCAATAGACGTTTTTTGCAAAGTTTAGAACCAATAAGCATTTTTCTGCAAGCTTTAGAACCAATAGACATTTTTTTGCAAGCTTTAGAACCAATAGACATCGTTTTGCAAGCTTTAGAACCAATCAGCATTTTTCTGCAAGCTTTAGAACCAATAGACTTTTTTGAAAGCTTTAGAACCAATAGATACTTTTTTGCAAGCTTTAGAACCAATCGACAGCTTTTTTGCAAGCTTTAGAACCAATAGACGTCTTTTGCAAGATTTAGAACCAATAAACATATTAGTGCAAGCTTTAGAACCAATAGACATGTTTTTGCAAGCTTTAGAACCAATAGACATTGTTTTGCAAGCTTTAGAACCAATACACACTTTTTTGCAAGCTTTAGAACCAATAGATACACTTTTTGCAAGCTTTAGAACCAATAGACATTGTTTGCAAGTTTTAGAACCAATAGACATTGTTTTGCAAGCTTTAGAACCAATAAGCATTTTTCTGCAAGCTGTAGAACCAATAGACATTTGTTTGCAAGCTTTAGAACCAATGGACACTTTTTTGCAAGCTTTGGAACCAATAGAAATTTTTTGCAAGCTTTAGAACCAATAAGCATTTTTCTGCAAGCTTTAGAACCAATAGACATTTTTTTGCAAGCTTTAGAACCAATGGACACTTTTTTCAAGCTTTGGAACCAATAGACATTTTTTGCAAGCTTTAGAACCAATAGAGACACTTTTTGCAAGCTTTAGAACCAATAGACATTTTTTGAAAGCTTTAGAACCAATAGACATTTTTTGCAAGCTTTAGAACCAATAAGCATTTTTCTGCAAGCTGTAGAACCAATAGACATTTGTTTGCAAGCTTTAGAACCAATGGACACTTTTTTGCAAGCTTTGGAACCAATAGCATTTTTTTGCAAGCTTTAGAACCAATAAGCATTTTTCTGCAAGCTTTAGAACCAATAGACATTTTTTTGCAAGCTTTAGAACCAATGGACACTTTTTTCAAGCTTTGGAACCAATAGACATTTTTTGCAAGCTTTAGAACCAATAGAGACACTTTTTGCAAGCTTTAGAACCAATAGACATTTTTTGAAAGCTTTAGAACCAATAGACATTTTTTGCAAGCTTTAGAACTAATAGACATTTTTTTGCAAGCTTTAGAACGAATAGACTCTATTTTGCAAGCTTTAGAACCGATGGACATTTTTTGAAAGCTTTAGAACCAATATACATTTTTCCAAGCTTTAGAACCATTAGAGAAACATTTTGCAAGCTTTAGAACCAATAGACATCGTTTTGCAAGCTTTAGAACCAATCAGCATTTTTCTGCAAGCTTTAGAACCAATATACTTTTTTGAAAGCTTTAGAACCAATAGACAGCTTTTTTGCAAGCTTTAGAACCAATATACGTGTTTTGCAAGCTTTAGAACCAATAGACATATTATTGCAAGCTTTAGAACCAATAGACATGTTTTTGCAAGCTTTAGAACGAATAGACATTGTTTTGCAAGCTTTAGAACCAATAAGCATTTTTATGCAAGCTTTAGAACCAATAGACATGTTTTTGCAAGCTTTAGAACGAATATACATTGTTTTGCAAGCTTTAGAACCAATAAGCATTTTTATGCAAGCTTTAGGACCAAGAGACATTTTTTGCATGCTTTAGAACCAATACACACTTTTTTGCAAGCTTTAGAACCATTAGATACACTTTTTGCAAGCTTTAGAACCAATATACATGTTTTGCAAGTTTTAGAACCAATAGACATTGTTTTGCAAGCTTTAGAACCAATAAGCATTTTTCTGCAAGCTTTAGAACCAATAGACATTTTTTTGCAAGCTTTAGAACCAATGGACACTTTTTTACAAGCTTTGGAACCAATAGACATTTCTTGCAAGCTTTAGAACCAATAGAAACACTTTTTGCAAGCTTTAGAACCAATAGACATTTTTTGAAAGCTTTTGAACCAATAGACATTTTTTTGCAAGCTTTAGATCCAATATACTTTTTTTTGCATGCTTTAGAACCAATAGGCAGCTTTTTCGCAATCTTTAGAACCAATAGACACTTTTTTGCAAGCTTTAGAACCAATACACACTTTTTGCAAGCTTTAGAACCAATAGACATTTTTTGCAAGTTTTAGAACCAATAGACATTGTTTTGCAAGCTTTAGAACCAATAAGCATTTTTCTACAAGCTTTAGAACCAATAGAGACACATTTTGCTAGCTTTTGAACCAATGGACATTTTTTTGGAAGCTTTAGAACCAATAGACATTTTTTTGCAAGCTTTAGAACCAATAAGCATTTTTCTGCAAGCTTTAGAACCAATAGACATTTTTTTTGCAAGCTTTAGAACCAATGGACACTTTTTTGCAAGCTTTGGAACCAATAGACATTTTTTGCAAGCTTTAAAACCAATAGAGACACTTTTTGCAAGCTTTAGAACCAATAGACATTTTTTGAAAGCTTTAGAACCAATAGACATTTTTTTGCAAGCTTTAGAACTAATAGACATTTTTTTGCAAGCTTTAGAACCAATAGACACTATTTTGCAAGCTTTAGAACCAATAGACATTTTTTGAAAGCTTTAGAACCATTAGACATTTTTTGAAAGCTTTAGAACCATTAGAAACACTTTTTGCAAGCTTTAGAACCAATAGACATTTTTTGAAAGGTTTAGAACCAATAGGCACCTTTTTCGCAATCTTTCGTACCAATAGGCACTTTTTGTGCAATCATTAGAACCAATAGACATTTTTTGCAAGCTTTAGAACCAATAGACATTTTTTGCAAGCTTTAGAACCAATAGACGTTTTTTTGCAAGCTTTAGAACCAATAGAGACACCTTTTGCTAGCTTTTGAACCAATAGACATTTTTTTGGAAGCTTTAGAACCAATAGACATTTTTTTGCAAGCTTTAGAACCAATAGACATTTTTTGCAAGCTTTAGAACCAATAGAGACACCTTTTGCTAGCTTTTGAACCAATAGACATTTTTTGGAAGCTTTAGAACCAATAGACATTTTTTTTGCAAGCTTTAGAACCAATAGACATTTTTCCAAGCTTTAGAACCATTAGAGAAACTTTTTGCAAGCTTTAGAACCAATAGACATTTTTTGAAAGCTTTAGAACCAATAGACATTTTTTTTGCAAGCTTTAGAACCAATATACTTTTTTTTGCATGCTTTAGAACCAGTAGGCACCTTTTTCGCAATTTTTAGAACCAATAGACACTTTTTGTGCAAGCTTTAGAATCAATAGACATTTTTTTGCAAGCTTTAGAACCAATAGACATTTTTTGCAAGCTTTAGAACCAATAGACATTTTTTGCAAGCTTTAGAACCAATAGACATTTTTTGCAAGCTTTAGAACCAATAGAGGCACTTTTTGCAAGCTTTAGAACCAATAGACATTTTTTGAAAGCTTTAGAACCAATAGACATTTTTTGCAAGCTTTAGAACTAATAGACATTTTTTTGCAAGCTTTAGAACCAATATACACTATTTTGCAAGCTTTAGAACCAATAGACATTTTTTGAAAGCTTTAGAACCAATAGACATTTTTTGAAAGCTTTAGAACCAATAGACATCGTTTTGCAAACTTTAGAACCAATAGACATTTTTTGAAAGCTTTAGAACCAATAGACATTTTTTTGCAAGCTTTAGAACCAATACTTTTTTTTGCAAGCTTTAGAACCAATCGGCAACGTTTTCGCAATCTTTAGAACCAATAGACACTTTTTGTGCAAGCTTTAGAACGAATAGACATTGTTTTGCAAGCTTTAGAAGCAATAAGCATGTTTCTGCAAGCTTTAGAACCAATAGACATGTTTTGCAAGCTTTAGAACCAATACACACTTTTTTGCAAGCTTTAGAACCAATAGACATTTTTTGAAAGCTTTAGAACCAATAGACATTTTTCCAAGCTTTAGAACCATTAGAGAAACGTTTTGCAAGCTTTAGAACCAATAGACATTTTGTGCAAGTTTTAGAACCAATAGACATTGATTTGCAAGCTTTAGAACCAATAAGCATTTTTCTGCAAGCTTTAGAACCAATAGACATTTTTTTGCAAGCTTTAGAACCAATGGACACTGTTTTGCAAGCTTTGGAACCAATAGACATTTTTTGCAAGCTTTAAAACCAATAGAGACACTTTTTGCAAGCTTTAGAACCAATAGACATTTTTTGAAAGCTTTAGAACCAATAGACATTTTTTGCAAGCTTTAGAACTAATAGACATTTTTTTGCAAGCTTTAGAACCAATAGACACTCTTTTGCAAGCTTTAGAACCAATATACATTTTTCTGCAAGCTTTAGAACTAATAGACATTTTTTTTGCAAGCTTTAGAACCAATGGACACTTTTTTGCAAGCTTTGGAACCAATAGACATTTTTTGCAAGCTTTAAAACCAATAGAGACACTTTTTGCAAGCTTTAGAACCAATAGACATTTTTTGAAAGCTTTAGAACCAATAGACATTTTTTTGCAAGCTTTAGAACTAATAGACATTTTTTTGCAAGCTTTAGAACCAATAGACACTATTTTGCAAGCTTTAGAACCAATAGACATTTTTTGAAAGCTTTAGAACCATTAGACATTTTTTGAAAGCTTTAGAACCATTAGAAACACTTTTTGCAAGCTTTAGAACCAATAGACATTTTTTGAAAGCTTTAGAACCAATAGACATTTTTTTGCAAGCTTTAGAACCAATATACTTTTTTTTGCATGCTTTAGAACCAATAGGCACCCTTTTCGCAATCTTTAGAACTAATAGGCACCTTTTTTCGCAATCTTTTGAACTAATAGGCACTTTTTGTGCAATCTTTAGAACCAATAGACATTTTTTGCAAGCTTTAGAACCAATAGACATTTTTTGCAAGCTTTAGAACCAATAGACGTTTTTTTGCAAGCTTTAGAACCAATAGAGACACCTTTTGCTAGCTTTTGAACCAATAGACATTTTTTTGGAAGCTTTAGAACCAATAGACATTTTTTTGCAAGCTTTAGAACCAATAGACATTTTTTGTAAGCTTTAGAACCAATAAACACTTTTTTGCAAGCTTTAGAACCAATAGAGACACCTTTTGCTAGCTTTTGAACCAATAGACATTTTTTTGGAAGCTTTAGAACCAATAGACATTTTTTTTGCAAGCTTTAGAACCAATAGACATTTTTCCAAGCTTTAGAACCATTAGAGAAACTTTTTGCAAGCTTTAGAACCAATAGACATTTTTTGAAAGCTTTAGAACCAATAGACATTTTTTTGCAAGCTTTAGAACCAATAGACATTTTTTGTAAGCTTTAGAACCAATAAACACTTTTTTGCAAGCTTTAGAACCAATAGAGACACCTTTTGCTAGCTTTTGAACCAATAGACATTTTTTTGGAAGCTTTAGAACCAATAGACATTTTTTTTGCAAGCTTTAGAACCAATAGACATTTTTCCAAGCTTTAGAACCATTAGAGAAACTTTTTGCAAGCTTTAGAACCAATAGACATTTTTTGAAAGCTTTAGAACCAATAGACATTTTTTTTGCAAGCTTTAGAACCAATATACTTTTTTTTGCATGCTTTAGAACCAGTAGGCACCTTTTTCGCAATTTTTAGAACCAATAGACACTTTTTGTGCAAGCTTTAGAATCAATAGACATTTTTTTGCAAGCTTTAGAACCAATAGACATTTTTTGCAAGCTTTAGAACCAATAGACATTTTTTGCAAGCTTTAGAACCAATAGACATTTTTTGCAAGCTTTAGAACCAATAGAGGCACTTTTTTGCAAGCTTTAGAACCAATAGACATTTTTTGAAAGCTTTAGAACCAATAGACATTTTTTGCAAGCTTTAGAACTAATAGACATTTTTTTTGCAAGCTTTAGAACCAATAGACACTATTTTGCAAGCTTTAGAACCAATAGACATTTTTTGAAAGCTTTAGAACCAATAGACATTTTTTGAAAGCTTTAGAACCAATAGACATCGTTTTGCAAGCTTTAGAACCAATAGACATTTTTTGAAAGCTTTAGAACCAATAGACATTTTTTTGCAAGCTTTAGAACCAATACTTTTTTTTGCAAGCTTTAGAACCAATCGGCAACGTTTTCGCAATCTTTAGAACCAATAGACACTTTTTGTGCAAGCTTTAGAACGAATAGACATTGTTTTGCAAGCTTTAGAAGCAATAAGCATGTTTCTGCAAGCTTTAGAACCAATAGACATTTTTTGCAAGCTTTAGAACCAATACACACTTTTTTGCAAGCTTTAGAACCAATAGACATTTTTTGAAAGCTTTAGAACCAATAGACATTTTTCCAAGCTTTAGAACCATTAGAGAAACGTTTTGCAAGCTTTAGAACCAATAGACATTTTGTGCAAGTTTTAGAACCAATAGACATTGATTTGCAAGCTTTAGAACCAATAAGCATTTTTCTGCAAGCTTTAGAACCAATAGACATTTTTTTGCAAGCTTTAGAACCAATGGACACTGTTTTGCAAGCTTTGGAACCTATAGACATTTTTTGCAAGCTTTAAAACCAATAGAGACACTTTTTGCAAGCTTTAGAACCAATAGACATTTTTTGAAAGCTTTAGAACCAATAGACATTTTTTGCAAGCTTTAGAACTAATAGACATTTTTTTGCAAGCTTTAGAACCAATAGACACTCTTTTGCAAGCTTTAGAACCAATACTTTTTTTTGCAAGCTTTAGAACCAATCGGCAACGTTTTCGCAATCTTTAGAACCAATAGACACTTTTTGTGCAAGCTTTAGAACGAATAGACATTGTTTTGCAAGCTTTAGAAGCAATAAGCATGTTTCTGCAAGCTTTAGAACCAATAGACATTTTTTGCAAGCTTTAGAACCAATACACACTTTTTTGCAAGCTTTAGAACCAATAGACATTTTTTGAAAGCTTTAGAACCAATAGACATTTTTCCAAGCTTTAGAACCATTAGAGAAACGTTTTGCAAGCTTTAGAACCAATAGACATTTTGTGCAAGTTTTAGAACCAATAGACATTGATTTGCAAGCTTTAGAACCAATAAGCATTTTTCTGCAAGCTTTAGAACCAATAGACATTTTTTTGCAAGCTTTAGAACCAATGGACACTGTTTTGCAAGCTTTGGAACCTATAGACATTTTTTGCAAGCTTTAAAACCAATAGAGACACTTTTTGCAAGCTTTAGAACCAATAGACATTTTTTGAAAGCTTTAGAACCAATAGACATTTTTTGCAAGCTTTAGAACTAATAGACATTTTTTTGCAAGCTTTAGAACCAATAGACACTCTTTTGCAAGCTTTAGAACCAATATACATTTTTTGCAAGCTTTTGAACCAATAGACATTTTTTGCAAGCTTTAGAACCAATAGAGACACCTTTTGCTAGCTTTTGAACCAATAGACATTTGTTTGGAAGCTTTAGAACCAATAGACATTTTTTTTTGCAAGCTTTAGAACCAATATACTTTTTTTGCATGCTTTAGAACCAGTAGGCACCTTTTTCGCAATTTTTAGAACCAATAGACAATTTTTGTGCAAGCTTTAGAATCAATAGACATTTTTTTGCAAGCTTTAGAACCAATAGACATTTTTTGCAAGCTTTAGAACCAATAGACATTTTTGCAAGCTTTAGAACCATAGACATTTTTTGCAAGCTTTAGAACCAATAGATACACTTTTTGCAAGCTTTAGAACCAATAGACATGTTTTGAAAGCTTTAGAACCAATAGACATTTTTTGCAAGCTTTAGAACTAATAGACATTTTTTTGCAAGCTTTAGAACCAATAGACACTATTTTGCAAGCTTTAGAACCAATAGACATTTTTTGAACGCTTTAGAACCAATAGACATTTTTTGAAAGCTTTAGAACCATTAGAAACACTTTTTGCAAGCTTTAGAACCAATAGACATTTTTTGAAAGCTTTAGAACCAATAGACATTTTTTTGCAAGCTTTAGAACCAATATACTTTTTTTTGCATGCTTTAGAACCAATAGGCACCGTTTTCGCAATCTTTAGAACCAATAGACACTTTTTGTGCAAGCTTTAGAACCAATAGACATTTTTTTGCAAGCTTTAGAACGAATAGACATTGTTTTGCAAGCTTTAGAACCAATAAGCATGTTTCTACAAGCTTTAGAACGAATAGACATTTTTTGCAAGCTTTAGAACCAATACACACTTTTTTGCAAGCTTTAGAACCAATAGACATTTTTTGAAAGCTTTAGAACCAATAGACATTTTTCCAAGCTTTAGAACAATTAGAGAAACGTTTTGCAAGCTTTAGAACCAATAGACATTTTTTGCAAGTTTTAGAACCAATAGACATTGATTTGCAAGCTTTAGAACCAATAAGCATTTTTCTGCAAGCTTTAGAACCAATAGACATGTTTTTGCAAGCTTTAGAACCAATGGACACGTTTTTGCAAGCTTTGGAACCAATAGACATTTTTTGCAAGCTTTAAAACCAATAGAGACACTTTTTGCAAGCTTTAGAACCAATAGACATTTTTTGAAAGCTTTAGAACCAATAGACATTTTTTGCAAGCTTTAGAACTAATAGACTTTTTTTGCAAGCTTTAGAACCAATAGACACTCTTTTGCAAGCTTTAGAACCAATAGACATTTTTTGAAAGCTTTAGAACCAATAGACATTTTTTGAAAGCTTTAGAACCATTAGAAACACCTTTTGCAAGCTTTAGAACCAATAGACATTTTTTGAAAGCTTTAGAACCAATAGACATTTTTTTGCAAGCTTTAGAACCAATATACTTTTTTTTTGCATGCTTTAGAACCAATAGGCACCTTTTTCGCAATCTTTAGAACCAATAGACACTTTTTGTGGAAGCTTTAGAACCAATAGACATTTTCTGCAAGCTTTAGAACTAATAGACATTTTTTGCAAGCTTTAGAACCAATAGACATGTTTTGCAAGCTTTAGAACCAATAGACATTTTTTGCAAGCTTTAGAACCAATAGAGACACTTTTTGCAAGCTTTAGAACCAATAGACATTTTTTGAAAGCTTTAGAACCAATAGACATTTTTTGCAAGCTTTAGAACTAATAGACATTTTTTGCAAGCTTTAGAACCAATAGACACTATTTTGCATGCTTTAGAACCAATAGGCACCGTTTTCGCAATCTTTAGAACCAATAGACACTTTTTGTGCAAGCTTTAGAACCAATAGACATTTTTTTGCAAGCTTTAGAACGAATAGACATTGTTTTGCAAGCTTTAGAACCAATAAGCATGTTTCTGCAAGCTTTAGAACCAATAGACATTTTTTGCAAGCTTTAGAACCAATACACACTTTTTTGCAAGCTTTAGAACCAATAGAAATTTTTTGAAAGCTTTAGAACCAATAGACATTTTTCCAAGCTTTAGAACCATTAGAGAAACGTTTTGCAAGCTTTAGAACCAATAGACATTTTTTGCAAGTTTTAGAACCAATAGAGACACTTTTTGCAAGGTTTAGAACCAATAGACATTTTTTGAAAGCTTTAGAACCAATAGACATTTTTTGCAAGCTTTAGAACTAATAGACATTTTTTGCAAGCTTTAGAACCAATAGACACTATTTTGCATGCTTTAGAACCAATAGGCACCGTTTTCGCAATCTTTAGAACCAATAGACACTTTTTGTGCAAGCTTTAGAACCAATAGACATTTTTTTGCAAGCTTTAGAACGAATAGACATTGTTTTGCAAGCTTTAGAACCAATAAGCATGTTTCTGCAAGCTTTAGAACCAATAGACATTTTTTGCAAGCTTTAGAACCAATACACACTTTTTTGCAAGCTTTAGAACCAATAGAAATTTTTTGAAAGCTTTAGAACCAATAGACATTTTTCCAAGCTTTAGAACCATTAGAGAAACGTTTTGCAAGCTTTAGAACCAATAGACATTTTTTGCAAGTTTTAGAACCAATAGACATTGATTTGCAAGCTTTAGAACCAATACACATTTTTCTGTAAGCTTTAGAACCAATAGACATTTTTTTGCAAGCTTTAGAACCAATGGACACTTTTTTGCAAGCTTTGGAACCAATAGACATTTTTTTCAAGCTTTAAAACCAATAGAGACATTTTTTGCAAGCTTTAGAACTAATAGACATTTTTTTGCAAGCTTTAGAACCAATAGACACTCTTTTGCAAGCTTTAGAACCAATAGACATATTTTGAAAGCTTTAGAACCAATAGACATTTTTTGAAAGCTTTAGAACCATTAGAAACACTGTTTGCAAGCTTTAGAACCTATAGACATTTTTTGAAAGCTTTAGAACCAATAGACATTTTTTTGCAAGCTTTAGAACCAATATACATTTTTTTGCATGCTTTAGAACCAATAGGCACCTTTTTCGCAATCTTTAGAACCAATAGACACTTTTTGTGCAAGCTTTAGAACCAATAGACATGTTTTGCAAGCTTTAGAACCAATAGACATTTTTTGCAAGCTTTAGAACCAATAGACATTTTATGCAAGCTTTAGAACCAATAGAGATACCTTTTGCTAGCTTTTGAACCAATAGACATTTTTTTGGAAGCTTTAGAACCAATAGACTTTTTTTGCAAGCTTTAGAACCAATAGACATTTTTTGCAAGCTTTAGAACCAATACACATTTTTTTGCAAGCTTTAGAACCAATAAACACTTTTTTGCAAGCTTTAGAACCAATAGACCTTTTTTGAAAGCTTTAGAACCAATAGACATTTTTTTTGCAAGCTTTAGAACCAATATACTTTTTTTTGCATGCTTTAGAACCAATAGGCACCTTTTTTGCAATTTTTAGAACCAATAGACACTTTTTGTGCAAGCTTTAGAATCAATAGACATTTTTTTGCAAGCTTTAGAACCAATAGACATTTTATCCAAGCTTTAGAACCAATAGACATGTTTTGCAAGCTTTAGAACCTATAGACATTTTTTGCAAGCTTTAGAACCAATAAAGACACTTTTTGCAAGCTTTAGAACCAATAGACATTTTTTGAAAGCTTTAGAACCAATAGACATTTTTTGCAAGCTTTAGAACTAATAGACATTTTTTGCAAGCTTTAGAACCAATAGACACTATTTTGCATGCTTTAGAACCAATAGGCACCGTTTTCGCAATCTTTAGAACCAATAGACACTTTTTGTGCAAGCTTTAGAACCAATAGACATTTTTTTGCAAGCTTTAGAACGAATAGACATTGTTTTGCAAGCTTTAGAACCAATAAGCATGTTTCTGCAAGCTTCAGAACCAATAGACATTTTTTGCAAGCTTTAGAACCAATACACACTTTTTTGCAAGCTTTAGAACCAATAGAAATTTTTTGAAAGCTTTAGAACCAATAGACATTTTTCCAAGCTTTAGAACCATTAGAGAAACGTTTTGCAAGCTTTAGAACCAATAGACATTTTTTGCAAGTTTTAGAACCAATAGACATTGATTTGCAAGCTTTAGAACCAATACACATTTGTCTGTAAGCTTTAGAACCAATAGACATTTTTTTTGCAAGCTTTAGAACCAATGGACACTTTTTTGCAAGCTTTGGAACCAATAGACATTTTTTGCAAGCTTTAAAACCAATAGAGACACTTTTTGCAAGCTTTAGAACCAATAGACATTTTTTGAAAGCTTTAGAACCAATAGACATTTTTTGCAAGCTTTAGAACTAATAGACATTTTTTTGCAAGCTTTAGAACCAATAGACACTCTTTTGCAAGCTTTAGAACCAATAGACATATTTTGAAAGCTTTAGAACCAATAGACATTTTTTGAAAGCTTTAGAACCATTAGAAACACTGTTTGCAAGCTTTAGAACCTATAGACATTTTTTGAAAGCTTTAGAACCAATAGACATTTTTTTGCAAGCTTTAGAACCAATATACATTTTTTTGCATGCTTTAGAACCAATAGGCACCTTTTTCGCAATCTTTAGAACCAATAGACACTTTTTGTGCAAGCTTTAGAACCAATAGACATGTTTTGCAAGCTTTAGAACCAATAGACATTTTTTGCAAGCTTTAGAACCAATAGACATTTTATGCAAGCTTTAGAACCAATAGAGATACCTTTTGCTAGCTTTTGAACCAATAGACATTTTTTTGGAAGCTTTAGAACCAATAGACTTTTTTTGCAAGCTTTAGAACCAATAGACATTTTTTTGCAAGCTTTAGTACCAATACACACTTTTTGCAAGCTTTAGAACCAATAAACACTTTTTTGCAAGCTTTAGAACCATTAGACACGCTTTTTACAAGCTTTAGAACCAATAGACATTTTTTGAAAGCTTTAGAACCAATAGACATTTTTTGCAAGCTTTAGAACTAATAGACATTTTTTTGCAAGCTTTAGCACCAATAGACATTATTTTGCAAGCTTTAGAACCAATAGACATTTTTTGAAAGCTTTAGAACCAATAGACATTTTTTGAAAGCTTTAGAACCATTAGAAACACTTTTTGCAAGCTTTAGAACCAATAGACATTTTTTGAAAGCTTTAGAACCAATAGACAATTTTTTGCAAGCTTTAGAACCAATATACCTTTTTTTGCATGCTTTAGAACCAATAGGCACCGTTTTCGCAATCTTTAGAACCAATAAACACTTTTTGTGCAAGCTTTAGAACCAATAGACATTTTTTGCAAGCTTTAGAACCAATAGACATTTTTTGCAAGCTTTAGAACCAATAGACATTTTTTGCAAGCTTTAGAACCGATAGAGACACCTTTTGCTAGCTTTTGAAGCAATAGACATTTTTTGGAAGCATTAGAACCAATAGACATTGTTTAGCAAGCTTTAGAAGCAATAGACATTTTTTGCAAGCTTTAGAACCAATACACACTTTTTTGCAAGCTTTAGAACCAATACACACTTTTTTGCAAGCTTTAGAACCATTAGATACGCTTTTTGCAAGCTTTAGAACCAATAGACATGTTTTGAAAGCTTTAGAACCAATATACATTTTTTGAAAGCTTTAGAACCAATAGACATTTTTCCAAGCTTTAGAACCATTAGAGAAACTTTTTGCAAGCTTTAGAACCAATAGACATTTTTTGAAAGCTTTAGAACCATTAGAAACACTTTTTGCAATCTTTAGAACCAATAGACACTTTTTTGAGCAAGCTTTAGAATCAATAGACATTTGTTTGCAAGCTTTAGAACCAATAGACATTTTTTGCAAGCTTTAGAACCAACAGACATTTTTTGCAAGCTTTAGAACCAATAGACATTTTTTTGCAAGCTTTAGAACCAATAGAGACACATTTTGCTAGCTTTTGAACCAATAGACATTTTTTTGGAAGCTTTAGAACCAATAGACATTTTTTTGCAAGCTTTAGAACCAATAGACGTGTTTTGCAAGCTTTAGAACCAATAGACATTTTTTGCAAGCTTTAGAACGAATAGACATTGTTTTGCAAGCTTTAGAACCAATAAGCATGTTTCTGCAAGCTTTAGAACCAATAGACATTTTTTGCAAGCTTTAGAACCAATATACACTTTTTTGCAAGCTTTTGAACCAATAGACATTTTTTGAAAGCTTTAGAACCAATAGACATTTTTCCAAGCTTTAGAACCATTAGAGAAACTTTTTGCAACCTTTAGAACCAATAGACATTTTTTGCAAGTTTTAGAACCAATAGACATTGATTTGCAAGCTTTAGAACCAATAAGCATTTTTCTGCAAGCTTTAGAACCAATAGACACTCTTTTGCAAGCTTTAGAACCAATAGACATATTTTGAAAGCTTTAGAACCAATAGACATTTTTTGAAAGCTTTAGAACCATTGGAAACACTTTTTGCAAGCTTTAGAACCAATAGACATTTTTTGAAAGCTTTAGAACCAATAGACATTTTTTGCAAGCTTTAGAACCAATATACTTTTTTTTGCATGCTTTAGAACCAGTAGGCACCTTTTTCGCAATCTTTAGAACCAATAGACACTTTTTGTGCAAGCTTTAGAACCAATAGACATGTTTTGCAAGCTTTAGAACCAATAGACATTTTTTGCAAGCTTTAGAACCAATAGACATTTTATGCAAGCTTTAGAACCAATAGAGACACCTTTTGCTAGCTGTTGAACCAATAGACATTTTTTGAAAGCTTTAGAACCAATAGACATTTTTTGCAAGCTTTAGAACCAATAGACATTTTTTGCAAGCTTTAGAACCAATACACACTTTTTTGCAAGCTTTAGAACCATTAGATACGCTTTTTGCAAGCTTTAGAACCAATAGACATGTTTTGAAAGCTTTAGAACCAATAGACATTTTTTGAAAGCTTTAGAACCAATAGACATTTTTCCAAGCTTTAGAACCATTAGAGAAACTTTTTGCAAGCTTTAGAACCAATAGACATTTTTTGAAAGCTTTAGAACCAATAGACACTTTTTGTGCAAGCTTTAGAATCAATAGACATTTTTTTGCAAGCTTTAGAACCAATAGACCTTTTTTGCAAGCTTTAGAACCAATAGACATTTCTTGCAAGCTGTAGAACCAATAGAGACACTTTTTGCAAGCTTTAGAACCAATAGACATTTTTTGAAAGCTTTAGAACCAATAGACATTTTTTGCAAGCTTTAGAACTAATAGACATTTTCTTGCAAGCTTTAGAACCAATAGACACTATTTTGCAAGCTTTAGAACCAATAGACATTTTTTGAAAGCTTTAGAACCAATAGACATTTTTTGAAAGCTTTAGAACCATTAGAAACACTTTTTACAAGCTTCAGAACCAATAGACATTTTTTGAAAGCTTTAGAACCAATAGACATGTTTTTGCAAGCTTTAGAACCAATATACTTATTTTGCATGCTTTAGAACCAATAGGCACCGTTTTCGCAATCTTTAGAACCAATAGACAATTTTTGTGCAAGCTTTAGAACCAATAGACATTTTTTGCAAGATTTAGAACCAATAGACATTTTTTGCAAGCTTTAGAACCAATAGACATTTTTTGCAAGCTTTAGAACCAATAGAGACACCTTTTGCTAGCTTTTGAACCAATAGACATGTTTTTGGAAGCTTTAGAACCAATAGACATTTTTTTGCAAGCTTTAGAACCAATAGACATTTTTTGCAAGCTTTAGAACCAATACACACTTTTTTGCAAGCTTTAGAACCATTAGATACGCTTTTTGCAAGCTTTAGAACCAATAGACATGTTTTGAAAGCTTTAGAACCAATAGACATTTTTTGAAAGCTTTAGAACCAATAGACATTTTTCCAAGCTTTAGAACGATTAGAGAAACTTTTTGCAAGCTTTAGAACCAATAGACATTTTTGAATGCTTTAGAACCAATAGACATTTTTATGCAAGCTTTAGAACCAATATACTTTTTTGCATGCTTCAGAACCAATAGGCACCCTTTTCGCAATCTTTAGAACCAATAGACACTTTTTGTGCAAGCTTTAGAATCAATAGACATTTTTTTGCAAGCTTTAGAACCAATAGACATTTTTTTGCAAGCTTTAGAACCAATAGACATTTTTTGCAAGCTTTAGAACCGATAGAGACACCTTTTACTAGCTTTTGAACCAATAGACATTTTTTTGGAAGCATTAGAACCAATAGACATTGTTTAGCAAGCTTTAGAACCAATAGACATTTTTTGTAAGCTTTAGAACCAATACACACTTTTTTGCAAGCTTTAGAACCATTAGATACGCTTTTTGCAAGCTTTAGAACCAATAGACATGTTTTGAAAGCTTTAGAACCAATAGACATTTTTTGAAAGCTTTAGAACCAATAGACATTTTTCCAAGCTTTAGAACCATTAGAGACACTTGTTGCAAGCTTTAGAACCAATAGACATTTTTTTTGCAAGCTTTAGAACCAATATACTTTTTTTTGCATGCTTTAGAACCAATAGGCCCCTTTTTCGCAATCTTTAGAACCAATAGACACTTTTTGTGCAAGCTTTAGAATCAATAGACATTTTTTTGCAAGCTTTAGAAACAATAGACATTTTTTGCAAGCTTTAGAACCAATAGACATTTTTTGCAAGCTTTAGAATCAATAGACATTTTTTGCAAGCTTTAGAACCAATAGACGTGCTTTGCAAGCTTTAGAACCAATAGACACTTTTTTGTGCAAGCTTTAGAATCAATAGACATTTGTTTGTAAGCTTTAGAACCAATAGACATTTTTTGCAAGCTTTAGAACCAACAGACATTTTTTGCAAGCTTTAGAACCAATAGACATTTTTTGCAAGCTTTAGAACCAATAGAGACACATTTTGCTAGCTTTTGAACCAATAGACATTTTTTTGGAAGCTTTAGAACCAATAGACATTTTTTGCAAGCTTTAGAACCAATAGACGTGTTTTGCAAGCTTTAGAACCAATAGACATTTTTTTTGCAAGCTTTAGAACGAATAGACATTGTTTTGCAAGCTATAGAACCAATAAGCATGTTTCTGCAAGCTTTAGAACCAATAGACATTTTTTGCAAGCTTTAGAACCAATACACACTTTTTTGCAAGCTTTTGAACCGATAGAGACACCTTTTGCTAGCTTTTGAACCAATAGACATTTTTTTGGAAGCATTAGAACCAATAGACATTGTTTAGCAAGCTTTAGAACCAATAGACATGTTTTGTAAGCTTTAGAACCAATACACACTTTTTTGCAAGCTTTAGAACCAATACACACTTTTTTGCAAGCTTTAGAACCATTAGATACGCTTTTTGCAAGCTTTAGAACCAATAGACATGTTTTGAAAGCTTTAGAACCAATAGACATTTTTTGAAAGCTTTAGAACCAATAGACATTTTTCCAAGCTTTAGAACCATTAGAGAAACTTGTTGCAAGCTTTAGAACCAATAGACATTTTTTTTGCAAGCTTTAGAACCAATATACTTTTTTTGCATGCTTTAGAACCAATAGGCCCCTTTTTCGCAATCTTTAGAACCAATAGACACTTTTTGTGCAAGCTTTAGAATCAATAGACATTTTTTTGCAAGCTTTAGAAACAATAGACATTTTTTGCAAGCTTTAGAACCAATAGACATTTTTTGCAAGCTTTAGAATCAATAGACATTTTTTGCAAGCTTTAGAATCAATAGACATTTTTTGCAAGCTTTAGAACCAATAGACGTGCTTTGCAAGCTTTAGAACCAATAGACACTTTTTTGTGCAAGCTTTAGAATCAATAGACATTTGTTTGTAAGCTTTAGAACCAATAGACATTTTTTGCAAGCTTTAGAACCAACAGACATTTTTTGCAAGCTTTAGAACCAATAGACATTTTTTGCAAGCTTTAGAACCAATAGAGACACATTTTGCTAGCTTTTGAACCAATAGACATTTTTTTGGAAGCTTTAGAACCAATTGACATTTTTTGCAAGCTTTAGAACCAATAGACGTGTTTTGCAAGCTTTAGAACCAATAGACATTTTTTTTGCAAGCTTTAGAACGAATAGACATTGTTTTGCAAGCTATAGAACCAATAAGCATGTTTCTGCAAGCTTTAGAACCAATAGACATTTTTTGCAAGCTTTAGAACCAATACACACTTTTTTGCAAGCTTTTGAACCGATAGAGACACCTTTTGCTAGCTTTTGAACCAATAGACATTTTTTTGGAAGCATTAGAACCAATAGACATTGTTTAGCAAGCTTTAGAACCAATAGACATGTTTTGTAAGCTTTAGAACCAATACACACTTTTTTGCAAGCTTTAGAACCATTAGATACGCTTTTTGCAAGCTTTAGAACCAATAGACATGTTTTGAAAGCTTTAGAACCAATAGACATTTTTTGAAAGCTTTAGAACCAATAGACACTTTTCCAAGCTTTAGAACCGTTAGAGAAACTTTTTGCAAGCTTTAGAACCAATAGACTTTTTTTTGCAAGCTTTAGAACCAATATACTTTTTTTTGCATGCTTTAGAACCAATAGGCCCCTTTTTCGCAATCTTTAGAACCAATAGACACTTTTTGTTCAAGCTTTAGAATCAATAGACATTTTTTGCAAGCTTTAGAAACAATAGACATTTTTTGCAAGCTTTAGAACCAATAGACATTTTTTGCAAGCTTTAGAATCAATAGACATTTTTTGCAAGCTTTAGAACCAATAGACGTGCTTTGCAAGCTTTAGAACCAATAGACACTTTTTTGTGCAAGCTTTAGAATCAATAGACATTTGTTTGCAAGCTTTAGAACCAATAGACATTTTTTGCAAGCTTTAGAACCAACAGACATTTTTTGCAAGCTTTAGAACCAATAGACATTTTTTGCAAGCTTTAGAACCAATAGAGACACATTTTGCTAGCTTTTGAACCAATAGACATTTTTTTGGAAGCTTTAGAACCAATAGACATTTTTTGCAAGCTTTAGAACCAATAGACGTGTTTTGCAAGCTTTAGAACCAATAGACATTTTTTTGCAAGCTTTAGAACGAATAGACATTGTTTTGCAAGCTATAGAACCAATAAGAATGTTTCTGCAAGCTTTAGAACCAATAGACATTTTTTGCAAGCTTTTGAACCAATAGACATTTTTTGAAAGCTTTAGAACCAATAGACATTTTTCCAAGCTTTAGAACCATTAGAGAAACGTTTTGCAAACTTTAGAACCAATAGACATTTTTTGCAAGTTTTAGAACCAATAGACATTGATTTGCAAGCTTTAGAACCAATAAGCATTTTTCTGCAAGCTTTAGAACCAATAGACATTTTTTTGCAAGCTTTAGAACCAATGGACACTTTTTTGCAAGCTTTGGAACCAATAGACATTGTTTGCAAGCTTTAGAACCAATAGACATGTTTTGAAAGCTTTAGAACCAATAGACATTTTTTGAAAGCTTTAGAACCATTAGACACACTTTTTGCAAGCTTTAGAACCAATAGACATTTTTTGAAAGCTTTAGAACCAATAGACATGTTTTTTTGCAAGCTTTAGAACCAATATACTTTTTTTTGCATGCTTTAGAACCAATAGGCACCTTTTTCGCAATCTTTAGAACCAATAGACACTTTTTGTGCAAGCTTTAGAACCAATAGACATTTTTTGCAAGCTTTAGAACCAATAGACATTTTTTTGCAAGCTTTAGAACCAATAGACATTTTTTGCAAGCTTTAGAACCAATAGAGACACATTTTGCTAGCTTTTGAACCAATAGACATTTTTCTGGAAGCTTTAGAACCAATAGACATTTTTTTGCAAGCTTTAGAACCAATAGACATTTTTTGCAAACTTTAGAACCAATACGCACTTTTTTGCAAGCTTTAGAACCAATACACACTTTTTTGCAAGCTTTAGAACCATTAGATACGCTTTTTGCAAGTTTTAGAACCAATAGACATGTTTTGAAAGCTTTAGAACCAATATACATTTTTTGAAAGCTTTAGAAGCAATAGACATTTTTCCAAGCTTTAGAACCATTAGAGAAACTTTTTGCAAGCTTTAGAACCAATAGACATTTTTTGAAAGCTTTAGAACCAATAGACATTTTTTTGCAAGCTTTAGAACCAATATACTTTTTTTGCATGCTTTAGAACCAATAGGCACCTTTTTCGCAATTTTTAGAACCAATAGACACTTTTTGTGCAAGCTTTAGAATCAATAGACATTTTTTTGCAAGCTTTAGAACCAATAGACATTTTTTGCAAGCTTTAGAACCAATAGACATTTTTTGCAAGCTTTAGAACCAATAGACATTTTTTGCAAGCTTTAGAACCAATAGAGACACATTTTGCAAGCTTTAGAAACAATATACATTTTTTGAAAGCTTTAGAACCAATAGACATTTTTTGCAAGCTTTAGAACTAATAGACATTTTTTTGCAAGCTTTAGAACCAATAGACACTATTTTGCAAGCTTTAGAACCAATAGACATTTTTTGAAAGCTTTAGAACCAATAGACTTTTTTTGAAAGCTTTAGAACCATTAGAAACAATTTGTGCAAGCTTTAGAACCAATAGACTTTTTTTTGCAAGCTTTAGAACCAATATACTTTTTCTTGCATGCTTTAGAACCAATAGGCACCGTTTTCGCAATCTTTAGAACCAATAGACACTTTTTGTGCAACCTTTAGAACCAATAGACATTTTTTGCAAGCTTTAGAACCAATAGACATTTTTTGAAAGCTTTCGAACCAATAGACATTTTTCCAAGCTTTAGAACCATTAGAGAAACGTTTTGCAAGCTTTAGAACCAATAGACATTTTTTGAAAGCTTTAGAACCAATAAACATTTTTTTGCAAGCTTTAGAACCAATATACTTTTTTTTGCATGCTTTAGAACCAATAGGCACCTTTTTCGCAATCTTTAGAAACAATAGACACTTTTTGTGCAAGCTTTAGGATCAGTAGACATTTTTTGCAAGCTTTAGAACCAATAGACATTTTTTGCAAGCTTTAGAACCAATAGACATTTTTTGCAAGCTTTAGAATCAATAGACATTTTTTGCAAGCTTTAGAACCAATAGACGTGCTTTGCAAGCTTTAAAACCAATAGACATTTTTGCTAGCTTTTGAACCAATAGACTTTTTTTGCAAGCTTTAGAACCAATATACTTTTTTTTGCATGCTTTAGAACCAATAGGCACCTTTTTCGCAAACTTTAGAACCAATAGACACTTTTTTTGTGCAAGCTTTAGAATCAATAGACATTGTTTTGCAAGCTTTAGAACCAATAGACATTTTTTGCAAGCTTTAGAACCAACAGACATTTTTTGCAAGCTTTAGAACCAATAGACATTTTCTGCAAGCTTTAGAACGAATAGAGACACATTTTGCTAGCTTTTGAACCAATAGACATTTTTTGGAAGCTTTAGAACCAATAGACATTTTTTTGCAAGCTTTAGAACCAATAGACATCGTTTTGCAAGCTTTAGAACCAATAGACGTGTTTTGCAAGCTTTAGAAACAATAGACATTTTTTTGCAAGCTTTAGAACGAATAGACATTGTTTTGCAAGCTTTAGAACCAACAAGCATGTTTCTGCAAGCTTTAGAACCAATAGACATGTTTTGCAAGCTTTAGAACCAATAGACATTTTTTGAAAGCTTTAGAACCAATAGACATTTTTCCAAGCTTTCGAACCATTAGAGAAACGTTTTGCAAGCTTTAGAACCAATAGACATTTTTTGCAAGTTTTAGAACCAATAGACATTGATTTGCAAGCTTTAGAACCAATAAGCATTTTTCTGCAAGCTTTAGAACCAATAGACATTTTTTTGCAAGCTTTAGAACCAATGTACACTTTTTTGCAAGTTTTGGAACCAATAGACATTTTTTGCAAGCTTTAAAACCAATAGAGACACTTTTTGCAAGCTTTAGAACCAATAGACATTTTTTGAAAGCTTTAGAACCAATAGACATTTTTTGCAAGCTTTAGAACTAATAGACAATTTTTTGCAAGCTTTAGAACCAATAGACACTATTTTGCAAGCTTTAGAACCAATAGACATTTTTTGAAAGCTTTAGAACCAATAGACATTTTTTGAAAGCTTTAGAACCATTAGAAACACTTTTGGCAAGCTTTAGAAACAATAGACATTTTTTGAAAGCTTTAGAACGAATAGACTTTTTTTGCAAGCTTTAGAACCAATATACTTTTTTTTGCATGCTTTAGAACCAATAGGCACCTTTTTCGCAATCTTTAGAGCCAATAGACACTTTTGTGCAAGCTTTAGAACCAATAGACATTTTATGCAAGCTTTAGAACCAATTGACATTTTTTGCAAGTTTTAGAACCAATAGAGACACCTTTTGCTAGCTTTTGAACCAATAGACATTTTTTGGAAGCTTTAGAACCAATAGACATTTTTTTGCAAGCTTTAGAACCAATAGACATTTTTTGCAAGCTTTAGAACCAATACACACTTTTTTTGCAAGCTTTAGAACGATTAGATACGCTTTTTGCAAGCTTTAGAACCAATAGACATGTTTTGAAAGCTTTAGAACCAATAGACATTTTTTGAAAGCTTTAGAACCAATAGACATTTTTCCAAGCTTTAGAACCATTAGAGAAACTTTTTGGAAGCTTTAGAACCAATAGACATTTTTTGAAAGCTTTAGAACCAATAGACATTTTTTTTGCAAGCTTTAGAACCAATAGACACTGTTTGTGCAAGCTTCAGAATCAATAGACATTTTTTGCAAGCTTTAGAACCAATAGACATTTTTTGCAAGCTTTAGAACCAATAGACATTTTTTGCAAGCTTTAGAACCAATAGACATTTTTTGCAAGCTTTAGAACCAATAGAGGCACTTTTTGCAAGCTTTAGAACCAATAGACATTTTTTGAAAGCTTTAGAACCAATAGACATTTTTTGCAAGCTTTAGAACTAATATACATTTTTTTGCAAGCTTTAGAACCAATAGACACTATTTTGCAAGCTTTAGAACCAATAGACATTTTTTGAAAGCTTTAGAACCAATAGACATTTTTTGAAAGCTTTAGAACCATTAGAAACACTTTTTGCAAGCTTTAGAACCAATAGACATTTTTTGCAAGCTTTTGAACCAATAGACATTTTTTTGCAAGCTTTAGAACCAATAGACATTTTTTGCAAGCTTTAGAACCAATAGACATTTTTTGCAAGCTTTAGAACCAATAGACGTGCTTTGCAAGCTTTAGAACCAATAGACATTTTTTGGAAGCTTTAGAACCAATATACTTTTTTGTGCATGCTTTAGAACCAATAGGCACATTTTTCGCAATCTTTAGAACCAATAGACACTTTTTTGTGCAAGCTTTAGAATCAATAGACATTTTTTTGCAAGCTTTAGAATGAATAGACATTTTTTGCAAGCTTTAGAACCAACAGACATTTTTTGCAAGCTTTAGAACCAATAGACATTTTTTGCAAGCTTTAGAACCAATAGAGACACCTTTTGCTAGCTTTTGAACCAATAGACATTTTTTTGGAAGCTTGAGAACCAATAGACATTTCTTTGCAAGCTTTAGAACCAATAGACATCGTTTTGCAAGCTTTAGAACCAATAGACGTGTTTTGCAAGCTTTAGAACCAATAGACATGTTTATGCAAGCTTTAGAACGAATAGACATTGTTTTGCAAGCTTTAGAACCAATAAGCATGTTTCTGCAAGCTTTAGAACCAATAGACATTTTTGCAAGCTTTAGAACCAATACACACTTTTTTGCAAGCTTTAGAACCAATAGACATTTTTGGAAAGCTTTAGAACCAATAGACATGTTTCCAAGCTTTAGAACCATTAGAGAAACCTTTTGCAAGCTTTAGAACCAATATACATTTTTTGCAAGTTTTAGAACCAATAGACATTGATTTGCAAGCTTTAGAACCAATAGACATTTTTTGCAAGCATTAAAACCAATAGAGACACTTTTTGCAAGCTTTAGAACCAATAGACATTTTTTGAAAGCTTTAGAGCCAATAGACATTTTTTGGAAGCTTGAGAACCAATAGACATTTTTTTGCAAGCTTTAGAACCAATAGACATCGTTTTGCAAGCTTTAGAACCAATAGACGTGTTTTGCAAGCTTTAGAACCAATAGACATGTTTATGCAAGCTTTAGAACGAATAGACATTGTTTTGCAAGCTTTAGAACCAATAAGGATGTTTCTGCAAGCTTTAGAACCAATAGACATTTTTTGCAAGCTTTAGAACCAATACACACTTTTTTGCAAGCTTTAGAACCAATAGACATTTTTGGAAAGCTTTAGAACCAATAGACATGTTTCCAAGCTTTAGAACCATTAGAGAAACATTTTGCAAGCTTTAGAACCAATATACATGTTTTGCAAGTTTTAGAACCAATAGACATTGATTTGCAAGCTTTAGAACCAATAAGCATTTTTCTGCAAGCTTTAGAACCAATAGACATTTTTTTGCAAGCTTTAGAACCAATGGACACTTTTTTGCAAGCTTTGGAACCAATAGACATTTTTTGAAAGCTTTAGAGCCAATAGACATTTTTTGCAAGCTTTAGAACTAATAGACATTTTTTTGCAAGCTTTAGAACCAATAGACACTATTTTGCAAGCTTTAGAGCCAATAGACATTTTTTGAAAGCTTTAGAACCAGTAGACATTTTGTGAAAGCTTTAGAACCATTAGAAACACTTTTTGCAAGCTTTAGAACCAATAGACAATTTTTGAAAACTTTAGAACCAATAGAATTTTTTTTACAAGCTTTAGAACCAATATACTTTTTTTTGCATGCTTTAGAACCAATAGGCACCTTTTTCGCAATCTTTAGAACCAATAGACACTTTTTGTGCAAGCTTTAGAACCAATAGACATTTTGTGCAAGCTTTAGAACCAATAGACATTTTTTGCAAGCTTTAGAACCAATAGACATTTTTTGCAAGCTTTAGAACCAATACACACTATTTTGCAAGCTTTAGAACCATTAGATACGCTTTTTGCAAGCTTTAGAACCAATAGACATGTTTTGAAAGCTTTAGAACCAATAGACATTTTTTGAAAGCTTTAGAACCAATAGACATTTTTCCAATCTTTAGAACCATTAGAGAAACTTTTTGCAAGCTTTAGAACTAATATACATTTTTTTGCAAGCTTTAGAACCAATAGACACTATTTTGCAAGCTTTAGAACCAATAGACATTTTTTGAAAGCTTTAGAACCAATAGACATTTTTTGAAAGCTTTAGAACCATTAGAAACACTTTTTGCAAGCTTTAGAACCAATAGACATTTTTGCAAGCTTTAGAACCAATAGACATTTTTTGCAAGCTTTAGAACCAATAGACATTTTTTGCAAGCTTTAGAACCAATAGCCATTTTTGCAAGCTTTAGAACCAATAGACGTGCTTTGCAAGCTTTAGAACCAATAGACATTTTTTGGAAGCTTTAGAACCAATAGACATTTTTTTGCAAGCTTTAGAACCAATATACTTTTTTGTGCATGCTTTAGAACCAATAGGCACATTTTTCGCAATCTTTAGAACCAATAGACACTTTTTTGTGCAAGCTTTAGAATCAATAGACATTTTTTTTGCAAGCTTTAGAACCAATAGACATTTTTTGCAAGCTTTAGAACCAACAGACATTTTTTGCAAGCTTTAGAACCAATAGACATTTTTTTGCAAGCTTTAGAACCAATAGAGACACCTTTTGCTAGCTTTTGAACCAATAGACATTTTTTTGGAAGCTTGAGAACGAATAGACATTTTTTTGCAAGCTTTAGAACCAATCGACATCGTTTTGCAAGCTTTAGAACCAATAGACGTGTTTTGCAAGCTTTAGAACCAATAGACATGTTTTTGCAAGCTTTAGAACGAATAGACATTGTTTTGCAAGCTTTAGAACCAATAAGCATGTTTCTGCAAGCTTTAGAACCAATAGACATTTTTTGCAAGCTTTAGAACCAATACACACTTTTTTGCAAGCTTTAGAACCAATAGACATTTTTTGAAAGCTTTAGAACCAATAGACATTTTTTGAAGCTTTAGAACCATTAGAAACACTTTTTGCAAGCTTTAGATCCAATAGAATTTTTTTTGCAAGCTTTAGAACCAATAGACATTTTTGCAAGATTTAGAACCAATAGACATTTTTTGCAAGCTTTAGAACCAATAGACATTTTTTGCAAGCTTTAGAACCAATAGACGTGCTTTGCAAGCTTTAGAACCAATAGACATTTTTTGGAAGCTTTAGAACCAATAGACATTTTTTTGCAAGCTTTAGAACCAATATACTTTTTTGTTCATGCTTTAGAACCAATAGGCACATTTTTCGCAATCTTTAGAACCAATAGACACTTTTTTGTGCAAGCTTTAGAAGCAATAGACATTTTTCCAAGCTTTAGAACCATTAGAGAAACTTTTTGCAAGCTTTAGAACCAATAGACATTTTTTGAAAGCTTTAGAACCAATAGACATTTTTTTTGCAAGCTTTAGAACCAATATACTTTTTTTTGCAAGCTTTAGAACCAATATACTTTTTTTGCATGCTTTAGAACCAATAGGCACCTTTTTCGCAATTTTTAGAACCAATAGACACTTTTTGTGCAAGCTTTAGAATCAATAGTCATTTTTTTGCAAGCTTTAGAACCAATTGACATTTTTTGCAAGCTTTAGAACCAATAGACATTTTTTGCAAGCTTTAGAACCAATAGACATTTTTTGAAAGCTTTAGAACCAATAGACATTTTTTGAAAGCTTTAGAACCATTAGAAACACTTTTTGCAAGCTTTAGAACCAATAGACATTTTTTGAAAGCTTTAGAACCAATAGACGTTTTTTTTGCAATCTTTAGAACCAATATACTTTTTTTTGCATGCTTTAGAACCAATAGGCACCGTTTTCGCAATCTTTAGAACCAATAGACACTTTTTGTGCAAGCTTTAGAACCAATAGACATTTTTTGCAAGCTTTAGAACCAATAGACATTTTTTGCAAGCTTTAGAACCAATAGACATTTTTTGCAAGCTTTAGAACCAATAGAGACACCTTTTGCTAGCTTTTGAACCAATAGACATTTTTTTGGAAGCATTAGAACCAATAGACTTTTTTTTTGCAAGCTTTAGAACCAATAGACATTTTTTGCAAGCTTTAGAAACAATACACACTTGTTTGCAAGCTTTAGAACCAATAGCCATTTTTTGAAAGCTTTAGAACCAATAGACATTTTTTGAAAGCTTTAGAACCAATAGACATTTTTTGAAAGCTTTAGAACCATTAGAAACACTTTTTGCAAGCTTTAGAACCAATAGACATTTTTTGAAAGCTTTAGAACCAATAGACTTTTTTTTGCAAGCTTTAGAACCAATATACTTTTTTTTGCATGCTTTAGAACCAATAGGCACCGTTTTCGCAATCTTTAGAACCAATAGACACTTTTTGTGCAAGCTTTAGAACCAATAGACATTTTTTGCAAGCTTTAGAACCAATAGACATTTTTTGCAAGCTTTAGAACCAATAGACATTTTTTGCAAGCTTTAGAACCAATAGAGACACCTTTTGCTAGCTTTTGAACCAATAGACATTTTTTTGGAAGCATTAGAACCAATATACTTTTTTTTGCAAGCTTTAGAACCAATAGACATTTTTTGCAAGCTTTAGAAACAATACACACTTTTTTGCAAGCTTTAGAACCATTAGATACGCTTTTTTGCAAGCTTTAGAACCAATAGACATGTTTTGAAAGCTTTAGAACCAATAGACATTTTTTGAAAGCTTTAGAACCAATAGACATTTTCCAAGCTTTAGAACCATTAGAGAAACGTTTTGCAAGCTTTAGAACCAATAGACATTTTTTGAAAGCTTTAGAACCAATAGACATTTTTTTTGCAAGCTTTAGAACCAATATACTTTGTTTTGCATGCTTTAGAACCAATAGGCACCTTTTTCGCAATCTTTAGAACCAATAGACACTTTTTGTGCAAGCTTTAGAATCAATAGACATTTTTTTGCAAGCTTTAGAACCAATAGACATTTTTTGCAAGCTTTAGAACCAATAGACATTTTTTGCAAGCTTTAGAATCAATAGACATTTTTTGCAAGCTTTAGAACCAATAGACGTGCTTTGCAAGCTTTAGAACCAATAGACATTTTTGAAAGCTTTAGAACCAATAGACTTTTTTTGCAAGCTTTAGAACCAATATACTTTTTTTTGCATGCTTTAGAACCAATAGGCACCTTTTTCGCAAACTTTAGAACCAATAGACACTTTTTTTGTGCAAGCTTTAGAATCAATAGACATTGTTTTGCAAGCTTTAGAACCAATAGACATTTTTTGCAAGCTTTAGAACCAACAGACATTTTTTGCAAGCTTTAGAACCAATAGACATTTTCTGCAAGCTTTAGAACGAATAGAGACACATTTTGCTAGCTTTTGAAACAATAGACATTTTTTTGGAAGCTTTAGAACCAATAGACATTTTTTTGCAAGCTTTAGAACCAATAGACATCGTTTTGCAAGCATTAGAACCAATAGACACTTTTTGTGCAAGCTTTAGAAACAATAGACATTTTTTTGCAAGCTTTAGAACGAATAGACATTGTTTTGCAAGCTTTAGAACCAATAAGCATGTTTCTGCAAGCTTTAGAACCAATAGACATGTTTTGCAAGCTTTAGAACCAATACACACTTTTTTGCAAGCTTTAGAACCAATAGACATTTTTTGAAAGCTTTAGAACCAATAGACATTTTTCCAAGCTTTCGAACCATTAGAGAAACTTTTTGCAAGCTTTAGAACCAATAGACATTTTTTGAAAGCTTTAGAACCAATAGACATTTTTTGCAAGCTTTAGAACCAATATACTTTTTTTTGCATGCTTTAGAACCAATAGGCACCTTTTTCGCAATCTTTAGAACCAATAGACACTTTTTGTGCAAGCTTTAGAATCAATAGGCATTTTTTTGCAAGCTTTAGAACCAATAGACATTTTTTGCAAGCTTTAGAACCAATAGACATTTTTTGCAAGCTTTAGAACCAACAGACATTTTTTGCAAGCTTTAGTACCAATAGAGACACCTTTTGCTAGCTTTTGAACCAATAGACATTTTTTTGCAAGCTTTAGAACCAATAGACATCGTTTTGCAAGCTTTAGAACCAATCAGCATTTTTCTGCAAGCTTTAGAACCAATGGACTTTTTTGAAAGCTTTAGAACCAATTTATACTTTTTTGCAAGCTTTAAAACCAATAGACATTTTTTGCAAGCTTTAGAACCAATAGAGACACTTTTTGCAAGCTTTAGAACCAATAGACATTTTTTGAAAGCTTTAGAACCAATAGACATTTTTTGCAAGCTTTAGAACTAATAGACATTATTTTGCAAGCTTTAGAACCAATAGACATTTTTTTGCAAGCTTTAGAACCAATAGACATTTTTTGCAAGCTTTAGAACCAATACACACTTTGTTGCAAGCTTTAGAACCATTAGGTACGCTTTTTGCAAGCTTTAGAACCAATAGACATGTTTTGAAAGCTTTAGAACCAATAGACATTTTTTGAAAGCTTTAGAACCAATAGACATTTTTCCAAGCTTTAGAACCATTAGAGAAACTTTTTGCAAGCTTTAGAACCAATAGGCATTTGTTGAAAGCTTTAGAACCAATAGACATTTTTTGAAAGCTTTAGAACCAATAGACATTTTTTGAAAGCTTTAGAACCAAAACACTTTTTTTTGCATGCTTTAGAACCAATAGGCACCTTTTTCGCAATCTTTAGAACCAATAGACACTTTTTGTGCAAGCTTTAGAATCAATAGACACTTTTTTGTGCAAGCTTTAGAATCAATAGACTTTTTTTTTGCAAGCTTTAGAAGCAATAGACATTTTTTGCAAGCTTTAGAACCAATAGACATTTTTTGCAAGCTTTAGAACCAATAGACATTTTTTGCAAGCTTTAGAACCAATAGAGACACCTTTTGCTAGCTTTTGAACCAATAGACATTTTTTTGGAAGCTTTAGAACCAATAGACATTTTTTGCAAGCTTTAGAACCAATAGACATTTTTTGCAAGCTTTAGAACCAATACACACTTTTTTGCAAGCTTTAGAACCATTAGATACGCTTTTTGCAAGCTTTAGAACCAATAGACATTTTTTGCAAGCTTTAGAACCAATAGACATTTTTTGCAAGCTTTAGAACCAATAGAGGCACTTTTTGCAAGCTTTAGAACCAATAGACATTTTTTGAAAGCTTTAGAACCAATAGACATTTTTTGCAAGCTTTAGAACTAATATACATTTTTTTGCAAGCTTTAGAACCAATAGACACTACTTTGCTAGCTTTAGTACCAATAGACATTTTTTGAAAGCTTTAGAACCAATAGACATTTTTTGAAAGCTTTAGAACCATTAGAAACACTTTTTGCAAGCTTTAGAACCAATAGACATTTTTTGAAAGCTTTAGAACCAATAGACATTGTTTTGCAAGCTTTAGAACCAATCTACTTTTTTTTGCATGCTTTAGAACCAATAGGCACCTTTTTCGCAATCTTTAGAACCAATAGACACTTTTTGTGCAAGCTTTAGAATCAATAGGCATTTTTTTGCAAGCTTTAGAACCAATAGACATTTTTTGCAAGCTTTAGAACCAATAGACATTTTTTGCAAGCTTTAGAACCAACAGACATTTTTTGCAAGCTTTAGTACCAATAGAGACACCTTTTGCTAGCTTTTGAACCAATAGACATTTTTTTTGCCAGCTTTAGAACCAATAGACATCGTTTTGCAAGCTTTAGAAACAATCAGCATTTTTCTGCAAGCTTTAGAACCAATGGACTTTTTTGAAAGCTTTAGAACCAATTGATACTTTTTTGCAAGCTTTAAAACCAATAGACATTTTTTGCAAGCTTTAGAACCAATAGAGACACTTTTTGCAAGCTTTAGAACCAATAGACATGTTTTGAAAGCTTTAGAACCAATAGACATTTTTTGCAAGCTTTAGAACTAATAGACATTATTTTGCAAGCTTTAGAACCAATAGACATTTTTTTGCAAGCTTTAGAACCAATAGACATTTTTTGCAAGCTTTAGAACCAATACACACTTTGTTGCAAGCTTTAGAACCATTAGGTACGCTTTTTGCAAGCTTTAGAACCAATAGACATGTTTTGAAAGCTTTAGAACCAATAGACATTTTTTGAAAGCTTTAGAACCAATAGACATTTTTCCAAGCTTTAGAACCATTAGAGAAACTTTTTGCAAGCTTTAGAACCAATAGGCATTTGTTGAAAGCTTTAGAACCAATAGACATTTTTTGAAAGCTTTAGAACCAATAGACATTTTTTACATGCTTTAGAACCAAAATACTTTTTTTTGCATGCTTTAGAACCAATAGGCACCTTTTTCGCAATCTTTAGAACCAATAGACACTTTTTGTGCAAGCTTTAGAATCAATAGACACTTTTTGTGCAAGCTTTAGAATCAATAGACATTTTTTTGCAAGCTTTAGAACCAATAGACATTTTTTGCAAGCTTTAGAACCAATAGACATTTTTTGCAAGCTTTAGAACCAATAGACATTTTTTGCAAGCTTTAGAACCAATAGAGACACCTTTTGCTAGCTTTTGAACCAATAGACATTTTTTTGGAAGCTTTAGAACCAATAGACATTTTTGTGCAAGCTTTAGAACCAATAGACATTTTTTGAAAGCTTTAGAACCAATAGACATTTTTTGAAAGCTTTAGAACCATTAGAAACACTTTTTGCAAGCTTTAGAACCAATAGACATTTTTTGCAAGCTTTAGAACCAATAGATATTTTTTGCAAGCTTTAGAACCAATAGACATTTTTTGCAAGCTTTAGAACCAATAGACATGTTTTGCAAGCTTTAGAACCAATAGTCGTGCTTTGCAAGCTTTAGAACCAATAGACATTTTTGGAAGCTTTAGAACCAATAGACATTTTTTGCAAGCTTTAAAACAAATATACTTTTTTTGTGCATGCTTTAGAACCAATAGGCACGTTTTTCGCAATCTTTAGAACCAATAGACACTTTTTTGTGCAAGCTTTAGAATCAATAGACATTTTTCTGCAAGCTTTAGAACCAATGGACACTTTTTTGCAAGCTTTGGAACCAATAGACATTTTTTTGCAAGCTTTAAAACCAATAGAGACACTTTTTGCAAGCTTTAGAACCAATATACATTTTATGAAAGCTTTAGAGCCAATAGACATTTTTTGCAAGCTTTAGAACTAATAGACATTTTTTTGCAAGCTTTAGAACCAATAGACACTATTTTGCAAGCTTTAGAGCCAATAGACATTTTTTTAAAGCTTTAGAAGCAATAGACATTTTTTGAAAGCTTTAGAACCATTAGAAACACTTTTTGCAAGCTTTAGAACCAATAGACATTTTTTGAAAACTTTAGAACCAATAGAAATTTTTTTGCAAGCTTTAGAAGCAATATACTTTTTTTTGCATGCTTTAGAACCAATAGGCACCTTTTTCGCAATCTTTAGAACCAATAGACACTTTTTGTGCAAGCTTTAGAACCAATAGACATTTTTTGCAAGCTTTAGAACCAATAGACATTTTTTGCAAGCTTTAGAACCAATAGACATTTTGTGCAAGCTTTAGAACCAATACACACTTTTTTGCAAGCTTTAGAACCATTAAGTACGCTTTTTGCAAGCTTTAGAACCAATAGACATGTTTTGAAAGCTTTAGAACCAATAGATATTTTTTGAAAGCTTTAGAACCAATAGACATTTTTCCAAGCTTTAGAACCATTAGAGAAACTTTTTGCAAGCTTTAGAACCAATAGAAATTTTTTGAAAGCTTTAGAACCAATAGACATTTTTTTGCAAGCTTTAGAACCAATATACTTTTTTTTTGCATGCTTTAGAACCAAATGGCGCCTTTTTCGCAATCTTTAGAACCAATAGACACTTTTTGTGCAAGCTTTAGAATCAATAGACATTTTTTTGCAAGCTTTAGAACCAATAGACATTTTTTGCAAGCTTTAGAACCAATAGACATGTTTGGCAAGCTTTAGAACCAATAGACATTTTTTGCAAGCTTTAGAACCAATAGACATTTTTTGCAAGCTTTAGAACCAATAGACATTTTTTGCAAGCTTTAGAACCAATAGACGTGCTTTGCAAGCTTTAGAACCAATAGACATTTTTTGGAAGCTTTAGAACCAATAGACATTTTTTTGCAAGCTTTAGAACCAATATACTTTTTTGTGCATGCTTTAGAACCAATAGGCACATTTTTCGCAATCTTTAGAACCAATAGACACTTTTTTGTGCAAGCTTTAGAATCAATAGACATTTTTCTGCAAGCTTTAGAACCAATGGACACTTTTTTGCAAGCTTTGGAACCAATAGACATTTTTTGCAAGCTTTAAAACCAATAGAGACACTTTTTGCAAGCTTTAGAACCAATAGACACTATTTTGCAAGCTTTAGAGCCAATAGACATTTTTTGAAAGCTTTAGAACCAATAGACATTTTTTGAAAGCTTTAGAACCATTAGAAACACTTTTTGCAAGCTTTAGAACCAATAGAAATTTTTTGAAAGCTTTAGAACCAATAGACATTTTTTTGCAAGCTTTAGAACCAATATACTTTTTTTTGCATGCTTTAGAACCAAATGGCGCCTTTTTCGCAATCTTTAGAACCAATAGACACTTTTTGTGCAAGCTTTAGAACCAATAGACATTTTTTTGCAAGCTTTAGAACCAATAGACATTTTTTGCAAGCTTTAGAACCAATAGATATTTTTGGCAAGCTTTAGAACCAATAGACATTTTTTGCAAGCTTTAGAACCAATAGAGACACTTTTTGCAAGCTTTAGAACCAGTAGACATTTTTTGAAAGCTTTAGAACCAATAGACATTTTTTGCAAGCTTTAGAACTAATAGACATTTTCTTGCAAGCTTTAGAACCAATAGACACTATTTTGCAAGCTTTAGAACCAATAGACATTTTTTGAAAGCTTTAGAACCAATATACATTTTTTGAAAGCTTTAGAACCATTAGAAACACTTTTTACAAGCTTTAGAACCAATATACATTTTTTGAAAGCTTTAGAACCAATAGACATGTTTTTGCAAGCTTTAGAACCAATATACATTTTTTTGCATGCTTTAGAACCAATAGGCACCGTTTTCGCAATCTTTAGAACCAATAGACACTTTTTATGCAAGCTTTAGAACCAATAGACATTTTTTGCAAGCTTTAGAACCAATAGACATTTTTTGCAAGCTTTAGAACCAATAGACATTTTTTGCAAGCTTTAGAACCAATAGAGACACCTTTTGCTAGCTTTTGAACCAATAGACATTTTTTTGGAAGCTTTAGAACCAATAGACATTTTTTGCAAGCTTTAGAACCAATAGACATTTTTTGCAAGCTTTAGAACCAATACACACTTTTTTGCAAGCTTTATAACCATTAGATACGATTTTTGCAAGCTTTAGAACCAATAGACATGTTTTGAAAGCTTTAGAACCAATAGACATTTTTTGCAAGCTTTAGAACCAATAGACATTTTTTGCAAGCTTTAGAACCAATAGAGACACCTTTTGCTAGGTTTTGAACCAATAGACATTTTTTTGGAAGCTTTAGAACCAATAGACATTTTTTTGCAAGCTTTAGAACCAATAGACATTTTTTGCAAGCTTTAGAACGAATAGACATTTTTTGCAAGCTTTAGAACCAATATACTTTTTTTTGCATGCTTCAGAACCAATAGGCACCTTTTTCGCAATCTTTAGAACCAATAGACACTTTTTGTGCAAGCTTTAGAATCAATAGACATTTTTTTGCAAGCTTTAGAACCAATAGACATTTTTTGCAAGCTTTAGAACCAATAGACATTTTTTGCAAGCTTTAGAACCAACAGACATTTTTTGCAAGCTTTAGAATCAATACACACTTTTTTGCAAGCTTTAGAACCATTAGGTACGCTTTTTGCAAGCTTTAGAACCAATAGACATGTTTTGAAAGCTTTAGAACCAATAGACATTTTTTGAAAGCTTTAGAACCAATAGACATTTTTCCAAGCTTTAGAACCATTAGAGAAACTTTTTGCAAGCTTTAGAACCAATAGAAATTTTTTGAAAGCTTTAGAACCAATAGACATTTTTTTGCAAGCTTTAGAACCAATATACTTTTTTTTGCATGCTTTAGAACCAAATGGCGCCTTTTTCGCAATCTTTAGAACCAATAGACACTTTTTGTGCAAGCTTTAGAATCAATAGACATTTTTTTGCAAGCTTTAGAACCAATAGACATTTTTTGCAAGCTTTAGAACCAATAGACATTTTTGGCAAGCTTTAGAACCAATAGACATTTTTTGCAAGCTTTAGAACCAATAGAGACACTTTTTGCAAGCTTTAGAACCAAACAGACATTTTTTGAAAGCTTTAGAACCAATAGATATTTTTTGCAAGCTTTAGGACTAATAGACATTTTCTTGCAAGCTTTAGAACCAATAGACACTATTTTGCAAGCTTTAGAACCAATAGACATTTTTTGAAAGCTTTAGAACCAATAGACATTTTTGAAAGCTTTAGAACCATTAGAAACACTTTTTACAAGCTTCAGAACCAATAGACATTTTTTGAAAGCTTTAGAACCAATAGACATGTTTTTGCAAGCTTTAGAACCAATATACTTATTTTGCATGCTTTAGAACCAATAGGCACCGTTTTCGCAATCTTTAGAACCAATAGACAATTTTTGTGCAAGCTTTAGAACCAATAGACATTTTTTGCAAGATTTAGAACCAATAGACATTTTTTGCAAGCTTTAGAACCAATAGACATTTTTTGCAAGCTTTAGAACCAATAGAGACACCTTTTGCTAGCTTTTGAACCAATAGACATGTTTTTGGAAGCTTTAGAACCAATAGACATTTTTTTGCAAGCTTTAGAACCAATAGACATTTTTTGCAAGCTTTAGAACCAATACACACTTTTTTGCAAGCTTTAGAACCATTAGATACGCTTTTTGCAAGCTTTAGAACCAATAGACATGTTTTGAAAGCTTTAGAACCAATAGACATTTTTTGAAAGCTTTAGAACCAATAGACATTTTTCCAAGCTTTAGAACGATTAGAGAAACTTTTTGCAAGCTTTAGAACCAATAGACATTTTTTGAAAGCTTTAGAACCAATACACATTTTTATGCAAGCTTTAGAACCAATATACTTTTTTTTGCATGCTTCAGAACCAATAGGCACCCTTTTCGCAATCTTCAGAACCAATAGACACTTTTTGTGCAAGCTTTAGAATCAATAGACATTTTTTTGCAAGCTTTAGAACCAATAGACATTTTTTGCAAGCTTTAGAACCAATAGACATTTTTTGCAAGCTTTAGAACCAACAGACATTTTTTGCAAGCTTTAGAACCAATAGAGACACCTTTTGCTAGCTTTTGAACCAATAGACATTTTTTTGCAAGCTTTAGAACCAATAGACACCGTTTTGCAAGCTTTAGAACCAATCAGCATTTTTCTGCAAGTTTTAGAACCAATGGACTTTTTTGAAAGCTTTAGAACCAATTGATACTTTTTTGCAAGCTTTAAAACCAATATATATTTTTTGCAAGCTTTAGAACCAATAGAGACACTTTTTGCAAGCTTTAGAACCAATAGACATTTTTTGAAAGCTTTAGAATCAATAGACATTTTTTGCAAGCTTTAGAACTAATAGACATTATTTTGCAAGCTTTAGAACCAATAGACATTTTTTGCAAGCTTTAGAACCAATAGACGTTTTTTGCAAGCTTTAGAACCAATACACACTTTTTTGCAAGCTTTAGAACCATTAGGTACGTTTTTTGCAAGCTTTAGAACCAATAGACATGTTTTGAAAGCTTTAGAACCAATAGACATTTTTTGAAAGCTTTAGAACCAATAGACATTTTTCCAAGCTTTAGAACCATTAGAGAAACTTTTTGCAAGCTTTAGAACCAATAGGCATTTGTTGAAAGCTTTAGAACCAATAGACATGTTTTGAAAGCTTTAGAACCAATAGACATTTTTTTGCAAGCTTTAGAACCAATATACTTTTTTTTGCATGCTTTAGAACCAATAGGCACCTTTTTCGCAATCTTTAGAACCAATAGACACTTTTTGTGCAAGCTTTAGAATCAATAGACACTTTTTGTGCAAGCTTTAGAATCAATAGACATTTTTTTGCAAGCTTTAGAACCAATAGACATGTTTTGCAAGCTTTAGAACCAATAGACATTTGTTGCAAGCTTTAGAACCAATAGAGACACCTTTTGCTAGCTTTTGAACCAATAGACATTTTTTTTGGAAGCTTTAGAACCAATAGACATTTTCTTGCAAGCTTTCGAACCAATAGACATTTTTTGCAAGCTTTAGAACCAATACACACTTTTTTGCAAGCTTTAGAACCATTAGATACGCTTTTTGCAAGCTTTAGAACCAATAGACATTTTTTGCAAGCTTTAGAACCAATAGACATTTTTTGCAAGCTTTAGAACCAATAGAGGCACTTTTTGCAAGCTTTAGAACCAATAGACATTTTTTGAAAGCTTTAGAACCAATAGACATTTTTTGCAAGCTTTAGAACTAATATACATTTTTTTGCAAGCTTTAGAACCAATAGACACTATTTTGCAAGCTTTAGAACCAATAGACATTTTTTGAAAGCTTTAGAACCAATAGACATTTTTTGAAAGCTTTAGAACCATTAGAAACACTTTTTGCAAGCTTTAGAACCAATAGACATTTTTTGCAAGCTTTAGAACCAATAGACATTTTTTGCAAGCTTTAGAACCAATAGACATTTTTTGCAAGCTTTAGAACCAATAGACATTTTTTGCAAGCTTTAGAACCAATAGACATTTTTTGCAAGCTTTAGAACCAATAGACGTGCTTTGCAAGCTTTAGAACCAATAGACATTTTTTGCAAGCTTTAGAACCAATAGACATTTTTTGGAAGCTTTAGAACCAATAGACATTTTTTTGCAAGCTTTAGAACCAATATACTTTTTGTGCATGCTTTAGAACCAATAGGCACATTTTTCGCAATCTTTAGAACCAATAGACACTTTTTTGTGCAAGCTTTAGAATCAATAGACATTTTTCTGCAAGCTTTAGAACCAATAGACATTTTTTCAAGCTTTAGAACCAACAGACATTTTTTGCAAGCTTTAGAACCAATAGACATCGTTTTGCAAGCTTTAGAACCAATAGACGTGGTTTGCAAGCTTTAGAACCAATATACTTTTTTTTTGCATGCTTTAGAACCAATAGGCACCTTTTTCGCAATCTTTAGAACCAATAGACACTTTTTGTGCAAGCTTTAGAATCAATAGACACTTTTTGTGCAAGCTTTAGAATCAATAGACATTTTTTTGCAAGCTTTAGAACCAATAGACATTTTTTGCAAGCTTTAAAACCAATAGACATTTTTTGCAAGCTTTAGAACCAATAGACATTTGTTGCAAGCTTTAGAACCAATAGAGACACCTTTTGCTAGCTTTTGAACCAATAGACATTTTTTTTGGAAGCTTTAGAACCAATAGACATTTTCTTGCAAGCTTTCGAACCAATAGACATTTTTTGCAAGCTTTAGAACCAATACACACTTTTTTGCAAGCTTTAGAACCATTAGATACGCTTTTTGCAAGCTTTAGAACCAATAGACATTTTTTGCAAGCTTTAGAACCAATAGACATTTTTTGCAAGCTTTAGAACCAATAGAGGCACTTTTTGCAAGCTTTAGAACCAATAGACATTTTTTGAAAGCTTTAGAACCAATAGACATTTTTTGCAAGCTTTAGAACTAATATACATTTTTTTGCAAGCTTTAGAACCAATAGACACTATTTTGCAAGCTTTAGAACCAATAGACATTTTTTGAAAGCTTTAGAACCAATAGACATTTTTTGAAAGCTTTAGAACCATTAGAAACACTTTTTGCAAGCTTTAGAACCAATAGACATTTTTTGCAAGCTTTAGAACCAATAGACATTTTTTGCAAGCTTTAGAACCAATAGACATTTTTTGCAAGCTTTAGAACCAATAGACATTTTTTGCAAGCTTTAGAACCAATAGACGTGCTTTGCAAGCTTTAGAACCAATAGACATTTTTTGGAAGCTTTAGAACCAATAGACATTTTTTTGCAAGCTTTAGAACCAATATACTTTTTTGTGCATGCTTTAGAACCAATAGGCACATTTTTCGCAATCTTTAGAACCAATAGACACTTTTTTGTGCAAGCTTTAGAATCAATAGACATTTTTCTGCAAGCTTTAGAACCAATAGACATTTTTTCAAGCTTTAGAACCAACAGACATTTTTTGCAAGCTTTAGAACCAATAGACATTTTTTGCAAGCTTTAGAACCAATAGAGACACCTTTTGCTAGCTTTTGAACCAATAGACATTTTTTTGGAAGCTTGAGAACCAATAGACATTTTTTTGCAAGCTTTAGAACCAATAGACATCGTTTTGCAAGCTTTAGAACCAATAGACGTGTTTTGCAAGCTTTAGAACCAATAGACATGTTTTTGCAAGCTTTAGAACGAATAGACATTGTTTTGCAAGCTTTAGAACCAATAAGCATGTTTCTGCAAGCTTTAGAACCAATAGACATTTTTTGCAAGCTTTAGAACCAATACACACTTTTTTGCAAGCTTTAGAACCAATAGACATTTTTTGAAAGCTTTAGAACCAATAGACATTTTTTGCAAGCTTTAGAACCAATATACTTTTTTTTTGCATGCTTTAGAACCAATAGGCACCTTTTTCGCAATCTTTAGAACCAATAGACACTTTTTGTGCAAGCTTTAGAATCAATAGACACTTTTTGTGCAAGCTTTAGAATCAATAGACATTTTTTTGCAAGCTTTAGAACCAATAGACATTTTTTGCAAGCTTTAGAACCAATAGACATTTTTTGCAAGCTTTAGAACCAATAGACATTTGTTGCAAGCTTTAGAACCAATAGAGACACCTTTTGCTAGCTTTTGAACCAATAGACATTTTTTTGGGAGCTTTAGAACCAATAGACATTTTCTTGCAAGCTTTAGAACCAATAGACATTTTTTGCAAGCTTTAGAACCAATACACACTTTTTTGCAAGCTTTAGAACCATTAGATACGCTTTTTGCAAGCTTTAGAACCAATAGACATTTTTTGCCAGCTTTAGAACCAATAGACATTTTTTGCAAGCTTTAGAACCAATAGAGGCACTTTTTGCAAGCTTTAGAACCAATAGACATTTTTTGAAAGCTTTAGAACCAATAGACATTTTTTTGCAAGCTTTAGAACTAATATACATTTTTTTGTAAGCTTTAGAACCAATAGACACTATTTTGCAAGCTTTAGAACCAATAGACATTTTCTGAAAGCTTTAGAACCAATAGACATTTTTTGAAAGCTTTAGAACCAATAGACATTTTTTGCAAGCTTTAGAACCAATAGACATTTTTTGCAAGCTTTAGAACCAATAGACATTTTTTGCAAGCTTTAGAACCAATAGACGTGCTTTGCAAGCTTTAGAACCAATAGACATTTTTTGGAAGCTTTAGAACCAATAGACATTTTTTTGCAAGCTTTAGAACCAATATACTTTTTTGTGCATGCTTTAGAACCAATAGGCACATTTTTCGCAATCTTTAGAACCAATAGACACTTTTTTGTGCAAGCTTTAGAATCAATAGACATTTTTCTGCAAGCTTTAGAACCAATAGACATTTTTTGCAAGCTTTAGAACCAACAGACATTTTTTGCAAGCTTTAGAACCAATAGACATTTTTTGCAAGCTTTAGAACCAATAGAGACACCTTTTGCTAGCTTTTGAACCAATAGACATTTTTTTGGAAGCTTGAGAACCAATAGACATTATTTTGCAAGCTTTAGAACCAATAGACATCGTTTTGCAAGCTTTAGAACCAATAGACGTGTTTTGCAAGCTTTAGAACCAATAGACATGTTTTTGCAAGCTTTAGAACGAATAGACATTGTTTTGCAAGCTTTAGAACCAATAAGCATGTTTCTGCAAGCTTTAGAACCAATAGACATTTTTTGCAAGCTTTAGAACCAATACACACTTTTTTGCAAGCTTTAGAACCAATAGACATTTTTGGAAAGCTTTAGAACCAATATACATGTTTCCAATCTTTAGAACCATTAGAGAAACCTTTTGCAAGCTTTAGAACCAATAGACATTTTTGCAAGTTTTAGAACCAATAGACATTGATTTGCAAGCTTTAGAACCAATAAGCATTTTTCTGCAAGCTTGAGAACCAATAGACATTTTTTTGCAAGCTTTAGAACCAATGGACACTTTTTTGCAAGCTTTAGAACCATTAGGTACGCTTTTTGCAAGCTTTAGAACCAATAGACATGTTTTGAAAGCTTTAGAACCAATAGACATTTTTTGAAAGCTTTAGAACCAATAAACATTTTTCCAAGCTTTAGAACCATTAGATACGCTTTTTGCAAGCTTTAGAACCAATAGACATTTTTTGCCAGCTTTAGAACCAATAGACATTTTTTGCAAGCTTTAGAACCAATAGAGGCACTTTTTGCAAGCTTTAGAACCAATAGACATTTTCTGAAAGCTTTAGAACCAATAGACATTTTTTGAAAGCTTTAGAACCAATAGACATTTTTTGCAAGCTTTAGAACCAATAGACATTTTTTGCAAGCTTTAGAACCAATAGACATTTTTTGCAAGCTTTAGAACCAATAGACGTGCTTTGCAAGCTTTAGAACCAATAGACATTTTTTGGAAGCTTTAGAACCAATAGACATTTTTTTGCAAGCTTTAGAACCAATATACTTTTTTGTGCATGCTTTAGAACCAATAGGCACATTTTTCGCAATCTTTAGAACCAATAGACACTTTTTTGTTCAAGCTTTAGAATCAATAGACATTTTTCTGCAAGCTTTAGAACCAATAGACATTTTTTGCAAACTTTAGAACCAACAGATATTTTTTGCAAGCTTTAGAACCAATAGACATTTTTTGCAAGCTTTAGAACCAATAGAGACACCTTTTGCTAGCTTTTGAACCAATAGACATTTTTTTGGAAGCTTGAGAACCAATAGACATTTTTTTGCAAGCTTTAGAACCAATAGACATCGTTTTGCAAGCTTTAGAACCAATAGACGTGTTTTGCAAGCTTTAGAACCAATAGACATGTTTTTGCAAGCTTTAGAACGAATAGACATTGTTTTGCAAGCTTTAGAACCAATAAGCATGTTTCTGCAAGCTTTAGAACCAATAGACATTTTTTGCAAGCTTTAGAACCAATACACACTTTTTTGCAAGCTTTAGAACCAATAGACATTTTTGGAAAGCTTTAGAACCAATATACATGTTTCCAAGCTTTAGAACCATTAGAGAAACCTTTTGCAAGCTTTAGAACCAATAGACATTTTTGCAAGTTTTAGAACCAATAGACATTGATTTGCAAGCTTTAGAACCAATAAGCATTTTTCTGCAAGCTTTAGAACCAATAGACATTTTTTTGCAAGCTTTAAAACCAATGGACACTTTTTTGCAAGCTTTAGAACCATTAGGTACGCTTTTTGTAAGCTTTAGAACCAATAGACATGTTTTGAAAGCTTTAGAACCAATAGACATTTTTTGAAAGCTTTAGAACCAATAGACATTTTTCCAAGCTTTAGAACCATTAGAGAAACTTTTTGCAAGCTTTAGAACCAATAGACATTTTTTGAAAGCTTTAGAACCAATAGACATTTTTTTGCAAGCTTTAGAACCAATATACTTTTTTTTGCATGCTTTAGAACCAATTGGCACCTTTTTCGCAATCTTTAGAACCAATAGACACTTTTTGTGCAAGCTTTAGAATCAATAGACATTTTTTTGCAAGCTTTAGAACCAATAGACATTTTTTGCAAGCTTTAGAACCAATATACATTTTTTGCAAGCTTTAGAACCTATAGACATTTTTTGCAAGCTTTAGAACCAATAGAGACACTTTTTGCAAGCTTTAGAACCAATAGACATTTTTTGAAAGCTTTAGAACCAATAGACATTTTTTGCAAGCTTTAGAACTAATAGACATTTTCTTGCAAGCTTTAGAACCAATAGACACTATTTTGCAAGCTTTAGAACCAATAGACATTTTTTGAAAGCTTTAGAACCAATAGACATTTTTTGAAAGCTTTAGAACCATTAGAAACACTTTTTACAAGCTTTAGAACCAATAGACATTTTTTGAAAGCTTTAGAACCAATAGACATGTTTTTGCAAGCTTTAGAACCAATATACTTTTTTTTGCATGCTTTAGAACCAATAGGCACCGTTTTCGCAATCTTTAGAACCAATAGACACTTTTTGTGCAAGCGTTAGAACCAATAGACATTTTTTGCAAGCTTTAGAACCAATAGACATTTTTTGCAAGCTTTAGAACCAATAGAAATTTTTTGCAAGCTTTAGAACCAATAGACATTTTTTGCAAGCTTTCGAACCAATAGAGACACCTTTTGCTAGCTTTTGAACCAATAGACATTTTTTTGGAAGCTTTAGCACCAATATACATGTTTTTGCAAGCTTTAGAACCAATAGACATTTTTTGCAAGCTTTAGAACCAATACACACTTTATTGCAAGCTTTAGAACCATTAGATACGATTTTTGCAAGCTTTAGAACCAATAGACATGTTTTGAAAGCTTTAGAACCAATAGACATTTTTTGAAAGCTTTAGAACCAATAGACATTTTTTTGCAAGCTTTAGAACCAATATACTTTTTTTTGCATGCTTTAGAACCAATAGGCACCTTTTTCGCAATCTTTAGAACCAATAGTCACTTTTTGTGCAAGCTTTAGAACCAATAGACATTTTTTTGCAAGCTTTAGAACCAATATACTTTTTTTGCATGCTTTAGAACCAATAGGCACCTTTTTCGCAATCTTTAGAACCAATAGTCACTTTTTGTGCAAGCTTTAGAATCAATAGACATTTTTTTGCAAGCTTTAGAACCAATAGACATGTTTTGCAAGCTTTAGAACCAACAGACATTTTTTGCAAGCTTTAGAACCAATAGAGACACATTTTGCTAGCTTTTGAACCAATAGACATTTTTTTGCAAGCTTTAGAACCAATAGACATCGTTTTGCAAGCTTTAGAACCAATCAGCATTTTTCTGCAAGCTTTAGAACCAATGAACTTTTTTGAAAGCTTTAGAACCAATTGATACTTTTTTGCAAGCTTTAAAACCAATAGACATTTTTTGCAAGCTTTAGAACCAATAGAGACACTTTTTGCAAGCTTTAGAACCAATAGACATGTTTTGAAAGCTTTAGAACCAATAGACATTTTTTGAAAGCTTTAGAACCAATAGACATTTTTCCAAGCTTTAGAACCATTAGAGAAACTTTTTGCAAGCTTTAGAACCAATAGACATTTTTTTGAAAGCTTTAGAACCAATAGACATTTTTTTGCAAGCTTTAGAACCAATATACTTTTTTTTGCATGCTTTAGAACCAATAGGCACCTTTTTCGCAATCTTTAGAACCAATAGTCACTTTTTGTGCAAGCTTTAGAATCAATAGACATTTTTTTGCAAGCTTTAGAACCAATAGACATGTTTTGCAAGCTTTAGAACCAACAGACATTTTTTGCAAGCTTTAGAACCAATAGAGACACATTTTGCTAGCTTTTGAACCAATAGACATTTTTTTGCAAGCTTTAGAACCAATAGACATCGTTTTGCAAGCTTTAGAACCAATCAGCATTTTTCTGCAAGCTTTAGAACCAATGGACTTTATTGAAAGCTTTAGAACCAATTGATACTTTTTTGCAAGCTTTAAAACCAATAGACATTTTTTGCAAGCTTTAGAACCAATAGAGACACTTTTTGCAAGCTTTAGAACCAATAGACATTTTTTGAAAGCTTTAGAACCAATAGATATTTTTTGCAAGCTTTAGAACTAATAGACATTATTTTGCAAGCTTTAGAACCAATAGACATTTTTTTGCAAGCTTTAGAACCAATAGACATTTTTTGCAAGCTTTAGAACTAATACACACTTTTCTGCAAGCTTTAGAAACATTAGGTACGCTTTTTGCAAGCTTTAGAACCAATAGACATGTTTTGAAAGCTTTAGAACCAATAGACATTTTTTGAAAGCTTTAGAACCAATAGACATTTTTCCAAGCTTTAGAACCATTAGAGAAACGTTTTGCAAGCTTTAGAACCAATAGGCATTTGTTGAAAGCTTTAGAACCAATAGACATTTTTTGAAAGCTTTAGAACCAATAGACATTTTTTGCAAGCTTTAGAACAAATATACTTTTTTTTGCATGCTTTAGAACCAATAGGCACCTTTTTCGCAATCTTTAGAACCAATAGACACTTTTTGTGCAAGCTTTAGAATCAATAGACACTTTTTGTGCAAGCTTTAGAATCAATAGACATTTTTTTGCAAGCTTTAGAACCAATAGACATTTTTTGCAAGCTTTAGAACTAATAGACATTTTTTGCAAGCTTTAGAACCAATAGACATTTTTTGCAAGCTTTAGAACCAATAGAGACACTTTTTGCAAGCTTTAGAACCAATAGACATTTTTTGAAAGCTTTAGAACCAATAGACATGTTTTGCAAGCTTTAGAACTAATAGACATTTTCTTGCAAGCTTTAGAACCAATATACACTATTTTGCAAGCTTTAGAACCAATAGACATTTTTTGAAAGCTTTAGAACCAATAGACATTTTTTGAAAGCTTTAGAACCATTAGAAACACTTTTTACAAGCTTTAGAACCAATAGACATTTTTTGAAAGCTTTAGAACCAATAGACATTTTTTTGCAAGCTTTAGAACCAATATACTTTTTTTTGCATGCTTTAGAACCAATAGGCACCGTTTTCGCAATCTTTAGAACCAATGGACACTTTTTGTGCAAGCTTTAGAACCAATAGACATTTTTTTGCAAGCTTTAGAACCAATAGACACCTTTTGCTAGCTTTTGAACCAATAGACATTTTTTTGGAAGCTTTAGAACCAATAGACATTTTTTTGCAAGCTTTAGAACCAATAGACATTTTTTTGCAAGCTTTAGAACCAATACACCCTTTTTGCAAGCTTTAGAACCATTAGATACGCGTTTTGCAAGCTTTAGAACCAATAGACATGTTTTGAAAGCTTTAGAACCAATAGACATTTTTTGAAAGCTTTAGAACCAATAGACATGTTTTGCAAGCTTTAGAACCAATACACCCTTTTTGCAAGCTTTAGAACCATTAGATACGCTTTTTGCAAGCTTTAGAACCAATAGACATGTTTTGAAAGCTTTAGAACCAATAGACATTTTTTGAAAGCTTTAGAACCAATAGACATTTTTTTTGCAAGTTTTAGAACCAATATACTTTTTTTGCATGCTTTAGAACCAATAGGCACCTTTTTCGCAATCTTTAGAACCAATAGACACTTTTTGTGCAAGCTTTAGAATCAATAGACATTTTTTTGCAAGCTTTAGAACCAATAGACATTGTTTGCAAGCTTTAGAACCAATAGACATGTTTTGCAAGCTTTAGAACCAACAGACATTTTTGCAAGCTTTAGAACCAATTGATACTTTTTTGCAAGCTTTAAAACCAATAGACAGCTTTTTTGCAAGCTTTAGAACCAATAGACGTGTTTTGCAAGCTTTAGAACCAATAGACATTTTTTTGCAAGCTTTAGAACCAATAGATATATTTTTGCAAGCTTTAGAACCAATAGACATTTGTTTGCAAGCTTTAGAACCAATAGACATCGTTTTGCAAGCTTTAGAACCAATCAGCATTTTTCTGCAAGCTTTAGAACCAATATACTTTTTTGAAAGCTTTAGAACCAATTGATACTTTTTTGCAAGCTTTAAAACCAATAGACAGCTTTTTTTGCAAGCTTTAGAACCAATAGACGTGTTTTGCAAGCTTTAGAACCAATAGACATTTTTTTGCAAGCTTTAGAACGAATAGACATTGTTTTGCAAGCTTTAGAACCAATAAGCATGTTTCTGCAAGCTTTAGAGCCAATAGACATTTTTGCAAGCTTTAGAACCAATAGATACACTTGTTGCAAGCTTTAGAACCAATAGACATGTTTTGAAAGCTTTAGAACCAATAGACATTTTTTGCAAGCTTTAGAACTAATAGACATTTTTTGAAAGCTTTAGAACCAATAGACATTTTTGCAAGCTTTAGAACCATTAGACATTGTTTTGCAAGCTTTAGAACCAATACGCATTTTTCTGCAAGCTTTAGAACCAATAGACATTTTTTTTGCAAGCTTTAGAACCAATGGACACTTTTTTGCAAGCTTTGGAACCAATAGACATTTTTTGCAAGCTTTAGAACCAATAGAGACACTTTTTGCAAGCTTTAGAACCAATAGACATTTTTTGAAAGCTTTAGAACCAATAGACATTTTTTGCAAGCTTTAGAACTAATAGACATTATTTTGCAAGCTTTAGAACCAATAGACACTCTTTTGCAAGCTTTAGAACCAATAGACATTTTTTGAAAGCTTTAGAACCAATAGACATGTTTTGAAAGCTTTAGAACCAATAGACATTTTTTTGCAAACTTTAGAACCAATATACTTTTTTTGCATGCTTTAGAACCAATAGGCACCTTTTCCGCAATTTTTAGAACCAATAGACACTTTTTGTGCAAGCTTTAGAATCAATAGACATTTTTTGCAAGCTTTAGAACCAATAGACATTTTATGCAAGCTTTAGAACCAATAGACATTTTTTGCAAGCTTTAGAACCAATAGAGACACCTTTTGCTAGCTTTTGAACCAATAGACATTTTTTTGGAAGCTTTGGAACGAATAGACATTTTTTTGCAAGCTTTAGAAGCAATAGACATTGTTCTGCAAGCTTTAGAACCAATAGACATTTTATGCAAGCTTTAGAACCAATAGGGAAACTTTTTGCAAGCTTTAGAACCAATAGACATTTTTTTGTAAGCTTTAGAACCAATAGTCATTTTTGCAAGCTTTGGAACCAATAGAAACGATTTTTTTCAAGCTTTAGAACCAATAGACTCTGTTTTGCAAGATTTCGAATCAATAGACACCTTTTTTTTGCAAGCTTCGGAACCAATAGACATTTTTGGCAAGCCTTAGAACCAATAGACATTGTTTTGTAAGCTTTAGAACCAATAAGCATTTTTCTGCAAGCTTTAGAACCAATAGATATTTTTTGGAAGCTTTAGAACCAATAGCCATTGTTTTGTAAGCTTTAGAACCAATAAGCATTTTTCTGCAAGCTTTAGAACCAATAGACATTTTTTGCAAGCTTCAGAACCAATAGACACTTTTCTGCAAGCCTTGAAACCAATATACATTTTTTGCAAGCGTTAGAACCAATAGTGACACTTTGTGCAAGCTTTAGAACCAATAGACATTTTTTGAAAGCTTTAGAACCAATAGACACTTTACTTGCAAGCTTTAGAACCAATAGACATTTTTGTGCGAGCTTTACAATCAATGGACATTTGTTTGCAAGCTTTAGAACCAATAGACATTTTTTTGCAAGCTTTAGAACCAATAGACATTTTTTGCAAGCTTTAGAACCAATAGAGACACGTTTTGCGAGCTTTTGAACCAATAGACATTTTTTTTGCAAGCTTTGGAACCAATAGACTTTTGTGCAAGCTTTAGAAGCAATAGACATTTTTGTGCGAAGCAATAGACATTTTTCTGCAAGCTTTAGAACCAATAGACATTTTTGCAAGCTTTAGAACCAATAGAGAATCCTTTTGCAAGCTTTAGAATCAATAGACACCTTTTTTGCAAGCTTTGGAACCAATAGACATTTTATGCAAGCTTTAGAACCAATAGAGACACTTTTTGCAAGCTTTAGAACCAATAGATATATTCTTGCAAGCTTTAGAACCAATAGACATTTTTTGCAAGCTTTAGAACCAATAGAGACACCTTTTGCTAGCTTTTGAACCAATAGACATTTTTTTGGAAGCTTTGGAACGAATAGACATTTTTTTGCAAGCTTTAGAAGCAATAGACATTGTTCTGCAAGCTTTAGAACCAATAGACATTTTATGCAAGCTTTAGAACAAATAGAGAAACTTTTTGCAAGCTTTAGAACCAATAGACATTTTTTTGTAAGCTTTAGAACCAATAGACATTTTTGCAAGCTTTGGAACCAATAGAAACGATTTTTTCAAGCTTTAGAACCAATAGACTCTGTTTTGCAAGATTTCGAATCAATAGACACTTTTTTTGCAAGCTTCGGAACCAATAGACATTTTTGGCAAGCCTTAGAACCAATAGACATTGTTTTGTAAGCTTTAGAACCAATAAGCATTTTTCTGCAAGCTTTAGAACCAATAGACATTTTTTGGAAGCTTTAGAACCAATAGACATTGTTTTGTAAGCTTTAGAACCAATAAGCATTTTTCTGCAAGCTTTAGAACCAATAGACATTTTTTGCAAGCTTCAGAACCAATAGACACTTTTCTGCAAGCCTTGAAACCAATATACATTTTTTGCAAGCGTTAGAACCAATAGTGACACTTTGTGCAAGCTTTAGAACCAATAGACATTTTTTGAAAGCTTTAGAACCAATAGACACTTTACTTGCAAGCTTTAGAACCAATAGACATTTTTGTGCGAGCTTTACAATCAATGGACATTTGTTTGCAAGCTTTAGAACCAATAGACATTTTTTTTAAAGCTTTAGAATCTATAGACATTATTTTGCAAGCTTTAGAACCAATCGACATTTTTTTGCAAGCTTTAGAACCAATAGACATTTTTTGCAAGCTTTAGAACCAATAGAGACACGTTTTGCGAGCTTTTGAACCAATAGACATTTTTTTTGCAAGCTTTGGAACCAATAGACTTTTGTGCAAGCTTTAGAAGCAATAGACATTTTTCTGCGAAGCAATAGACATTTTTCTGCAAGCTTTAGAACCAATAAACATTTTTTGCAAGCTTTAGAACCAATAGAGAATCCTTTTGCAAGCTTTAGAATCAATAGACACCTTTTTTGCAAGCTTTGGAACCAATAGACATTTTATGCAAGCTTTAGAACCAATAGAGACACTATTTGCAAGCTTTAGAACCAATAGATATATTTTTGCAAGCTTTAGAACCAATAGACATTTTTTGCGAGCTTTATAACCAATAGACATTGTTTTGCAAGCTTTAGAACCAATCAGCATTTTTCTGCAAGCTTTAGAACCAATAGATCTTTTTGAAAGCTTTAGAACCAATAGACACTTTTTTTGAAAGCTTTAGAACCAATAGACAACTTTTTTGCAAGCATTAGAACAAATAGACATTTTTGCAAGCTTTAGAACCAATGGAGACGATTTTTGCAAGCTTTAGAACCAAAAGACATTTTTTGCCAGCTTTAGAACCAATAGACACCTTTTTTGCAAGCTTTAGAACCAATAGACATTTTTTGCAAGCTTTAGAACCAATAGAGACACTTTTGCAATCTTTAGAACCAACAGCCATTTTCTTGCAAGTTTTAGAACCAATGGACACTTTTTTGCAAACTTTGGAACCAATAGACATTTTTTGCAAGCTTTAGAACCAATAGAGACACGTTTGCAAGCTTTAGAACCAATAGACATTTTTTGAAAGCTTTAGAACGAATAGACATTTTTGCAAGCTTTAGAACTAATAGACATTTTTTGCAAGCTTTAGAACCAATAGACACTATTTGCAAGCTTTAGAACCAATAGACATTTTTTTGCAAGCTTTAGAACCAATAGACATTTTTTGCAAGCTTTAGAACCAATAGACATTTTTGCAAGCTTTAGAACCAATAGAGACACCTTTTGCTAGCTTTTGAACCAATAGACATTTTTTTGGAAGCTTTGGAACCAATAGACATTTTTTTGCAAGCTTTAGAAGCAATAGAGAAACTTCTTGCAAGCTTTAGAACCAATAGACATTTTTTGCAAGTTTTAGAACCAATAGGCATTGTTTTGCCAGCTTTAGAACCAATAAGCATTTTTCTGCAAGCTTTAGAACCAATAGACATTTTTTGCAAGCTTTAGAACCAATAGACATTTTTTGCAAGTTTAGAACTAATAGAGACACTTTTTGCAAGCTTTAGAACCAATCAGCATTTTTCTGCAAGCTTTAGAACCAATGGAGACGCGTTTTGCAAGCTTTAGAAGCAAAATACATTTTTTGCAAGCTTTAGAACCAATAGACACCTTTTTTGCAAGTTTTAGAACCAATAGACACCTTTTTTGCAAGCTTTAGAACCAATCAGCATTTTTCTGCAAGCTTTAGAACCAATAGACTTTTTTGAAAGCTTTAGAACCAATAGATACTTTTTTGCAAGCTTTAGAACCAATAGACAGCTTTTTTTGCAAGCTTTAGAACCAATAGACGTGTTTTGCAAGCTTTAGAACCAATAGACATATTATTGATAGCTTTAGAACCAATAGACATGTTTTTGCAAGCTTTAGAACGAATAGACATTGTTTTGCAAGCTTTAGAACCAATACGCATTTTTCTGCAAGCTTGAGAACCAATACACACTTTTTTGCAAGCTTTCGGTGCTGGTCGGTGTGGATCGGTGGGCCAAAGGGCCCGTTGCCACACTGTATCTCAAAACAAAAACACTTGAGATTTAATATCGTTTGCCTTTTATTTCTTAACAGATCTAAGTATGATTAAGCCAACCTCTTGTCCCCTGAGTTGATGAAATTGCATTAGAACTTCCCCACCTGCCCTTCACTTCTTGAGTAATAGAATCATGCTCGTAACTTTTGGAAACATCTTCCTTTAGTTTAGTTTCTACAAGTGGGTTTTAATTCAGTGCAGATTTAATTTTCTCCTGTGAAGCATTATCTTGTCCATCACTCGGGTTTCATCGACATTTTTCATTTCTTGAACTGTCAACAGTTTCATGTTAACAGCAAATTTGGAGCTTGTGTGCATTGGCAATGTAACTTTCATATAAGCAAGACACCAGCCAGACCATGAAGGAACAGAGTACTGGAGTAACTCAGCGGGATCTTCTTCAGGACCAGACATCAACGTGTGCTGGTCTCACCATGACGTAGAAACATAGACAATAGGTGCAGGAGTAGGCCATTCAGCCCATTGAGCCAGCACCGACTTTCTATATGATCATCCAAAATCAATACCCCATTCCTGCTATCTCCCCAAATCCCTTAATTTTGTTAGCCCTAAGAGCCACATCCAACTCTTTCTTGAAAACATCCAGTGAATTGGCCTCCACTGTCTTCTGTGGCAGAGAATTCCACAGATTTTCCATGTGAAAAAGTTATCCCTCATCTCAGTCCTGAATGGCCTAACCCGTTATTCTTAAACTGTGACCCCTGGTTCGGGACTCCCCCAACATCGGGAACATTGTTCCTGCATCTAGCTTGTTCAATCCTTTAAGAATTTTATAGGTTTCTATAAGATCCCCTTTCATTCTTCTCAATTCCAGCAAATTCAAGCCCAGTCAACACATTCATTCATCATTTGTCAGTCCCGCCATCACGGGAATTAACCTGGTGAACCTACGCTACACTCCCTCAATAGCAAGAATGTCCTTCCTCAAATTAGGATAGGTACAGAAGTGTGAAAATGCACACCTCCAGATTTAGGGATAGTTTCTTCCCATCTGTTATCAGGCAACTGAATCATCCTACCACAACCAGAGAGCAGTGCTGAACTACTATTTACCTCATTGGTGACCCTCGGACTATCCTTGATCGGACTTTGCTGACTTTATCTTGCACTAAACGTTATTCCCTTACATAGAAACATAAAAACATAGAAACTCGGTGCAGTAGGAGGCCATTTGGCCCTTCGAGCCAGCACCGCCATTCATTGTGATCATGGCTGATCGTCCCCAATCAATAACCCGTGCCTGCCTTATCCCAATATCCCTGGACTCCACAAGCCTTATCTAACTCTCTCTTAAATCCATCCAGTACTTGGCCTCCACTGCCCTCTGTGGCAGGAATTCCATAAATTCACAACTCTCTGGGTGAAAAACTTTTTTCTCACCTCAGTCTTAAATGACTTCCCCTTTATTCTAAGACTGTGGCCCTTGGTTCTGGATTCGCCCAAATTTGGTAACATTTTTCCTGCATCTAGCTTGTCCAGTCCTTTCATAATTTATTTATTTCTATAAGAACCCCCTCATCCTTCTAAACTCTAGTGAAAACAATCCTAGTCTTTTCAATCTTTCCTCATATGACAGTCCCGCCATCCCAGGGATCAATCTCGTGAAACTACGCTGCACTGCCTCAATCACAAGGATGTCCTTCCTCAAATTAGGAGACCAAAACTGTACACAATACTCCAGATGTGGTCTCATCAGAGCCCTATACAACTGCAGAAGAACCTCTTTACTCCAATACTAAAATCCTCTTGTCATGAAGGCCAATATTCCATTAGCTTTCTTCACTGTCTGCTGTACCTGTAAGCCAACTTTCAGTGACTGGTGTACAAGGATGCCCAGGTCTTGCTGCACCTCCCCCTTACCTAACCTAACCCCGTTTGAGATAATAATCTGTCCCCTTGTTTTTGCCACCAAAGTGGATAACCTCACATTTATCTATATTATACTGCATCTGCCACGCATCTGCCCACTCACTCAACCTGTCCAGGTCACCCTGCAACCTCCTAACATCCTCTTCACAGCTCACTCTGCCACCCAGCTTTGTGTCATCCGCAAACTTGCTAGTGTTGCTCCTAATTCCCTCTTCCAAGTCATTAATATGTATGGTAAACAGTTACGGCCCCAACACCGAGCCTTGCGGCACTCCACTCGCCACCGCATTCTGAAAAGGACCCGTTCACTCCTACTCTTTGCTTCCGGTCTGCCAACCAATTTTCTATCCATATCAACACCCTACCCCCAATACCATGTGCTCTAATGTTAGTCACTAGTCTCCCGTGTGGGACCTTATCAAAGGGTTTCTGAAAGTCTAGATACACTACATCCACTGGCACCCCTTCATCCATTTTACTTGTCACATCCTCAAAAAATTCCAGAGGATTAGTTTAAATTCCAGAAGTTACTATGTAAGTATACACTGTAAATGGCTCGAGGGAGTACAGAGAAGGTTCACCAGACTGATTCCTGCGATGGCAGGACTTTCATATGAAGAAAGACTAAGAATAATAATAATACATTTTATTTATGTGCGCCTTTCAAGAGTCTCAAGGACACCTTACAAAAATTTAGCAGGTAGAGGAAAAACATGTAAGGGGAATGCAATAAATAGTAGAGACATGACTAGTACACAAAGTAAAGACAGAATTCAATACAAAACACATTATGAGGCAATTAATGCACAGATGAAAAGGGAGGGGGATGTGGGGCTAAGGATAGGCAGAGGTGAAGAGATGGGTCTTGAGGCGGGACTGGAAGATGGTGAGGGACACGGAATTGTGGATCAGTTGGGGGAGGGAGTTCCAGAGCCTGGGAGCTGCCCTGGAGAAGGCTCTGTCCACAAAGCTACCGAGGTTGGACTTGTGGATGGAGAGGAGACCGGCTGATGTGGATCTGAGGGACCGTGAGCGTTGGTAGGGGGAGAGGAGGTCAGTGAAATATGGGGGGGACAGATGGTGGAGAGCTTTGTAGGTGAGGACCACGATTTTGTAGGTGATCCGGTGGGAGATTGGAAGCCAGTGAAGTTGTTTGAGGACTGCATTGATGTGATGCCAGGATTTGGTATGGGTGATGAGTCGGGTGGCTGCGTTCTGGACCAGTTGTAGTCAGTTGGTGTAGGTGGAGCTGATGCCAAGGAGAAGTGAGTTGTAATAGTCCAGTCGGGAGGAGATGAAGGCATGGATGAGTCTTTCAAAGACTGGATAGACTTGGCTAGAATTTAGAAGATTGAGGAGGGGATCTTATAGAAACGTACAAAATTCTTAAGCGGTTGGACAGGCTAGATGCAGGAAGATTGTTCCCGATGTTGGGGAAGTCCAGAACAAGGGGTCACAGTTAAGGATAACGGGGAAGTTTTTTAGGACCATGATGAGAAAAAAAAATGTCACACAGAGAGTGGTGAATCTGTGGAATTCTCTGCCACAGAAGGTAGTTGAGGCCAGTCCATTGGCTATATTTAAGAGGGAGTTAGATATGGCCCTTGTGGCTAAAGGGATCAGGGGGTATGGAGAGAAGGCAGGTATAGGATACTGAGTTGGATGATCAGCCATGATCATATTTAATGGGGGTGCAGGCTCGAAGGGCCGAATGGCCTACTCCTGCACTTATTTTCTATATTTCTATGATTGTAGTCATGTCTTGTCTTTCTGCTGACTGTATTTAACATGCGACAAAAAGCTTTTCTCTGTAGACTTAATGAACTCAATTCCTTGTATTTAACTATTGAGTCCAGTTGGTTATAACCACTGTGACCTGTGGTCATATGGTGAAATGGTGTATTCCCTTCTGCGCCTGCCTTCCATTCGTAAGATCACAAGTTTGTAAACCATCATAATCAGAGGTGACCTCATAATGTGCCTGACCGGTGACCTCACAGTGAACTGTAACCATGAGAGACGGGTTCCATTTCATCTGTCAATTTGAAGTGGGAGCACCAAACCCATTCTGCCAGGCATTGAAACAGCAGGCAGCTACAAGAGGTCGAAACTCTAACCTTCACAGTGTGGATCAATAACCCAAGCAAGGAGCTTTGAGAATGCCGGAGAAAAAGGACAACACCAAGCAGACTTACAAGAGGAGATCTAAGGTAGATCTGAATCTGCTAATAGACGAAGATAAAAGATAGAGTGACTCAGCGGGTCTTATTCTTAAACTGTGACCCCTTGTTCTGGACTCCCCTACATTGGGAAAATAGGGGCGTAGGGCTCTTCTGCCACCTCTGAGCTTTTCTTTATGGGAGAGAATCCTATCCATCCTGTGACAATCCTGTCTCCAGTCTCCAACATTCCCCCACCCCCCCCCCCCCCCCCTTCCCCAGCCCCTACCCAGCCTCTACCCTCTCTGGACCTTTTTATATCCACTGTTGGTGCAATAACTGTTTTCGATTCTCTACTCCACTGGCCCACTCCAATGTGAAACGACGAATGTCAGGCAGCATCTGTGGAGTACTCGGATTGATGGCGTTTCACAGAGTGCTGGTGTAACTAATCGGGTCAGGCAGCATCTGTGGAGAACATGGATAGGTGACGTTTCACAGGACAATGAAGCTAGTTGGATTAGGGTGGGGGAGGGATGGAGAGAGAGCTGCCTGTCGCGCTGAGTTTCTCCAGCATTTTGTGTCTATCTTCAGTGCAAACCAGCATCAGCTGTTCCTGCACATTTTGTCTTGCCCACATTGACCACATCTACACTAGTTCCTCCTGCCTGCATTTGATCCATATCTCTCCATACCTATCCTGTCCAT